>KK076520.1:166741-317546 GCA_000587855.1 Mucor irregularis B50 | reverse complement strand
GCAGCTGATTTGATGATCCCGCTTGGCAATCGTTTTGCTTCCAATAAATCTTTTTTCATTTTCTCCAAATCCGCCTTCACATCCTTCTTACCGATGTTGTCCACAGGATTTATTTTCAATACGCTCAGCTGCGAGAAGGACGGTGCAGGGAATAGCTTTCGAATAAACTTCACATTGTTCGTCAAGGAAAAGACATCGTTAGCCAGAATGCACAAGGGGAGCTGATGAGCAATTACAAAGCGGTCTTCTTTTGCTGGAATGTAATCTTTAAGATTATTTACGACCGACGTGATTGTTTCAATCTCCTTTCTACTTGCTTGATGCAATTCGTTTTTTATCATCGTTTCAGAGAGAGGCTCCTTAGAGTATAAGAATTTTTTTGCAATGGATTTGATTGCATTGATACGTGCTCTAGAAATATCGATTTCTAATTCTTCCATCTCAACCATTTCAGCAGAACGTGCAGCAGGAGGTTCGCCAAAAGATCTACCAGAAGGTCCACCAGAAGGTTGAGCAGATATTTTAGCAGAAGGTTGAGCAGGAGATAAAGCTGAAGAGCTACTGCTAGCCTCAGTACGTGGCATGGCTTGAGATACAACATTGGTATCAACGGAAACCTTTGTAAGTTTTACTTTAGTATACATGCGTTTATGACATATTGAAGTAACGCCTAATAAAATATCATCTTACCAAAAAAGCAGATCTTGGTAAGCTCTTCAAATAATCCAACCTTGCTTTACTTTTAACACATTGGATTTCTACCTTGTCCTTCTGAGCTCCTGTCACATTCTTCAGTTTCTTTTCGAATTTACGCAGTTTTTTCTTCTCGAAATATAAAACTTGACGCTTGCGATTACTTTTCTTCTTATTTTTAGTCTTCTTTTCAGTGAAACGTTTATATTCATTTGTTCTTTTTGGGGATAAATGTAACTTTAGCAATACCAAAAGTAACTTATCCAATAGCTTATTGAATATTTGCGTGCTTTGCCACATATTCTCCACATTGGTGACCAGGGCACTCATAACGCTTTTCGCTTCTTCGCTTTGTAAGTCTTGCTGATAAGATCCACTAGGTATACCGTTTACAACAAGTTTCTTGAATAGAAGGTTCTGTAATGGATGAGCAAGTAAATTTAAATCAGATGATCCTCGGGGGCCGCAGAAGAAACTGTAAATTAGCATCAAGTGCTGAGCTGTAAACAAAGTGTCCAAATCAGATTTGAAAGTTTCTTTAACGTCAGCAGGCAAAGGGGATGCAGAGAAGCAGCGTGAAAGGTTATTTTTGGCAACGTACTCAGCCGGCAATAACTTTGTAACCTCCAAGGTACCTTCCTCCATTCCAAGTCTGTTGTTTTTCAATACGAACTTGTTCTTTTTCAAAAGAATGGTCATCATTTCCAGAATACACAAAATATACGCTTGTAAATTGCTGCTATTTATCATGGTATCCTTTAATTTTTTGATAATGATATCCAGAATGTGCTTGGGGATATCTTTGCGGAAAACCTTATTACTAGCGATAGAGCAAGTGCGATATAGCTTTTCTTCTGTGGCAGAGGTAGTATTTACAGGTGTAGAGGTTACTGTAGACGATGTAGATTGCTCGGTAGCTGTTTGTTCGGTGGCTTTTTGTAGGTTTGCGACAATAGACAAAAATTCCTTCTCGACGTAGTTGCGCCATGATTCAATCAACAATTCGGCCGATTCATTGTTCAACTGGTTTCTGTACGCTCCATCTGTTAAATGGCTTGCGCTGCTTGGCATCTGGTTGGATAAAGCTTCTCTTGCGAATATTGCAGCTGATTTGATGATCCCGCTTGGCAATCGTTTTGCTTCCAATAAATCTTTTTTCATTTTCTCCAAATCCGCCTTCACATCCTTCTTACCGATGTTGTCCAGCCTTTTCTTTATAGCCCCCCAAAGAAAGGCACGCATGGCTTGGTTGAAGAAAGGGACATACTTCAGCTGATGCTGAACTTTTGGTCTTTTAATTATGCGCTCTTGATCGCTGTTCTTCACCTCAGGTGCTAATGTTAATGTACCGGTGTACAAGCTGTCTTGCTTTCTTTTCCGTCTACTCATCAAGTGATCTTTGAATAAGCCTTCTCAGTTAATAACTCCGTAGATGTTGTACAAAAGATGAATAGGCATATATATACATTACCTTTGAAACTAGTATTCGTACGTTAAGCGCGTTAAGAGAAGGTAGTCAAAAGCGAAAGTCAAAACAAATGAATAAAACGTAAAAGCGATTAATTTCGGAAGTGCAATAGTGTAATTGTTACAGACATGACAACTTTTATCTGAACGAATCACTATCTTTCACTCAAAAAAATTACCATAAAAACCCCATTTAAAAGTCTTCAATATATCAGATTCAATGATGGTATTACATTTGTATGGCTATATTTATGTCAAGCGAATGTGTCTTTTATTTACACAAAATATAAACAAAGTAGTGCTTCATCGCCTTCATTTTTCAATCATCTACAGTTGCATGTAAGAGGAGCTATTCATGTTCAAATCCCATACAATCACCTAGTTCATATTGTACTTACAAAATTATCTTTTATACATACTACATAATTTTGTGAGACAAAATTTTTAGCTCATTATAGCAAGTACATCAAATCGAATCTTCAGGCTCCTTCTTAAAATTGGTATTGTTTTGGTAATCTTTGAAAATAAACATATCTTAACTTCATGTTCTCATAAGAAATGCTTCATTCCTTGAAGGGATGGATTTCTGTAACGACAGCCTCGTTTAACACTATCCTCCACTCTTACTTGGAGCAGGATCTACTTTCACGGATAACCTAACTTCTTGTATAATCGAATTTTAGGGCCTGCTTCGCCTTCTCACGCATTTCAAAGGCCCAGATAAAGAGAATATCCAGTTGTTTGGTTTGTAATGCAGGAACCAAACGAAGAGGGTTATTCTCGCACTATGGAAAACGAGTGACTGTCTCGACTTGCGATTTATTAAGGTCATCCCTATTGACAAAAGTCTGAGTTTAATTCTTTTCCTGGATTAATTCATGTATGCGCACACGCACGGGGATTAAACACGGCAGACGAAGCAGTAAGATCTCTCGAAACTCAGGACAAAAAAGAAAATACAAAAAGAAATAAATAGATAAACAAGCGAGAAATGCCGGTAGTATGCGAATAAGGCTTAAAAAATAGGCCACCAAGGCAGTGGTATGATAAACCAAAGTTTGTAACTTGGTAAAATGAAAGGACTTTGATTTTCTTTGTTGTTCTCTATAAACATGTAGTTTCTAATTAATATTGACAATTTATTTCTTTTAGTTTACAGAAGCATCTGTTAATAGAGATTCTGTACGAAAACCTCTATTTTATTCTTAAGTATGTATTTGAGTGCTTGCCACTATAAATATAAGAATTCACATATCAGTACTCCATTTTACGTATGCGTACAGATATATATGCTACATACTACACCGACTACCGACTATGCGCTTCGAGTGATACCCTTCACTCTCTCCGCATTCATTTTTTTGATCATGGGTGCTACTAATGAGTTGTACAGCTTCATAAGTACAGTGTTGCGAATCTCAAGTGTGAAACTGGTTAAAAGCACCTCTATCAGTAAAAGTTTACCAACAGAAGGCTTCTTTACCAATCTTAACTTCTTCGAATTTGCATTTTTCACTATTTTCAATGCTTTCTTGCTGCTTGGAAGCTCGCTTTGATCAAGATCTTTATAAAACTCGATGGAAATCAAGTCCTTCTTCAGCTCCTTCTTCTTCGTTCTATCATAAAGCTTGTTGGCCACCGAGTATACAAGACGAGAGCAGATGGTCGCATAGCTTTTGGGCTCTGTATCATGCAGCTTGAGTGATTCAGGGGTGCAGAAGCCTTTTCCCGCGCAAAAAACAGAGATTTGAAGCACCACTTGTTCAAGCTGCTTTTTTTTGCGTAGTTTCTAAGCATTCGAGGGCAAGCGGTTGTATGTACAATCTGGGGTGCGAGGCACAAACAAGAGGAAGTGGTTGTTGTTGGCCATATGAATTGGCGCGGCTACACCTAGAAAGGCACCACATTTTTCTGGATCGCTTTTATCATTATACAGACCACCGGTGGCAATGATCTTAAAGCGGTCGTAGTTCAGTCGAAGTTCTAACCAAGATCCTCGACCCTCTTGGCAATTTTCTACATTTACTTCCAATTCAGCAGGATAGCGGTCGTACCTTGTCACCACTGCAACGTCGTCAATGCTGCGATCTTTGAAGTACACTTCCAGCTGTGTAATCAAAACCCAGTTACGTTGTTGGGATAAAGCAATTGAACCCACCAACAAATTCTTGAGTTTTTCAATAGTGACATTAATATTTTCGCTGGTGATCGGAAGATCATTCAGAGGAAGGCCTGATTTTATGATTGGCTTATTATCCCAAGGCATTTCATAGAAGGTTTTTTTCAGTATGGTAGGAATGAAAGCTTCTGGATTTGAAGAAGCGTGCTTGACTCGACTCTTCCATAATAGCAGCTCTTCTATTTGTTCTTCCACAAGGTCTCTAGTTGGAGATGGAGTGCGGGGCCTTTTGTTGGAGTGCAACGATGTGGAGCTCTCATGATTACGCTTCTTTTTCTGATTATACTTTCTGCATAATGCGCTTATACCACCATGAAAAAATGTAAGCCCCAAATAACTTCAATCAGCACCTTTTGAAAAAGACAAAGAACGCAGAAAGGAAGAGTCCCTATACAGTTGTGAGGACGAAGTAAACGGAGAATAGCCTTGTGTGGTGTGCACCACTGGGTTTATCCAGAGCACACTTGATGTAGGGAACAAATTCAATATGTAAACAACGTTCATGATAGAAGAGATTTTAAAGACGGAAAGAAATACATTTGTGGTCAACATTTATAGAAATGCAAGCTAATTTATCACAAAACAGCCCCGACAGTAATTTATCATTTTTCTATCATGTCTTTGTTTACAATGTGATTGTTTGTATATCCATACTTTCATTTGTGGAACCTCTTTGTTATGAGCTTGAAAACTTTATAAGATTATTAGGAAGCATATTCTCGAATGGACTGACAATACAAACGTTGAACGTGTTCAAAGGAGTGAGATATATGATATGTTAAACAATACATTGAGTGAACAATTAAAAAGACCTTGTTGAAAGGTACGCATGATTTTATTTTAGTGATTGAGAAATAATGTCTAGTATTGTATGAAGTATGAGGGAATTCAACTGATATATTATATTATATGATATGATATGTGAAAAAAATTATGTACAAAACGTTGTTGAAACATTATAATACACTTGAAAATTGAAGGATCGAAAAAGAGAAAATTAAGCAATGATGCCAATAGTCTTCTTCCACATGCGTTTCCAAAGTGGAAGAGTAGCATCATCGTCCTCTAAACTTTCACCCTCTTTGACAGCAAGCACATCGCCCTTATAAGTGCCTGTTTCAAAGTCCATATCTGAAGCTTTGACGAAAGCAGGTCTCTTATAAAGTTTATGGCCGCAATAAAGCACAATACAGAACATCACGGAAAGATAAGCAGAAACACAATTTTTGGGATCGATGGGTGGAAGGAAAGTTTGATAACCTTGGCCGGCTATAACAATACATCCGATCACAATGACAAAAATGTCAGCAAAGGGAAAGAAAGGAGCCACATAAGGAAGGCTTGAAGTAGATCTACCTTGAGCTTTTAAGCCCATACGGAATCGAATATGAGTGATGGAAATAGTGACCCAAACAATCAAACCAGCTACAGAAGGAATGGCAGTAATCCAATTAAAGACAACACCAGAACTAAATAAACTAGTCAAGAAAGCTAAACAACCAACAGCACAAGTAGCAAGAACGGACCAGATAGGGATACCCCATCGATTGACAAAAGCAAATACACGAGGAGCAGAACCATCTTCAGCAAGAGCCAAGAGTGTTCTACTGGAAGAGTAAACACCGGAATTACCAGCTGAGATCATTGTAATCAAGATAATGGCGTTCATTAAATCCGCAGCCCAAGCAGCACCAGCTTTTTTGAAAACCAACGTGAATGGTGAGACGGCAACATTACCTGAGCCCTTCAAAAGGTCAGGATCAGTATAAGGAATAACAAGGCCGATAATCAGGATGGACAATATATAAAAGAGAACAATACGGAAAAAGACTTGCTTGACAGCGGAAGGTACAGTCTTGTGGGGGTTTTCGGATTCACCAGCAGTAATACCTACAATTTCAACACCGTTGAAAGAAAAGGCAGCAGTGATAAAGACATTAAAGACACCAAGGAAACCAAAAGGAAACGCACCGCCTTCCAAGTGGAAGTTGGAGACACCGATATGGTTTCCGCCTGCTGCGCCAGTGTCAACACAAATACCGACAATGATAAAGACAATGACAGTGAGAACCTTGACAAAAGAAATCCAGTATTCCACTTCACCGTAGCCCTTGACGGAAAAGACGTTGATACAGACGAGAAGGACAAGACAAATGATACTCCAGACCACGCTAGGTACACTTTTGACCCAGTATTCCATGATCATAGCAACACCTGTGAGTTCGACAGCGACACCAACGGACCAGTTAATCCAGTAAATCCATCCAATCATGAAACCGAGGGAGGGGTCAACAAAACGTCTAGCGTAGTGAGCAAAACTTCCAGAGACTGGGATAAAGGCGGCCATCTCACCGAGACTCATCATGACGCAAAATACGAGTAAGCCTACAATGGCGTAGGAGCAAAGTGCGCCACCAGGACCAGCGCCGCTGATGGCTTTACCACTTGCCATAAAAAGACCAGTACCAATAGTACCGCCCAAAGCAATCATTTGAATATGTCTTGCTTTTAACCCACGTCTCAAACCATTGTGAGGAGTAGTGACAGTGGATTGAATAGAGTTTGCAGAGGAATAGCAAGACTCGGTCAAGTCAATGGCAGTTTCGCCGTTATTGTTCTTGTTGATATATTTTTCGTTCATTGTATTTGTTGCTGTGATAGTTATTTAGTTCTCTTTCCTGTTTGATATTTGGGGTGGAAGAGGGGGTGCAAAAAAACGTTATTTCAGTGGTTGTGGCCAGAGACCCGGATTCAGTATAATATATTCTGTATGTGGGTGAAGAGAGTTATGTATTTCCTAATAAAACAAAAGAGCTTTTGAATAAACTTGGTATGGAAGAATGAACAAAAGTTTTCAAAAAACAAAGAAATAGATAGAATTATATTTTCAAAAAAGAAAAAGAAAAGGATAAAGAGTTTGAAGTAGGTTTTTTTTTTATTTTGGGCAAAGGTTTTTTTTTTTTGAAAATGACAAAATTTCAAGTCAGAAAGCGAAAAGGAAATGGGGATGTGTATAATACTTTTTTCAAGTTTGATGAGTATGTATACTTCTTCCTTAACATTTCGGTCAACGGCAATTGTTAATTTTAAAATAAGCATAGTTTTGTGTTTTGACATATTCTTCCCACGCCGTAAATCCGTGGATCTCTTTCAATGTTGCACCTTCATCAGTTGTATTAAAAAATAAAAGATTTTCTGTTAAATTAAAACCCGTTCATATATATTCGCTGATAAGATGGTGTCAATTCATTTGCAAATGATTGGGTTAAAAGTTGTCCTTAAATCGCCGATAAGCCTATAAATTTGCAGCGATCTTGAAAAGATGATGAGATAAATTGTATTTTACTAAAGATTTTCATTTAATGCAACCAATATCTCGGTACGTAACACTTGCGTATTCTACGTAGCACTTATAATTATCGGAAAAATATGTGGGAGCGCATAGTGAATATAGTCCTATTTTCGCCCCACCTGCGATCTTATATAAGGCCAAGTAGAGCCACAGAACTTGGGAGCTTGTCAGGGGGATGGAAGTCTAATGACCCAAAAATGGTAATTTTATCGTTATTAAGGTTTTTGGGTTTTTGGTTTCATTTGTAACCAAAAAGGGAAATATTGTCTTCACGTCATGTCTGTACAGTCGTTTCAACGTCAAAGGGGGGTTTTTTAAATAAAAGGAAACCCAAAAACAAATTTCGCTATTTTTTGGCAACCTTTTTATGTACTTCTTTTTTTTCATAAACAAAACTCACTCAATCAATGGCTAAAGCACGCTTCGATATCAATAACACTCTCAACGGGACCACCAAGAAGTCTCCTGAAAAAACTTCTGATTAAAAAAATACGAAGAAGTCTGTTGAAAAGGCCACCAAGAAATTGATTAAAAAAACATCTAAAAAAAACTACTCGAAAGGCAATCAAGACAAGAAATAAGCTCTCTCTCGGAAAAGGATGTCCCTGAGCTCTGCTTCTCAACTTTGTCGCATGATGGCCGACAACGGAGCCACCTCTTTTAGCATTAGCGGTGTCTTGTTCTCGCTGTAATTCTAGCAATATGTTATTAGTTTCGAAGAGAACTTGCAAAAGGAAAAACACCATTTTGATATGAGTATTGCCTTGATGTATTGTAGAGTAATTTGGAATTGTGCTTGTCAAAGTGAGAGGAACAAATGTTTATATCAAGTAAATTTATTAATTTGGCAACTCCATTGGAGATGCTCTTAGAAGCTACTCCTGTCCAACCGTTTCTCCAATACAAGATCTTGTTTCGACAATATCCCAAGTTTTGATTATTTTTTCTAGCCAACAAAAAAACAATCAAACGTCTACAGTATCACTAATGAAGCCCCCTTTGTTAAAAAATACGTACTATGTTGTAAACAACATTGTGCAAAATGACGGGGTATTACGAGCAAACCTTATGCGAAATAAACTCTGAACATTGATTTGTATAGGGGAGAAGAAAAGAAGTCGTCACGTATTGAGTAATGCTATTTAGGATATGTAGGATGTGTGCAACATGCAGTACAAATTTCAAAGGACCAAATCTATTCGCCACACCAAGTCAACACAATACGCACACATTGATCTACTGCAAAATTACGCTGTAGAGCCTATACAACAGACCTTATCTAAGCATATTTTGGAAGTACGTTTGCCAATTACAATTGATCCATTTTTGTTTGAAGTGTTTGACTAAGTGGAAATCCAACATAAGGCCGCAGAAAGTCTTGTGCTACTTTGCTACCATGTACGAGTGCAATGCAGCAGTTGATACGTACGCAGTCATAAAAAAAACATTCCCTGATGCATTACCAATGTTGTTTTATTCATTTATTTAAAGATTATTTGCTGGTGGCAAGAGTCGATATAATATGTGAAGCTTACGATAAACTTTTGATAAAAATGATATTGAGATAAATAAATCAATACTTCATTTGTTTACGCTCAAGTATTGCCCTCCATTTTAAAGAGGACGGTTATGAAATACTTGGAAATACTCTTCTTTTTGCTTCCATGAACGGCTTTAGTGCATGCTTTTGTGAGCACTCGAACGAAAGATGATGGCTGGGTTTTCATCATCCACTTTGCGGACTTGAACTCTCTGCATTTATTTTTTTCTCGATTGTGCTCCCCACCACTTTTTTCACCAAAAATACAACCATGTCTGAACCTGTTGACAATTTGACTCCTGCTGAACGTGCTGCCAAAGAAGCTCAAGAAAAGCTCGAAAAGCAAAAGGAAGAAGAAGAGCAAGCCCAATTACCTTATACGTAAGTAGAGATCTATCTCTTGTATTTATCTTATCAGTTGAAACTCAAGTGTGTACGTTAGCTGGAAACAAACACTTCAAGATGTCGATATCACCATTCCCGTACCTAAAGGTACTCGCGGTCGCGACTTAGAAGTTGTATTGAAAAAGAACCATTTCAAGGTTGCATTGAAAGGAAAAGAGCCCATTGTTGAGGTAAATTTCTTAATGATCAACTACTCAATCACGTCTTTTTCCCATTAAAACGCGTTGATCATCTTGTAGGGGGAATTCTGTCAAACTATTAAAGTCGATGATTCCACTTGGACAATAGAAGATCAAAAGGAAGTGTTAGTTCATATTGAAAAAGTAAATCCAATGCAATGGTGGGAGAATGTTGTCAAGGGTGCACCTAAAATCAACACACAAAAAATCCAACCCGAGAACTCTCAATTATCTGACTTGCACGGCGAAACAAGAGCCATGGTCGAGAAAATGATGGTAAGCGAAACCACAAGCTCTCAAGTTGTGTGTGGGGGGAGAAAAGGAAAGAAAGGGTCTGATTTTATTATAAATATTTTCTAGTTTGATCAACGTCAAAAAGCAATGGGTAAACCCGATAGTGACACTTTGAAAAAGGAGCAGATGTTTGAAAACTTTAAAAAGCAACATCCCGAGATGGATTTCAGTAATGCTAAATTTACAAACGAATAAAGAAAATGAATAATTATTTTGTGAAGGGATATATATGTATATACAAAAAGAAATGGCACATTGCTACAGCTTAATTAAAATATGGATTCTCCTATCATTATTCATATTAATACGATAAAGAAGGCAATCATTGAACAAGTCATTTTTAATATAAACTTACCAGTAATTGGGAGGCGGATCCTCTCTTGCTGGGCTCTCTACTTAACAGAGTCTTGATCAATTGTCGAGTATGCGCATTAGGTATGAGTCTTTCAAGATGAGGTATTTCTAATTCCTTTTGATCGTTCCATCTCAAGCCGTTATTCAAGATGGGAGTGGAAGGCGAAGGATGAGATACAAAGTGAAGAATCGTTTCATCCTTGATATTGCTTGCAAACAAGGCCTTCTTAGTCTCTAGTTCATAGAGCACACAGCCAAATGACCATAGATCCACGGAAGCCGTGGCTACCACCCCGTTTGCGCCTTCAAGTCCGTAGGTGGTGGCACGAGCAACTTCAGGGGGACAGTACCGAGGAGTAATGACACCCACACATTCTTCATCAATCGTACGACTTCCTTCAAAATCAATTAATTTCCAGGGCTTGCCATTATCATGCATGATGTTACTGGGTTTCAAATCACAGAATGCGATACCATTGTCATGACACCAAGAAAGACATTTGAGAATATCGCGAGCAATAGTGCCGTTACCAGCATTGGGATGGTTACTTCGTTTGCTGTTACGAATATACGAACTGAGCGTTTCATCCAAGCGTTCCATGACGGTCACATATTTGATTTCACCTTCTTGTTCTTCCTCGTTGTTGGATCGAGTCAAGGGTTGTTGATCGCCTTGAATAGTCAGTACTTCTAATATTTCTACTACAGAAGATGATTTCAATTTAATCAGAGTCTTGCACTCTCTTTCCCAAGCTTCTCGACGACCAAATGCCTTGATAGCAACATGTTTGTCGTTATGGGTGGCAAAAAGAATGTTGTTTGTGGGACCTGTGATGGGTGATTTGGATTTGTCGAGTTGATAGCGACGAGGTAAAGCGCTAATCAGAGGAGCAAGTTGAAAGAATTGCTGTTCATCAGGAACAGCGATGGAAGATGAGTTGTTGGCTGTCGTAGATGAGTTGGAAGTTGTTGTGGTATGATTGTCTTGGTGCATATTTTTAAGGATAGTCGAGGATCCATGTTGACTACTGCCGGGTGTTGTTTGTTGTTGTTGCTGTTGTTGACCTAAATTAGCCAATGCATCTAATGGACTCATTGTATTATAAATATTTACAGGTGATACATTGGAGGGCTCACTTAGGCTATGATTACTATTATTCGTTGTTGTGGGTGGAGTGACGGTTTCAGCCATGGGCAAGTTGAGAGTAGAAGATGGGTAATGGTGGTTAACGAGTTGTTTCGTATCCCATGTTTGAGTGGAAGTTGCTGTACTAAGTTGATGCGAATTGGGTAGAATGTATTGTATTGGACCATTGCGTACAGATAAAGAGGTGTTATCTCCAACAAGTGCAGAATTCCATTCATCATCTTCTATTGTGGCATGTGTGACAGGTACACCCGCTTTTTTATTGTTACTCAGATGACTTCCAGGATTATTCATCATGCTGCTCCCAGTGGTTTTTATACTACGTAATACTTCCATGGAAGAACTGAGTGGAGCACCTTCGCCACTGTCGGATAATGCAACGGAAGCTGCATGATGGTGATCTATAGGCACCTGTTGTTGTTGTTGAGCAAAACGAGCTGCAGGAATGGAGAATTCGTTTGGTTTTTGAGAGATAATTTCATTTGGTACTTGGCCTTGCCCAATGTACTCGGTAGGTGACACAAGAAGGACTTTGGAATTTCGGAAAGATTCACGGGGACTTCGTGAACCTCGAGTCGCTGCGACAGTACCGTCATCAACTTCCTCCAATATTCCGGTAACCACTCGGTCGGAATCTCCAATTTCGGAGCGTCGAGCAGTAAGGAAAGAATGGTTTGAGTTGAGCGTGCCATTCCATGCTCTTGACGTGCGTTTATTGTTATTGTTTGAAGTGGCATTATTGTAGTGTGTACTTGTGGTGTAATATCCTGGGTCGTGTTCATGTTCGTCATTGTCGTTCATGCTATAAAATCCTCCTGGAGAATAGATGTACGGATTTTCATTGCCTTGTTGTTGTTGTTGTGGCGGAGAGGGAGGTGGAGGGGGTAATTTTAATTCATCGTGTTGAATATTTTCAGAAAACTCTTCACCCACAAAGTTTTTGTTTCTATCTCGACGCTTCTTTCTAATTAAAAAGAATAGAATAATAGCAAGAGCTATTAAACCAAGGATTGAGCCTACTGCAATACCAGCAATCGCACCAGCGCCAAGCGAGCTGTTATTGAAATGAGAGGGGTCTTTATTGTCTGGGTTTGTTGTATTTGTGTTTGGCATGGCATTGGGTGGATATCCCGTGGTGGGTACGCGAGTCCAACTCCAATTCACCACGTCCAATATGTACATATTGGAATCATTGGTAGCAGAGACACCCCAACCACCAAAGATGTAAATCTTTTTGTTGACATCATCATAGACAGAAGAATGACCTGAAATAACGATCAGCGATAATATGAAAAAAGTTAGGTGATACAAGCAAAACTATTAATAAATTCATTATCATATCATTTACCCATGCGTAAATTAGGACCTTGAGTTCCATTTTGGACATTCATACGTTTCCAACTAAGTTGAGGATAAGAAGTTGCATTCAACACCCAGACATCTGTATCTGTGGGTTGACTTGTACCTCCACCATAGACGACCATGATGTCATCTAGACAATTGGCTGTGTGTAATCTTCTTGCACCCGGTTTCTCTGTGCCAGCATTGACAATACCTTGAACATTCCATACTTTAGAATTTAAATCGTATATATTGACAGCCTATGTATAAATAAAAATAAATTAGAATAAGGAAATGAAACCTATTATTATTATTACTTATTTAATAATCGTACATCAGTGACTTCAGTGGGATTGCCTGTTGTCGTACCACCAAATGTAACCAAACAGTTGCATTTCTTTAAATAACAAGTTGTGTGATAACTGAGACCTAAACCGTTCGCACCAGATGACACTTGAAAGCTATTTGTGTCAATGAGTGAAAGTGTATTTTGTACAGCATTTTGATTAGGAAATCCATTTGCATTGACAGTTAAACCACCATAAGTGTAGACTGTATTATTAATTAAGGTCATTGTATATCCAACTGCTTTAGCTGAAGCTTGAAAATCTAACACACAATTAAAATCTAATTTTAGGGATATTTCTATAATTATCATCTTCCTTGTACACTAACTTTACTTGATGTTGGAAAACTCCATGACCAGCTATTTGTATCTAATTTTTGTAATACGCCTGTAGCTAAACCACCTGTCGTATTGCCCACCAGTGCTACGATTTGACCTTGACTCGGTAGATTGGATGCTTGAAAATAGATTTGAGGTAACATTGCAGCTCCGCCTTGTACCTGAACGGTGGGTTGATACCATGAGCCATTTCTACTATCCCAAGCCCATAATCCAGTAGAGCCTATTGAATTCGTAGCAGAAGCGCTTGATGAAATATCTTCTGATCCTCCATAAACAATCACATAGGGATGTTCATAAACTATTTTTTTATTTAAATTAATAAATTAAGCTCATAAATTAATTTTTTCCAAGTATTTATACCTGAAGCATGGCCAGCTCTCCAAGGTACTTGTGTTTGAATGGAGCCAATACCAGCTGCTGTTGCTCCATTGGATTGACAATGTACAACTGCTATGATGGTACAAGAAAGAAATGTTATTAATCGACTTTTTAATCGAGACATTAAAAAATTGTATGTGTGTGTATATATATATTATGTATGTAAGTATGTATGTAAATATGAAGATATATGTAAAGAAAAGAGAAAGAGTAAAAAAAGAGAGAGAGTGGGATATTGTGTAAAAAAATTAAAAGGAAATTGAAGAAGGAAAAAGTTAAAAATAGGGGAGTTTTTTTTTTATAAGGTATGACGGAAAACTTTATCTTCTTCTTGAATAATGATCCCTTTCTTTTTGTAATCTTCTTGCTCTACTCTTTTTACTCATAATGTCCATCTTTTTCTTGTAAATTTCAGGATTATTTTCCATGAATTCCTTCTTGAGTCTTTGGGATTCTTCTTGATAAGCATACTTTTCCTCCTAAAAAAAAATCATCATATGGAAATGATAACGTAAGCAACAATTCACAAGTATAATTCTTTGTGAGTTTACCTTGGGCAGATTCTTCCATAATTCAGCCATTTTCTTTGTATAAGCGTACGCGGTTGGGGTATTCTTTAATTCTTCGCGTACAGCCTCTGAATTTCGACTTTTGAATAAAATAAATGCATTGGGCGGTAAAGTAGGAAGCGCTGGCTTATTCAAATCGTACAAGTTGGTGAATTCATCTTTTTCCTTCATAGCCAAGTCAATGTATTTCTGCTTCTTTTCCTTAAAAAAGATAAAAAACGAATCAATATACATACATAATGAAATATTCACTTTTTTTCTTACTTGTGATAATGAGGCATAAACACGACCCACTTCTCTACTTAGAGCATGATTATCCATCTCTGGGTTCAAGTCTTTGATTTTTTGTCTTTCGATTCGATTAAAGATAATGTATGGATTGAATCTATTTCCTGGCTTTGGAGCATATTTTCTCACTCTAGTCTTATCATGTAATCTATCTTTTACGGGAATTCCATTCTCATTCAAAATGTACTTTTCAGACTCTCCTCCTGCTTTGTATACTTCTCGAACAGGTCTATGCTTTCTTTTCTTTTTGGGATTTTCTTGTTGACTGTCTTCACCACTATTACTTGAACTAGTCTCTCTTTCTCCATGTAAATAATCTACAATGCTTGGATAAGATGTTGATTTGGTTTTCTTGGTTTTACTATGGTCACTGGATGCTTGTTTTCCTTTACGTTTCTTGCTGATAATCTCTTCTTCACTATCCTGTTCAACATCCGAGAACAAGGGAGATCCAAACTTGTCCCTCTCTTCCTCTGGTACTTCCTCTTCTTCTTCATCGTCCTCTTCTTCATTATGTTCATATTCACTATGATCATCATCATTGTCGTCAAATGTTGGAAATACAAAGGCTTGAGGCTTTCCTTTTCTTTCTCGTTTAGATTTCACCTCTTCCTCTTCTTCTTCCTCATCTTCTTGTATTTCTTTCTCATCTTCAGAGCTGAAATTTAAAGCATAAGGATCTTCTACCATATCATCTGGTAATGGTAAAATATCATCATCATCATCGTTATCTCTTTCTTCACGATAAACAAAGTTGGGTAAAATGCCATCATCGAGAAGCTCTTGATCCTTTTCAGCTCTTCTTGCATATCGTAGTGGATGCTTGTTTTCCTTTACGTTTCTTGCTGATAATCTCTTCTTCACTATCCTGTTCAACATCCGAGAACAAGGGAGATCCAAACTTGTCCCTCTCTTCCTCTGGTACTTCCTCTTCTTCTTCATCGTCCTCTTCTTCATTATGTTCATATTCACTATGATCATCATCATTGTCGTCAAATGTTGGAAATACAAAGGCTTGAGGCTTTCCTTTTCTTTCTCGTTTAGATTTCACCTCTTCCTCTTCTTCTTCCTCATCTTCTTGTATTTCTTTCTCATCTTCAGAGCTGAAATTTAAAGCATAAGGATCTTCTACCATATCATCTGGTAATGGTAAAATATCATCATCATCATCGTTATCTCTTTCTTCACGATAAACAAAGTTGGGTAAAATGCCATCATCGAGAAGCTCTTGATCCTTTTCAGCTCTTCTTGCATATCGTGTGGGTGGAAGAACACTTCTTTTATCAAGAATGTAGTCAATATCGTCCTTGTCAATTTTCTTTTCTTTTTTTCAATTGGTTTTTTTACTGCCTTGTCTTTAATAACCACGTCTTTTTCTTCTTCCTTCTCCTCGTTGTTGTTGATGTCGTCAGTGTCAACCTCTTTGTCGTCTTTGTCTTTGTCTTCATCGTCGTCGTCGGACTCTTCATCCTGAGAGAATAAAAATTCGCCTAAATCAATCTTGCTCGATGCTTTTGGTGCTACAAATCGTGGTTGATTTCGCTTAATCTCTGCATACTGCTCGTCATAGGACTTAGTTAAAAGACTGCCTGTGGGTGTAGGAAACACATGGCGACACTTGGCATACGTGCATCGACTACACAATACAACGTCAGTCACTTTTGATACTACTATGATACGGTCTACCTTATACTTTACATTGTATCTTTAGGTTTGTATTTACGAGTCACTACTCTTTTGCATTTAGGACAAGTGAAATCGTACGGCATACTTTCTATTTACTTTTCACAGAAAGGAGAGTGAGAAGAAAAAAAATGGAGAGAAAAATATCTGGGTAATTCACTCTCCGCACAAAACGCGTTTTTTACGCGTCAAATCGTGGGTGTGTATATTTATCAAAAGAATATGGCTTTATTTGTATTTAAAAGAAGAAAAAAAAAAGAATTATTACTACAAGTGTGTGTGTGTGTGTGTGTGTGAAGGATGAAAAAAAAAAGTATATAAGAGTATAATTATTTATTGGGAAGGATTGGGGTTATTATTATTATTCCCTTGTTGCTGCTGTTGCTGTTGTTGTTGTTGGAAATTCATCATATTATTTCGTTGTTGAGCAGCTGTGGCTGCAGCAGCCTGTTGTTGTTGGAACTGCAAGTTCATTTGAAATTGCTGTAGATTTTGCTGTTGTTGCTGTGTCTGCTGTGGTGTCCCTGACCCTAATCCACCTGGGGCACCTGCTGCAGCGGCGGCGGCTGCCACATTAAATCGATTTTGATTAAGATTGGCAATCATGGCTGCTCGATTAATATCTTGTAAACCGTTGTTTCTCATCACACCACCATTTTGACGCATGGCTTGAATAGCGGCAATCTGTTGAGGGGTCAAAGGAGCCTGCCCTCGACCACGACCACGTAACGCTTCCAAGTTTCTTTGAACCATGAGCTGTTGAATCATTTGAGCTTGTTGAGCATTGAGTTGAGGGTTGGTGGGTGTACCTCCTCCCGCTGCAACACCGCCCGCTTGTTGCTGTTGCACTTGCTGTTGTTGCTGCTGCTGCTGCTGTTGTTGTTGTTGTTGTTGTTGTACTTGCTGCTGCATTTGTTGTTGTGCTTGAGCTTGGGCTTGTTGGTTGGGTAATTGGTTCACTGACACTTGAGGCGTTCTGGCAGCTTGTACGGCTTGGGCAGCAGCACGTGCTTGAGCTTGTTGCAGAGCTTGTTGTTGTGCTTGCTGCTGTTGTGCATGAATTTGTGCCTGTTGCTGTTGCAGTTGGTGTTGTTGAATAATCCCTTGCTGTAACGCTTGTAATTAGTGTGTACGTAGGAGCCTGCCCTCGACCACGACCACGTAACGCTTCCAAGTTTCTTTGAACCATGAGCTGTTGAATCATTTGAGCTTGTTGAGCATTGAGTTGAGGGTTGGTGGGTGTACCTCCTCCCGCTGCAACACCGCCCGCTTGTTGCTGTTGCACTTGCTGTTGTTGCTGCTGCTGCTGCTGTTGTTGTTGTTGTTGTTGTTGTACTTGCTGCTGCATTTGTTGTTGTGCTTGAGCTTGGGCTTGTTGGTTGGGTAATTGGTTCACTGACACTTGAGGCGTTCTGGCAGCTTGTACGGCTTGGGCAGCAGCACGTGCTTGAGCTTGTTGCAGAGCTTGTTGTTGTGCTTGCTGCTGTTGTGCATGAATTTGTGCCTGTTGCTGTTGCAGTTGGTGTTGTTGAATAATCCCTTGCTGTAACGCTTGTAATTGACGTATTTGTGTTTGTAAATCTTCCTGTGATATACTTCTCGAAGCAGCCAATTGAGCTAAATGATTACGACGAACAATAAGCAAACCCATTTGTTGTTGATGTTGAGGACTGAGTTGAGCAAGCAACTGAGAAGCTGCACTGTCTTTTTTTTTTTTTTTAAATTGGAAATAGGTTAGTTTTATCAATACACTAGGTTTTCTATGATAAAATACTTACTTTGCACTTGAGGGACATTTTGCTGTGGTTGTTGTTGTTGTTGAGCTTGTTGCATACCAGCGCCCATTCTTTGTTGAGGAGATTGTTGATTCAATTGAGCTTGTTGTGCAGCCTGTGCTTGTTGTAAAGCTTGCTGCTGGGCTTGTTGTGCTTGTTGCTGTTGTTGAGCTGCTGCCGCTGCCGCTGCTGCTGCTTGTTGTCGTAACATATTTCCAGAGTTTGCTAGTTGACTAACCAACTGTTGAGCAGTGGCGAGGGGTATAGCACCAGAAGCCACCAGCTGCTGAATACGCTGTAGTGAAGCTTGAGGAGACATTTGTTGACCATTACCTGCATTCAAAGCCTGTGCAAGAGCTGCTTGTTGAATACTTGTCATGTTGGCAGGCAAAGTGCCTTGTTGAGGTTGACCTGATGTCATGGGGTTATTATTCGCATTATTTGTAGGTAACATATTGGACATTTGGGGTGTAGGTACAGAGGCTTGTGTAGCTCGTTGAGGTAAAGCCATGGATTGTAAAGCAGCTTGTTGTTGCATATGTTGTTGCTGCTGCTGTTGTTGTTGTTGCTGCTGTTGTTGCTGTTGTTGCTGCAGTGCAGCCATATGTTGAGCAGATAATTGTGCTTGAGACTGTGTGGGGGTTTGTATTTGTGATTTCATACCATTACCAGGCAAAGCCAATGGTTGACGCGGTAAACTTGCGTTTTGTTGTAGCGGGGTAGAATGTGACATGGTAGGTGTGCTGATATGAGATTGAGATGGGGTAGAGGCTCTTGATTGTGCTGCTGCTTGTTGTTGAAGGTGTTGCATATGTGCTTGAGATTGACTTTGAGCCATAGCTTGTTGAGCTTGTTGTAAAGCTTGTGCTTGAGCGAGTGCTTGGGCTTGAGCTTGTGCCTGCGCCTGTGCTTGAGCTTGAGCCTGAGCTTGCGCTTGGGCTTGTGCCTGGGCCTGTGCAAGTGCTTGGGCTTGAATTTGTGCTTGTGTCAAACCACCCACTTGTTGCTGTACCTGTTGTTGTTGCTGTTGTGTTTGCTGCACTTGTTGAGCTTGTTGTTGTGCCTGTTGTTGTGCTTGCTGAGCTTGTTGTGCTTGCGCCAACATGGCTCTTTGATGAGGAGGAAGCATAGCAGCCTTGGCTTGCATGGCACGGTTTTGTTGAGCGTGCAACTGTTGCAGTTGAAAGGATGTCGCTTGTTGTTGGGCCTGTTGGGCTGTTTGAGGTTGTTGCATGGTGGGAGGAATACGTACAGTGGATGGCGATGGAGGAACAATATTGATATTCGAATTGTCACATATCAGTGTATTAAACTGGCCATAAGTTGTCTTTAAATGAACGATATAAGTTTCCATCAAATACTCGGGACCAAGCTTGAAATCGATATTTCCACCATTCACGCTTGTATCCAATGCAGTTCCCCAACGGAACACACCATCGTATTCGCCATTAAGTAAATATATATTAACAACCGTATAAACTTTTTTATCGCCCTCAGATCGTTCAAATCGAATGGTACGCATACATTTTCTGCCATCGGGTAATACAATAGGTTCCACAAGCGCTTTTCTGTTTTTACCCTTCTTATTGTCAATGGCAGGCAATGGATCTGCACCGAGTTTTTGCTTCTTTGTTCTCCAATCCTGCACAAATGATATTTTTCCAAAACTTGGCTCGAATGGAAATCCACGTTTCGCTCTCTACACATGAATTCATTTTCATTGAGTATTTTCTCTCTCTCTCTCCTTTTTATACTCTAAAATATCAAAAAAAAAACCTTACTGCATCCATCAATGTCATCAACTTGTTGTTCTCTGCCTTCTTTGCCAACTTTTGTTCGCGCTCTACTGAATTCCACTTGTGCTTCTTTTTTAATTTTCTTGGTGCATTTGTAAACTCGATAGCATTACTGACACGCGTCACTTGAAACGATGGATCTAAACACAGTGGTTCTTCTGTTGCAATCTACAAAATGATACGTATAGAGTTATTCCCTCTGATCTCTTGTACAATATTGCTTAAGATTTAAACGTTACAAGAATTTGAGCTTCCACTTCCAATGCAATTTCCTCGGTCCAAGGAAATCCCCACTCTTCACTTAATAACGAGATATCTGTCCAAATACTTTCAGCCGTTGGTTTCATCACTATTCGTTTCGTTTTCGCATCGGGGTCTTCATTCTCGACATTCGCTGTGCGGTGATCATGTATTTCAACAATAAGACATCCTATCATAACCAAATTCGAATTGAGTATTCTCTAGTCTGCTGTGTATAATAGCGCTTTCGTATTCGTTCCATACCATTATAATATCTGCAAGAAGCTTCGTTAAAGACATCCATAAGGTCTCCAGGTAATCGTTTGTCTTTAATACACGTCAAGAAATCCTACAAAAAGTTCGTTGAGTCTTTTCTAGTCTTGAAAACAATAAGGCACCTTTAGCATTTACCTTGAATTGACTTTTGTATGAAAAGAAACCATCCTACACAATAAAATGCTGTCAGTAAGCTTTCTACTTCATTTCGAAACATTCAAATGTTAATATAATGTTCGCACCTCGTGTTCAAATTTGAAATAAGTTGGATATAAGTGTAAACACAGGGAAGCTGGATCTTTTTCATGTCGTTTTAATAGTTCTATTGGAAACGCAATATTAGCATTATTTGCTCTTTGAGTTATGCGCGCGATGCCTAGTTTACCTTTTTCATCTCGTGCAGACGGAAACTTTAGTTTTAAATAAAATCAATTAGTATACTTTTGTTAAATCAAGAGACAAAAGAGGTGCATTTACTTTATGTGAGTGTTGTGTACTTGTTGTTATTGGCGATTGAAGCCAACGTGGTGGTACATTTGCTTTTCTACTACTCGGTGAGGAATTAGATAGACTGGAGCCTTGTTTTGAGTGAAGTTCAGCCAATTGAGTAATTGAAGACTGATCTGCTTGCAACTTGGCCATTACTTTGGCTGAAGCCATGTTGTATTGCTATTAAATTAAAAAAAAAGGGTAAAGTAGAAGAAGGTAACAAGAGAAGAAGTTATAAGCCTTTCTTTTTCTTTTCTTTTTTTGGCTTAATGGTTATTGTTCTTTGAGCAAAAAGACAGACCTCTTGAAATTAAAATTGCAAGCAGGAGGACTTGAATTTCCAAATGCAATTCCACCAATGAAATAAGAGAAATTCTCGGATCGCCCTCAAATAATCCTACTAATTACAGGACTCAATCTGACCTTTATAATACGACTTGACCTGTCCTCTATTACAGAAAATCTACTAGTTTAAAGAAGTAGAGTAGAGGTGTATAATTGTACTTTTGTTATCTTATGAACCATATTTGATACGGTGACGGATTAAAATAATTCAACTAATTTTTTGAAACGACCGAGAGAGCCTTCCACTTCTTTTCCCTATTTCCAAAGAAGTAGTCATAATACTCTAGCTGGCGTTGTCTCCCGTGTATACAGTATGCTATAGATTTCAAAGATCTGCACACCAACTTTCCTAACGCTACCAAAGGATTTAAGCGCTTGTGTTTGACACTTGCTACACTCCGGTGAAGTCCTGCCTCATCAACATCGACAACGACTTGCTCACCGTTCGACCGCCTCTTTTCCCAGGTTTAAAAATGCTGATAGAGCTTATCAGCAACACCGAATTGATAAACACTCATCTTCACATAATGTTCATTAGCATTCCTATTCCAAAGACAATAATAAAATTTGGGTTTTGTCACATAAGAAAATAACAAAATAATGATATTGTGGGTCTTGCGTAATATCCATAACTTGACTCAAATCGATCAAATAGAAAATATCAATAATTAATTGAATAATTTATAATAAATCACTTTTGTGGCTCTCTCCAAATAAACTAGCTCATGGTGTTTCTCTTTCTGCGTTTGATACCTTCATCTAAACGCCATTGGCTATTTTATCCAGGTAATTTTGACCTGAGTTCCTATTACAATCACTTTTCGATTTCCCATACATTTTTACAGTGACCAATGTTTCCCGGGTTCGCTGTACTTGACAATAATGTAATAGATTAAATAAAGAGGATATAAATATAATTTTCATTGTGGGGATTGGTGTAATACAGGGAAAAAAAAAAACGAAACAAGCAAATACATAGTTAAGGCAATTATTTTGGATGATCATACTTTGACTTCCAAATCCATGAATTACCCATAATGCCTTGGCCTTGTTTATCTGCTTTGCGGTAGTATTTGGCTGCCAAGTACAAGTCCTTCTTGACACCTTGGCCATTATAGTAACAATGGCCTAAATCGTTTTGTGCGTCTGGGTCGCCCAAGTCGGCAGCAATCTTGAAGAATTGAACAGCAGATTCTTTGTTCTTTTTGCACTATTAGGTACGTAGTTAGTAAAATAAAGGTGACGGTAAAGCACATATAAGTCTACTTACGCCCCAACCGTGTCTGAAAGAGACACCCAACTCATAAATGGCCATGATGAGCTCGCCTTTGGATGCCGAAGTATTTACGGTATTAGTGATATTTGCCAAGTCTTCGACAGCGTGTTCTGCAGCTTTCTGAAGATATTGGAAGGCAAGGTGCTCATTCTTCTTACAACCCTACAACAGGAAAAAAAAACGACAAAAAAAAAAGTTTGAGTTTTGCTTCGATCCTTTCAAACTTTATGCTTATGTTATTACCCAACCATGTCTCAAGGAAACACCATAGAGAAACATACCCAAGGGGTTTTCCTTTTCAGCAGCTATACGAAATAAAGAAGTGGCTTTCTCCAACTGACCCTTCTCGTGAAAAGTAATTCCTTCGTGAACCAAGGCTTCTACTTCGTTGTCAGATTGCTCTCTAGGGTTCATCGCAGCTGTTTTATGGTGAACGTTTCCTGGTGTAATAGGTGAGGGAATCGAGGCAGGTGAAGGGTAAGTTTGTGAATGTCTTTCATTATTATGATGATTGATTTCAAGGGGAGGAGGCTTCAAATCATTATTGCTGTCAGTCTCATAATAGCTATCGTATGAGTCATTGGTATAATGATACTGGGCTGTGCTACTGTTGTTGTCATATCCACCCAATGGCTTTTCTGCTGCAAAAGAAGACATAGTTGGATCTAGATAATGTGCCCCATTTGAGTTCCAATTTTTAAGGTTTTTTTGTTTAAATTGAAGATCGTTATAGTTACCTATATAGGTATTTCTGGAGTATCCTGTGGTCGACATGTCGACGGCATGGGGATCAACTAGAGAATCTCGCTGAGATGCTTCAGGATAAGTCTGTTGGGAGCAATTTTTAGTTCATTTTGTTCAAATTGACTCAGGATCGACATCTCTTTTATTCTTACGTTGTGAAAGTTGGTTGAATCAGCTCTATTGTTGAGAAAAAAATTAAAAAGAGAAAAGTTAGAGGACCAAATAAGTATATTCTCCAGGAAAATCTTACTTTTGTGATTTATGGAGGGAAAGAGAGAGTTTCTTAAACATGTTAAAAGGAAAGGAAGGGGTGGGGGAAGAGAAAGAAATATGAAAATTAAAGGGAAAAGGAAAGGAAAGAAAGGGGATAGCGAGAGAATGCTCGTTCGCTCTCTGCTTGTTGTAGCGTTTTTTTTTTTTTTCTGTTAATCAATAACTTGTGAAATACAGCTATTTTTGGTAGAGTAAATGTGTGTGACACTTGCAAGAAAGAATAATCTCCATTTGGAGTTTCAAAATATCAGCAAAGGTAAAAGGGGAATACAGTCTGAAGAAACCCACTGCTATGTGATTAAACTATTGTAAAAAAACATGATTTCAATGCTCGCAGAAAATATATAAAGCACGTTTTTCGAAGGGAGAGGGGAGATGCCACAATAAAAACTATTTTTGGACTATTTTCAGGCACTAAAAAATGTATGTATCTTGATTAGAGGTGTAATACGTACACACATGTACTCTGAGCTGCAAAATGATCTTTTGTGGTATACATGCGCATCAAATATAGAGACAGTATTCTTTATACAACGAACCTAGTAGAAAAAGCACCATTTAGCTTTAATTACGCCGAGTAGATGTATAGAAAAGAACTGCATATTATGTAGATGATGCTATTAAACTGAGATATAATTCAAAAGTAATCTTTTTCCATGTAATCTCAGCCTCCCCCTTTTTCTCCCAATCACCACTTATGTATAAGAATAATGCTTCTATGAGAAATAATAGACCTATTTATAACTCTGTCAAATTACCTAAAGAAAATTAATGAAACTTCCTCAAGTGGTGTGTTCTTTTTCAAGATCAGGCATAACACAGTTATTGAAAATTGAAGCTCAGTGGTAAACCGTGACTTCACTTCGGCCAGAAACCCGAGCTTACAAGCTTAGTAAGGTAGCATCATTGATAGTATTTAATTCTCATCTTGGGTATGAATTCCCTTTCTTCTTTTCCTCTTTCCTCTTTCAGTTATTCACATTAACATTTATATACACGTATACTTTAGTAAAAGTTAACTTATTTTTATACCATGTCTTCCCCTTCACAACTACCACCTGCTCCAGGCTCAACACCACCACCAGCAGCTGCTGCTGCTGCTGCTAAAGCGGGTAAACGCAAACCTGGACTCCGTTTAACTTCAAAACATCTTCAACCTGCTTCTGAATCACCTTCACCCAATTCATCTTCTTATCTCGGTACATCTCAATCCAATACTCGATTTCGAGAACAGATTGGAAATATCGTGAATGGCAGTTCAGAAAACTATGATGGTAGTAATGCGAAAGAAGAAGAGGAAACTTCTTTGGCGGCTTCCTATCTCGCAGCCTCGAATAATAACAACAATAGTAGTACACACGATATAAAGAATGGCGATATTCCCGTTTTACGCGAACCTCCTCTTCCACCTTCCATTAATACACAGCGTATTGAGCCTACTACAACACACACCTTTATGGAAATCAAAGCAGAAGACCTTGAGACTCTTTCAAGATTAGGCGAAGGTGCGGCAGGTACCGTACGAAAAGTATTGCATAAACCTACACAACTCGTCATGGCAAAAAAGGTAAGCTGATTTGTTGTTGTTGTTGTTGTTGTGTTGCGTGCGCGCTAATTTTCGCCCATTTTTTCTTTCTTTTTTACTAGTCTATTTCAACAGAACCTGATCCAGCTGTTCAACGTCAAATTTTACGTGAACTTGCATTTTTGAAAACGTGTGATTCACCGTACATTGTATCCTTTTTTGGGCGCTTTTCTTGATGATGGAGATACCACTGTGTCATTATGTATGGAATACTGTGAGGCTGGAAGTTTAGAGGATATCTATAAAAGAGCTAGAGATTTAGGCGGGGTTATTGGTGAGCCAGTGCTTGAACGAATTGCGGAATCTGTAAGTTATTATGTGTATGTGTATATAACGTTGTATTGGGAGACTAAAACAAAAGAAATGCGGGTAGGTCTGTAAAGGTTTGGTATATTTACATTCAAAGAAGGTCATCCATAGAGGTAACGTACATACAGAAGTTTTACATTTTTCAGCAAGGGAATCATCTTTATTAAAAATGGGTATTATAAATAGATATCAAACCATCTAATATTGTGGTGACACGAAAGGGAGAAATAAAGCTCTGTGATTTCGGTGTATCTGGAGTATTGATCAACTCCCTCGCACAGACATTTACTGGTACTCAATACTATATGGCTGTAAGTTGCTGAAAGAACTCACTACGAACTTGCAAATACAAAGATTCTAACTTTTTGTCTTTCTCTACATATAGCCTGAGCGTATTCAGGGTAACGCATACGCGGTACAATCAGATATCTGGTCTCTCGGTTTGACTTTGATTGAAGTATCACAGAATAGACCTGCATTACCTCCACCAGATCAACCTCACCTTTCCATTTTTGAATTGCTTGACTTCATCGTACGTCAACCTGTGCCCGAAATTCAAGGCAATCATATTTCAGATGAGTGTAAAAACTTTGTCGCAGTTTGGTAAGAGTGTTTTCTGATTTAGAGTTGAGTGTGATTTTTATATATTATATACTAATATAATCATATGTGTGTTTATTTTTAGCTTGACCAAAGATCCTACTTATAGACCTACCCCTGCTCGTATGTTGGAGCATCCCTTTATCTTGAAATGGGAAAATGTGCATATGGATATTGGACAATGGGTGAAGGAAGTTTGGGGTTGGAACTAAATTTTATGTAAATCATCAAATGCAAAAATAAAAAACGTTTCTGTTACAATGTACAAAATAGTTATTACTTGCTTTATTATTATTATATCGTATTTATAAGGGGGGTTATATACTAAAAATCTATAATTACCAATCTTCATCAAATAGTCCTGGAATGATAGTTGCTTCACCGAGATCTATTCCATGGAATGCACCTCGTGCAAGACGAGACATGAATACCACTCTTTCCTTTCTTTCCTTTCTTAATTCAAATTGTGGGGGTAATTCAGGTAAACTGAAATAACTGGGTGGTTGTTCTTCAGATGAGTTTGGACTGGTCATAAGAGCAGCTGTCAAAGGGCCGATTAATTCACTAGGCAAACCTTGGGGAGCGGGTGGCTCGTCTAATGTTGGATCAAAGAACAAGGGACACTCGTTGGAATTACGATAATGCTGAATGGATGTCAAGTCAGGAATACGCAAAAGTTGATCATAAGGCAAATTGGCAATTGTCAAAGGAATAGCGAATTCGTTAACATGGCTCGTCTTGAAGAGGTGGCCTTGCTCAATTGTTACTTGGAAACACAAATCGTAATGAACACGAGTATGGCGGGAGATAAATGAGGGTGACACGAGACGTGTAGGAACATCAAAATGAATCACTTCAGACAATTGTGTTAAATCAGAATTAGGTGGAAGAGTAACATTATCTTGGATCACTGTACGGATATGCTCTCGGAAAGCTGTACCCTGCTGTACCAACATTTTGCCTTCGTGATGTTTACGGAAACGATACACTATGCTAGTAATTTTAGCGTCGGAATGGAGAATCATCATATTCAGTTTCATTTTGAAGGGTTCATCTAAAAAAAAAAGAATATTAAAAAATTACTTCTTTTGGACTTTTTTACTGCAAAACACGCTAACGCACTTACCCGGACAGTATGTTTGTTTGTACATCTTTGCTTGCACTTCTGCCAAAGCTTGCTTCTTATCCTTCATCAATGTGGTTCTATAAACCCACTCTTTGTCTAATCAAAAACAATAAGAATACTTCATTCGAATATATCATATAAAAATACACACCTTCGATAGAGACAATAATGGGTCTATAAGGTGTAACGTATTCTCTACTTTTCAATCCGGACTGAAGACCCGGACCATCTGCTTGTGCTGTCCAAATGTAACGGATACCAAATCCAGCAGGTTCCTCCATAGAGGGAGGATAATTGACATTCGGAAACTACCACATGATATCAGTCATTGTAACACAATTATGCTTTCACTTATTCACACTAACCTTTAATGCAAATGGATACTCATAGCGTCCCGGCTCAACTTCATCCCATGCGCACTGCGAATAAGCTTATTTTTCCAGAATAATTTTTTTAGCAACCAGACAGAATAACGTCATAGTGGTAATATGGGGGTAAAAAAAAATAACTTACGGGAAACTTCTTGTCCGTGTAACTTCCACTCCGTTTCGAAAAAGGTGGTCATCATCTCATGAATCCATTCACCTTTGCCATCCCCACTTCCTTCATCAACTTTGACCATAGCGGTCTCTTCGGCTCGAAACTATAGGTCGTATATGTTTCAGTATAGGCGTTATCCACCGGGATAAAAAGTATATTCTACGCTATTCTCACCTTAACTCTAATTCTTGTGACGTGGAGCTTCTCGGCAATATTCAATACCACTTTACCTGTATAAATGGCTTTTTAGAAGACTATATATGTGTGACACGTCAAGTCTGTATGGCTACCTCGTATGACACGGTTAGGACGCACGATTACGTGTGTACCACCATCAAATTCAATTGTCAACAAAGGCAAGTTTGCAGAAGCAATTGACTCTCTTCTGATAGAACTATGGTGGCTTTGGGTTTCATTAGAGTTTCTCTGAGAACTATTAAAAGAAGTTGTGCTTCCGTTTAAAAATGACCCAAAGGAGGGTGCACTGGAGGATAATTGGGGTTGAGAATTTCTTCTACCACTGCCTGGCAGTAAAGAGTTGACACTAAGCAAATTTTGTGGTTGCGGCTGCTGGCTGATATGACTTGTTGTATGTGTTTCTGGTGGCACGGGAATAGAATTTGAAGAGAGAGTAGCTCTATGCCTTGTCGAGTTTGTCATTTTTTTTTGTTGGGAGTAAAAAGAAAGGAAGACGGTAGGTGAGTGAGAGAAAGAGAAAAAAAAATGTCAGTGACATTTTTCCATATTTCCTACTTTCTTAAATTTGGCCAATGAATCTTGGCATTGTGATCAATCTTGCATCTATCCAATCTCCGTTGTGCTGTCATTGGCTTAACCACTATACCCCGTAAATGTAATGCTTTGTCTTATCATTTATCTGTTGAATAGATTTGGCCAATTCAAATGTTTAAAGCTGTCTTTTGGGACGTCCGCATTTTTAAAATGTAATAAAGGCGTAAGCTGTTGAGTTTTGACGATAAATTATGTCATGCGCTTTCGAAGCAATACTTTTTAAGGAAGACATATATGAATTTATGCAAATTTATCGAGACTATCTTCCTCCTTTTATATACGCTTTCAAAAAAACCCAAGGCTTAAACCATGAGACAGAACACAAGTTCTTACCTGTTTTTTTTCGTGAATTAAGAGGTCAGAAATGATATCACTTATCATCTACTTGAAAATAGCTTTATCGTATTGAATAGCGTACAACAGTAGATATCCAAGTATGTTGCATGTAGATCACAAATAAATATTGCAAGCATGAGCTGCATAAAATAGATTTGAGTATATAAATACTCTTCTCCCTTTTTTACAAAATACTTTTTCTTTTCTAATAGATATGGTTTGTAATTTTACAATGCTACAAGGCAAGTGAAAATAAAGAAGAGCCAAGCGAACCCGAAAGCTTACGTTCATAATAGCAATAGTTATAGCTTTATTTGGATTTATAGTGTCCATAAGAGCATTGACTTACAATGTAATAGCTGAACCTCCTGTAAATATGGACGTTGTAGTTGTAGTCGACAACGTCGCCTTCCCTTTAAAACCTGAACACGGTATTCTCTACAAAGGTGAAGCCCCGCCCGCAAAAACGGGTTACAACTATGCTTTTGTTGATGGCGCCGATATTAAAATATCAGAGTCATTTCATCGAACTCCACTCTCACTTGAATTTTCAACATTGAATGAGTTTTTCAATAGATCTTCCAATGTGTACAACATCAAACCGTTGCCACAGGTTTTATCTCCACTAGAGATAATTCACCGTATAAAATCCGATTTGCATATACAAAGTCAAATACCAACCATTCACATATACGGTGAACAATCGAAAATTGATACTTTACATGGTAGCCAGCTCGAAGATCTGGATGTCAAGTTGAACTTGGCTTACATTGGGTACTAAATTAATATAAAATGACTTTAAAGAATATGCTAATTATTTTATGGTATCACACCGTAGGCTAAGAGACGTCCAGATATTTGAAAATGTTAAAATCTCACTGGCTGGTATGAATACTCGGAAAGCGGAAAAACTGTCGTACACCTTAAAGCTTAATAAGAAGAGTGGTGAATCTCTTTTTGGTTTCAAGAATTTCAAATTACGTTCATTAACAAGAGACCCTTCTTATGTTCGTGAAATACTTGGTCATAATGCTTTAAAAGCATGCGGAATCCCTGCAAGTGAGTTCTCTTACGTCAGGTAAGACATAATAACCTCCTTGAAAATTGAAAAGTCATTGACGGCTTAGCACATAGGCTCTTCATTAATAACCAAGCGATCGGCTTATTTGGTTTGATTGAAACTTTTCAAGATCCTTGGCCCGCTGCAGTCTTCGCTGACGGGGACAGTAATTATGAATCTGGCCACTTGTATCAAGGGATAGGAACCAATTTTTTGAAACATAAAGATGCTACGGAACTCGCCACATCCGACCTTCATTATGAACCTGATTTGGAGAAATACGCTTTGGGTCAATATAATGTGAAGGCCGGTCCAAACAGAAAGAAAATTGAAGCATTCGAAGAATTACAAAAATTTACAAAGTTTATTAATGAGTCATTGATGGGAGAGACTACACAGGAAGAATGGGAAAAACAATTGGATATAGAGGGCTTTCTTCGCGTGTACGTGTTTTTATTGTAAATTGTGTAATTATGGCCACATAAAGTTACTTAACTATTATATTGTATTATATAACAGATTAGCTTTAGATGATCTTCTAGGATTTTCCGACACTTACGTGACCTTGGCAAACAATTTCTACCTGTACAAAGACCCTAACCAGGACGGTCGTATAACGTTCATCCCGGCCGATCTAGATTTGATTGCAGGTCGAACATTATATAATATCCCAGCATACATTAGTGGAAACTATGCTGATCATCCAAACCTTCTTTTCCGCCCCCTTACAAAAGCAGTTCTTGCCAATCCCACTTTTCTAGACTCCTTCAAGAAACTACATCTTACTCTTGCCCAGAATCTGGTCAATTCTGAGCTTTTAAATCCCTACATTGACAGCATAGTCGAAGCGATCCGCATCGATATTGAATGGGACTCTGGTTTGACAAGAGTAGGAAAAAATATTGCAGCAGAGCCTGTCAGTGACTCAGTAATTGCTGAAAGGGCTGAACATCTCAAAAAGTACACCGCGCCTGGACTAACCGTCACTTTTGGGGCACCCAAAAACATATCTTTGGATGCATCCATCAATGGTGGTCTTATAGGAGACCTCACCCTTGGTATGAAAGAGTTCATTCTTCGAAAAAGCTCGGCCGTGATACAATTTTACAAATAAAAATTACGTTTTGTTGTCTTATTTTAATCCCTGAGCGTTGTAGGGATAGTAATGATCGACATCAATCAATAAACAATAAACACACACAAGGAGAACCGTGCTACAGATAAAATTAATAGGTATCATACAGCAATACATAGCAATAATTGTATCAAAAGACTATGTTAGGAAATTAAGGAAACTATCACAACTTCTCTTACCCTTTTGTAGCCATACCCTAAATAGCATGTACTATAGTGTACATTGGGGAGAACGTTATGTTGAATATATTGCAACCCCCTAATACACAAGCCAATATGAAACCAGCAAATTTTCCTTCATATAGTTACAATAATAGAAATGAGCAGTATCCATATAAGTTACTTAGAAGAGCGTGCAATCATTTGGTTGTACATAATTATTTATTGATTTGACTGCTTATTCTGTACATATCATGATAAAGATACATCGCATCAACATCTGAACTAAAGTGTTTGAGTCGAGAAGAAAAGTATATAGCACGCACTATTTAGAAAAAAACCAACCAGGATTTCCTCATCTTAATACAACTCCTTAGAGGTAAATGACTTTTATGTTATTAGAAACAAGAGCTTTAAAGAGAAACTAGCCATCTCTTTTTTTTTTTTACGCAGCAAGAAAGATGATGGTATATTGAATGCGTTGTATTATTGATGTTACTGGCTCTACAAAGTCGTTTATATTCTACCCCTACATATCCCCCTCATGCACAGCATCTCCTAAAGCGCTGACCTGTATTAGTATGGTAGAAAAATTTCGTTTCTTTTTCTGCTCTTTTGATCTCCATCTTATCTTTTTTCATTTTTTTGGGTTATGATGTGGAAAGGTCTATTTGGTAATATATATATATATATAAATGTATATAACCGTTGATGATGACAATCTTAATACTGACATAATCATATAAAGTATCGGTTACGTTAGCTTTGGCCTTTACCTCCAGCAATGCCACAATCTACAAGGTTATCGCAGACCCTCCATCTGGGATGGGAGTAGCGGTGGTTGTAGATAAAGCTGTATACCAACTCGAACCAGAACATGGAATTCTCTATAAAGGAGAAGCACCAGCTGCGAAAAAAGGTTATAGATATGCTCTAGTGGACAAGTCTAGTGGTGCTGATATGGAAGTCTTACCTGAATCTTTCACAAGACGCCCCATTAATGATGACTCCTCCACCTTGAATGAGTTTTTCAACAGATCCTCTAACCAGTACAATATTAAAAGCTTACCGCAGATTTTGACTCCGTTGGACTCTGTCCATCGAATTGAATCAGACTTACATATACCAAATCAGATCCCAACTATTCACATTTACGGCGAGCAAGCAGATATTAATAATCTTCACACTAATGTAAAAGACCACGAATTTGATGTCAAACTAAACGTTGCTTACTTTGGGTATGTACAATATCTCGATAAATTCACATTTAAAATAGAAAACTCATAAACAAACATAGATAATTACGTACACACTAGAAGCACCAGCTGCGAAAAAAGGTTATAGATATGCTCTAGTGGACAAGTCTAGTGGTGCTGATATGGAAGTCTTACCTGAATCTTTCACAAGACGCCCCATTAATGATGACTCCTCCACCTTGAATGAGTTTTTCAACAGATCCTCTAACCAGTACAATATTAAAAGCTTACCGCAGATTTTGACTCCGTTGGACTCTGTCCATCGAATTGAATCAGACTTACATATACCAAATCAGATCCCAACTATTCACATTTACGGCGAGCAAGCAGATATTAATAATCTTCACACTAATGTAAAAGACCACGAATTTGATGTCAAACTAAACGTTGCTTACTTTGGGTATGTACAATATCTCGATAAATTCACATTTAAAATAGAAAACTCATAAACAAACATAGATTGGACGATATTCAATTCTTCGAGAAGGTGAAAGTTTCATTAGCTGGTCATAGTACACGTTCTGTTGCCAAATTGTCATACTCATTGAAGTTGAATAAGAAAGACAAAACTAATCTTTTTGGATACAAAAATTTCAAGTTACGATCCCTTGGAAAAGATGAATCGTATATTCGAGAGAATATTTGCTACAATGTTTTCAAATCGGCAGGAATTCCAGCAAGTGAATTCTCCTATGTTCGGTAGAAAAAAAAAATGCATTGTATATCTTGAAGTAATACTGATAATGACTAACTTTATTATTCTTCACAGTGTTTTCATTAATAACAAAGCCATTGGTTTGTTTGGTTTGATTGAAACCTTCCAAGATCCATGGACTTCCGCTGTATTCGGTAACGGGGATGCCGACTACAAAAGTGGACATATGTATCAAGGTTACGGTATACATTCAAGCGCTAAATATGGTGTTGGTGTATCCGATTTGGGTTATAACGAAGATATCAACTATTACAATCTTTTGCAGTACAAAGTCAAGACTGGTCCTAATAAGAAATCGGTTGAATCATTTGACGAATTACAAGAATTTACAAAGTTCATTCATGATTCCACTGCCCAAACTTCTCAGGACGAATGGGAGGATATGATCGATGTAGAAGGACTTCTTCGTGCGTAAGTTAAAGTGTCCATCGTTTAAAGACTTTAGATGCTTAAATATTTTTTTTTTAAAATAGAACGGCCCTAACAGACCTCCTGGCTATGGCGGATTCTTATATGACTGCTTCAAATAATTATTATTTATACAAAGACCCAAGAAAGAATGGACGTATTACTTATATACCTGCCGACACAGATACCAGCTTGGGTACTAGTTTCTTTTATAACCAATCTTCTCTAACAAGAGGGAGCTATGCAGATCACCCAGGTATCTTGTACCGTCCACTCACGAAAGCGATTCTCGCAAATCCAGAAATATTGAAACAATATAATGATATAAGATTATCTATCACTCAAAAACTATTCAACCCAAAGGTGATGAACCCTTACATCGATAGTATTGTCGACATGATCAGAACAGACGTAGAATGGGATTCTACATTGCAAAGAGTAGGTAGGAGATCATCTCGGCCACCAGGAACGCCACTGGATATCTCAAGACTTTATAATGAAATCAAACAGTTCGTTCCACCGGGCTATGTATTTAAATACCTTATTGAATCGCCACCAAATGTGCCTTTAGATGTAGCAGTAGGAGGAGAATATCCCCCGAATAACATGCTCAGTGTTAAGAATTACATTGCCAAGAAAAGCTCAGCGGTTTTGAAGTTTTACAAAAACCAATGATATCATACAAATAAAAAGAATAAAGTACATGTCACATGTCTTAAACTTAACATTCACATCTGTCCAGCCAATAATTTGTTAACATTGAGTGACACAGGGCCACTCGACGTACATACTTCATTGATCAAATAGGCAAAAAGAATAGGGTCCTAAGGTTAAAGTTAGGTGGAAATGAGGCTTTGTCTGTTTACTAGCTGAGATGGAACACTTGGAACGAAGTTGTACAATGTCGCGTCACCTTCCAGCTTTTATCGCTTTGCATTCAATTCCTTTAAAGTACATATTATATTTTTAGTCTAAAAGTAAAAAATATGCGTAGAAGTGGTTTTGAGATGCAGGCGAAAAGTCTGGGATGTCAGATATTTGTATTTACTACATATTCAGTCATAGTTTAAGATCTTATGGCTTTTGAAAAAAGAAATCCTTATGCTCTGTTGCTGATGAGATATTCGCCACACAGAATTCGAAAATTATTATGCCATAAACCTTGGATTGCTGAAGGGATATGCGCCACACGGAATTCGAAAATTATTATGTCATAAACCTTGGATTGAAGTTCATAAATACTATTATTAAATATTTTCTCATCTATGAATAAAGTAGTGCTTAGCATCATGCATGAATGTATACTCAGCTAAAGCTGGGTCCAATTATGGTTGGTTATCTTTTTCACTCACAGATGCACATCACAGGAAGAAAATCATTTGTTCAGATATATAAGAAAAAAAACTAATTTTTACTCTTGTTTCAAGCATATTCAATGGTTCAGAAAATCCTAATAGGTATTTAGTTTGGATACGTACGTTATGAGGAGTGGTATTAACAGAACTTTTAATGTAAATAGCCGTATCCCTACTATTAACTGTAGTAACCACACAAGCGCAGAATATCACATACAATGTCATCACTGATTCAGAGTTGACAAATCAATCCATTGCTGTGGTAGTTGATAACATTACATTTCCTCTGCAGATGAATGCTGGTATTTTGTACCAAGGCGAAGCACCTGTGGCAAAACAAGGCTATCACTATGTTGTATTGAATGAAAACAAAGTTGTAAATAGAAGTGAAGAATTCTCTAGATCTCCTGTGGCGACCAATACTCCCAACGAATTTTTTAATCGAGCTCAAAACACGCACCAAGTTAAAACGCTTCCCCAATTCCTACCACCCTTAAGCTCCATCAATCGCATTGAATCAGATTTGCATATCCTAGGTCAAATACCCACAATTCACATTTGGGGTAATCAGACTGCTGTTGAAACTTTGCACAAGAATCAAATGCAAGATCTTGATGTCAATTTAAATGTGACTTATATTGAGTAAGCTGGTGCATATATTTTATTTACTATGCATCATATCAATAACATATTGTTGACTTTCATAGTTCGAAGAACGTCCTGACATTTGAAAATGCCGAGATATCTTTATCTGGTCGAAGCTCCCGTTACATTCCTAAATTGTCGTACACTATAAAATTAAAGAAGAAGGACGATGCAACATTGTACGGTTACAAAAATTTAAAACTTCGTGCTCTTGGTATGGATCCGACTTATTTACGTGAGTATGTCGCTTTTTCATCCATCAAAGCAGTTGGACTGGCAGCCTCCGAGTTCTCATATATTAGGTACGTATGTTTGCTCAAGTCCAAAAAGTTGCACTGATTTTAACTTACATTTTGCACAGAGTATTTATCAATAATAAACCAGCTGGTCTGTACGGTATTATCGAAACTTTCCAAGATCCTTGGGTGGCCAGTGAGTTCGCAGGTGGAAGTAAAGATTATACCTCTGGTTATTTGTACCAAGGGCAAGCTGCTGCCGAGAATGCGACTCTACCTGTTCTTTCAGACTTGGAGTATTACCCTAATATTTCCTATTACAATGCTGGCCAATACAAAATCAAAGCCGGACCGTCTAAGAAGAACGATGTAGACTACGCTGACTTGCAAAAATTCACAAAGTTTATCGCTGATTCCAGCACAAACACCACTACTGAAGAGTGGGAAAAAGTATTTGATACAACTTCCTTTATGAGGGCGTAAGTTAAACCCAATGCTTAATTAAACTGCTGTACGTTAGAAGTGCTAAAATACCTTTTCATAATATAGTATGGCACTCGAAAACCTTCTTGGATTTTCAGATGGATATATGGCTATGGCCAATAATTTCTACCTGTACACCGACCCAAGCTCAGGTCGAATGACATATATGCCATCGGATTTGGACACAACAATTGGTGTATCCCTTTATGATTTAAATATGGTGCTTTCTGGAAATTATACAGTCTTCCCGGGATTTACTTTCCGTCCTCTGACAATTAAGTTCTTCTCATACCCAGCGTTTTCTAAGTCATATGAACAATTACTTCTCAACCTTACTCAAAACTTGGTCAACCCTGCCATCATGTACCCATTCATAGATAGTGTAGTAGATATGATTCGCACTGATATCGAGTGGGATGCCAAGTTGCCCAAACTGGGCGAATTTCAGACGATGCCTTTTGCCAACGTTAGTGGTATTGATCTATCTGACTTCTTCCCTCCAGGCTTCCGCACAAACTGGTCTGATGTACCTCAAACATTCGAGTCCTCTTTAAATGGGCCCACAAATTCTACAACCATGGAAAGTGTTAAAGGGTTTATAAAAAGAAAAAGCGATGCCATCCTCGCGTTCTACGGTCAGCATTAAATTAATTTATATCAATAAACTTGTTATTTCAAATATTATTAAGCTAGGTTGTATTATTGATTAAATTAATGGTACTTTTAGAACTCATCGCGTTCCGGCTTGTCAATATAGCTCTTCAGCTCTATAAAACATTAACAAGATGGGGATTAGTGATATTTCCCAGCAATATATTTTATTTGTCCTTATACCTTTCACAAAACCGGCGTCTACAGTTTGAGGAAACTGTACAATATACTCTACGTACAAATCACCATGTTTGTCATGATCATCAATCAGCGGCATACCAGCGCCGACGATTGTGTCCACAAATCCATATTGAGTCACACCGGACCGTTTGAGATGAATAAAAGTGTGATCTAAATGCTCAAGTTTCTTCTCGAACCCGGTGAGTGCTTCGATGAGACTGATTGAAAATTTGGTATATAAATCATTTTCTCGTCTTTCGAAAACAGGGTGACCTGATATATGAACTGTAAAAACTATATTTCCTGCATCTGCTTCAGGTGACTCATTTGACTCCTCCTCCAGCACCTATACAAATGGTTTTCCGAGTTAATAATCGCAAGTTGAGTTAGAACAAGTACGGTTCACCTACGATTTGCTGACCGGAAAACATGCCCTTCTCGATGGAAACTGAGTATTGCTCGTTACCCCTCTTTACTTTCTTTCCATTGCAGATCTTACAAGTTTGAGTAATGATTTTACCTTTTCCTCCACACTTGTCACACTGTTGCTGGAATTGTTGTACAAAGCCAGGGGCAATTTGGACTTGTTTCACTATTGTTCCTTTGCTGTTGCAATAAGAACATCCACGAATAGCATCTGAACTATGAGCACCACTTCCGAAGCAATGATTACAAACCACTTGCTTGGATACATCCACTTCAATATTGATCCCATTATAAACATCCTGCAGTGTAACGTGCAGAGGAACTTCAATATTTGCTGTCTTGGGTTTACCGTGTTGTTGACCTAATACCACAATTTATTGTTTTACCATTAAATGCTTGTACTTTTGGCCCTAAAACATGATTCCTTTACCGCCGCCAAAAAATTGGTTGAATAAGTTTCCAAAAGGGTTTTGCCCCGCATTTTGTTGCTGTTGTTGCTGTTGTTTTAACCCTTCCTCGCCATAATGATCATATGTTTGCCTTTTTTCTTCGTCTGATAGAATTTCGTATGCTAGAAACAAACTGTCTGAGTGCACTATTCTATTTTACTGAACGGCTTAAGCAAGTATGACTACCTTCTGCGATCTCCATGAATTTCTCTGATGCAGAAGAATCGCCGGGATTCTTGTCTGGATGATAAACTCGAGAGAGTTTTTTAAAGTGTCTCTTGATCTGACTTATTGGTGCATCGCGAGGTACATCGAGGACCTTGTAGTAGTCTTTACCAGCTTCAACAACCACAGCTAGTAATAAGATGACAAGAAGTATAAGACTTGTCAATTTACAGCTCATTAGAAGGACGTAACTGGAAAGTGAGAAGCTTTATTTCTCCACACTATTGGATTCCCTTTAAGAAAGGAGTTTTAATGACCGTAAACATTACTAGCACAACCAATTGATGTTGTACGACTTGAGCTACTACTACGCTGATTTCTGAGGTTGTATCCTAAAAACGTAAGCAAAAGTCAAAGCAGCTATTTGTTGATTACTGTTTAATTAAAAAGCTGTTGGTTGTATCATTGACTTCCACGTTCCATGGTTACAAATCTCACTTTCATATCATGATATCGCACAGTAAGTACTATCAAATTCAAATGTTACATGTTGGGCATCGGGGTGACACAGCAACAATACTGCGTGGAAATTGCAAGTATTATGTCTGACAGAGCTCTCTCACTCCTCTAGAGCAAAAACTGGCTGGGCTAGTTTTTTCTTCTCTAAATATAGCAAATACTTCTTCTGACTTTGGCATTCTAACTTCAAAATAAAGTAACAAGCTTTTATTTAATCTAACTAGGTGTGTGTGGGTAATGACTTTTTATAAAACTGAATTGAAAGTATATAATATATATATATATATATATATATTTATGTATATATTAATGATGTATAGGCTGTATATATTGATGAGGATGGTTGCACACTGCTACAACGCAACAATAGTTAATTATTTACTTACGAGCTGGTGAGACAGAAATCACCACAAAATGAATAGTTCAATGACACAGGAGATTTTTGATAAAGGAGAGATGTTAAGTACAGAGGTGCTGATGAGCTGATTAATTGAACATATCGTCAACATAAGCCTCGTAGTCGTATCCCTCCATTTACTTAACATCTCTCCTTTATCAAAAATCTCCTGTGTCATTGAACTATTCATTTTGTGGTGATTTCTGTCTCACCAGCTCGTAAGTAAATAATTAACTATTGTTGCGTTGTAGCAGTGTGCAACCATCCTCATCAATATATACAGCCTATACATCATTAACGTACACACTAATATATATATATATATATATATATTTATGTATATATTAATGATGTATAGGCTGTATATATTGATGAGGATGGTTGCACACTGCTACAACGCAACAATAGTTAATTATTTACTTACGAGCTGGTGAGACAGAAATCACCACAAAATGAATAGTTCAATGACACAGGAGATTTTTGATAAAGGAGAGATGTTAAGTACAGAGGTGCTGATGAGCTGATTAATTGAACATATCGTCAACATAAGCCTCGTAGTCGTATCCCTCCATTTCGTTTATAGAACTTCTAGGCATTGTTTTCTTCAAGTAATCGATCATTTTCATAGGTATTTGACTCATTTTGAGGTCGAGTTCGGTGACAAAAGGCTTTTCGCCCGCCATTGTTCTAAACGAATCTATGAGTTGACCAGGTGTAGTTTTATCTTCTGTTACGGACACCATGAATCGAATGAATTGTTCAAAAGTGGCATAATCTGCATTGTTGGTGATATCATAAAAGGCATTTTCTAATTTGTCGTCATACACAATACCTAGACTTGAGAGTGCATATTTGAATTCGGACACAGAAAGAGTGTTTGTATTATCTTTATCAAAATATCTGAATGTTTGTTCAAACTCTTCCAATTGAGCAGGTGTGAGATTTGTCATATTACGAGATACAATCTATAGTTTGCCATGTTAGCTACTCCTGTTATCGATCCAAAGCACCCTATTAAAACTCACTTGATTTTGGATAAATGCGCTCTTTTTCTGCACTGCCTCTTTCACCAGATCTAAACCAAAGCTCAAGTCTTCGAAGGAGTATACTGTGTAATCATTTTCTTCTGTATTTGCTTCGATGCACTCATTATCGAGGACTTTAATGATGTTTAAAGATTCTTGGAGAGGTTCAAATGATCTTGTAAGGCCTTGAACTAATTTAAGTTGAGATTGCAAGCTACCCTCAAGATCTACTAATTCAGCTGAAATTGAATCCAACTGGAGTTGAAAGTCATTCGCTGCTTCAGCATACGCTTTTCGAAGACCTTCTTTAATTCTAGAGCAGGCGTGTAAGATATGAGTGCATATGTATTTGCATTTGCTAACGGCAAAAACTTACTCTCTAATAGTTCTATTGATTCTTCGATGATATCTAGCTTCATTTTGCAATAACATATTCCAGGTGTTATCGAGATCTTTCAAGGTTAGACCTTCGGGAGGGTAATAGGGCTTTAAATTGTATGTCTTTGCTTTTGTTTGGATATTTCCTAATAACGAATCGATACTCTTCTTTTCAGCTACCCAAGCTCTTTTTTCGGTACTCTTGTATAAATCAAACGCGGCGCTCTTTTCTTTTGCATCAAAGTAACTGTCGGTCAACTCTGTGTTCTCCCATTCCTCTTGAATGAACTCAACAGCATCCATCAACTATTTACAATAAAGTTCAATATGCTATCTCGCATGGCTCTGATAGAATCCAATCCATTATACCTCACAAACACGTAATTCATATTGATGCTCCATATCCCAAACGGAAGCCAAAACATCAGCAAACTTGGCTACTCTTCTTCCTGCAGTTTCGAACTCATCTAAACAACGCACTATTTAGTATATACTGTTTTTGCTTGGTGTTCCCCACTCATTCCCCACTCGTTTCCCGTTTTACCTCGTGCAGAGAACGCATGAAAGTATTCAGCAACGTATGTCATAACAGATCTTTCATCTGGCTTCGAAATATCACACACATCTTCCACATCCAGTAATTTCTAAAAATTACTATTAGCTTCGGATTAATAATTTTCTTTTGCATAAAACTTACAGGAATATTTAACTCTCTTTCAGCAATTTCAAAAGCCAAGGCAGTATTTCCATGACGATCATTTTTATCCAGGGCATCAAAATCAATCAACTCAGGGTGATGGTGGTGAATCAATGCGCAACTAAATGATATACGATTAAATCCTTGTTCGATCCTATATAACAATTTCGTTTTTTCTTACAATGCTAAACCATCTGTCCAACTGTACGTAAAGTCACGAATATCCACATCCTCGTATTGTGCTGTTTTACGCTGACACCATAGCAGCAAGCCTTCCTTTGCGTTTTTGCCGTCCTGACTAGATTCATCACGAGTGTTTAACAACCTGGTCTTCCATCCAATTGATTCACTATAACTTACTTGATATCTGCAATGGTAAATCTTAAAATAATCGTCCACAACATACCCAACACCAACTTGAGGTTGTTGTTCACAATATCTTCAGCACCAATATTTGTTAAGGCTACACCCCTCAATTTTATAAAATCCAAAGCCTTATTCACATTTTCCATTTTCTGGAAGATGGTCATACTTGGGTTTTGATTGTAGGGTCGTAAGGATTCTCCTCCAATAATTTCCTAAATATACAAATGAGATCAGCTGAGTATGACTTTTTCACAGTAATGTTAGTTTACGTTGTTACCAGTAATTGAATGAGTTTGATTCCATTAGAGAGATCCTGATCCAAATGAACAATGTTTTGAAGGTTTCTCAAGTCCAACTTATTATTGACCCTATGATGATAATAAAAATAGGTCAGGAGGGTATGTCTCCCATATTCGTTCTTCTCAGTCTACCATTTAGTGAAAGCTATAATATACGAATAGACAGTGTGTTAGCAAGGAGACACTCAAGTTCTTCATTATACTTACTCTTTGTTTGAATGAGTTCCCAAGCGTTCACCATTTGCTTTTTTTCTACAGAAGTGTGATTCGGAGCTTAATTTCTGGATTATGCTTTGTCAAAATGGATCAAGCAAGTATACCTTCAAAATTTCTCTTTAAGGACATTTGCGCAAAGTTTGAAGTCATGAAGCTAGTCATAGAGAAGGAAAAATACGCTGAAAATTTATGATGTAAAGGATTGAAAAGTAACAAAGAAAAAGGTGAAAAAAGCAAACCGCATGGTTCTTTAAAATGAAAAATTGCTTAAAGATAGCAATTTTCCTTTTAAAGGATGTGTAAACAACATTTGGATAAACTCCGAAGACGTTAACGACCCTTTGTAAAATAAATCAGCAGAAGACAGACTCTATCATGGGAGTTTTATTGACGGGCCAAGGCTTCCTTAAGAACGTTAGGTATTCTTTAGTGCAATGATTGAAAGCATATTAAACTTCTGTATTGGTCAATTATTTACAAAGACTCTCCAATTTACGAAGAGCGGTCGTTTGCTTTTTGAGCAGTAGTTTCTAATAACCCAGAGGATAGAGTGTTCAGATCTAATACATAGTCTTGAAACTTGTGTAAATTTTCCTCCATGGTCCGTCAGACTTCTTTATCTTATTAACTATCAAGGAAGTTAGGAGTTCAGTCATGGAGAACCTAAAAAGAGGCATGTATAATATTCCATGGGAAATTATTGTGTTGATCGTCCTGGAACTCAGGAACCATAGTGGAATTTCCAATCTTTCGAGTAGCTTGTTTTCTCTTTCTACTGCGTGCCATAACGAAAGAACATACTGTAATGACGACTACTAATAAAGAATCGTACCATATAATCAATTACGTAATATGCCAGAAGTTTCAGAGCTAAAAACTGATTACAGCAGGTATTATGCTAGCGTTGCAGAACTATTATAAAGAAAGCAGATATATCAGAAACTCAGTCGTTCAAGCTATTACAAAGTTTACCGCATACAAAATATTTTCTATATCAAAGAAGTTTGATCTTCCAGATAAATCTAATGGCAGATTTTCGTCAAAAGTTTATCAGAAGGTATTCTTGTACAAATAGTCAGTAGATATTGTTTAATTATGATTATCATTAAAAAGGAACTTTAAACTACTCGTTTTGTTTTTATTCGTTTTTTTTTTATGTTCAGTGTAATTTGAGCTCTCGTAAAATTACCACACATACAATGTATAAAGGAAAAAACAGGTATAAATTACTTTATTACGAAAAAATATAACAATATAACTGCAACTTTCTGATTATGTAGACCAATGACGCTCTTTTACACACGGACATTTATCACTTTTTGCGCAAAAGTGCCAGCCATGCGATCCACAGATCGATTACAGCTTTGCCATCAACCTCTCACTCAACGAAGGTAAGTATTACTCTAATAAAAATGTAACTTTGCACTCCACATTTGAGCACTTTAAGCACTTGGAGAGAATTACATTGTTTATCGTTTTGATTGAATCATTCCCACTGTAAGGTTATTGACTGTCTTTACTTGCGATTTATTAAGTTTGCTCGTAAAATATCATGTTTATTAGTGCTAATGCAAGCTTATGCGCCCATACACAGTTAGTTTGAAGGTGAGCATTTATAAGGTGTTTTTTCCAAATAGTAGTATTTATTGCTTGGGGAAGAAACTGACCCTCTTTGAAGTTTTTCACAAATTTTAGAAAAATCATGTAGAACCTGGAACGAACTGGGCAAGGCCGCTATTATATGTAGTCATGATCGATGCAATTTATATCTTCGTTATCCGCAGACGTATGTATTGAGATCGTTGCAGCGAAGCTGAAAAAGAATTGAAAAAGAACATCACTCACTCCCATAAGCAATAATACGGATTTTCTAGGAAAGTTAATTCCATATTGAACGAGTGGTGCAAAACATTCTGGAAGACGCATTTCAAAGCATCCTTTTTCTTAAGCATAATATTCATGATTAGGTCTGGTGCAAACATAAAATCCTGGAAAAATTCAAGGGAGAGAATACTTTTGAGTTGTACCAAAAACTATGCGGTATATTTGGCTTCGACCCTGTAACTTCATTTAAAAACCCTCTAACCAGCAGTCATCACTGGTAATATGTGTATATTGACTTTTATGTTCACATGCCATTTTAATACAACACATTGATTTTTTGTGTGATTTTATACATGAATGATTGTCATTTGCTGTGTGTTGCACCACATTGTTATAATTTGGTAATGTTGACGCGTGCAGCATTTATGTCAACAATATGTCATCATTTTGAACTCCTTCCTTTTAATAAAAACCTCTCACAGCGTGTGTATCATTCGGTTTTCTTTTCTACTTTTATCAAATAATATTCAAAAATTGTTGACTACCATGAGCAAGCCTCAAGAAACCGCACCCATCATCGTTACCTCTCTTAATAACAAGCAATCCAAAGTGTCCAAGTTTTTACTTGATCCTTGGTCCACTGTCAAAGTTGTTTTACCTGCTGCCGCTATCCAAGTTGTCATCCACAATACAGTTTTAAAGAAGGCTTCTTTACGCGAGGTTACCCTGGGTCTTACTTTACTAAATGCTTTCTGGTTTGCAACCACTTTAAATCTCAGTTATATTGAGACCCCTCTCTTGGCTAATGTTCCCAGTCTTGACGAATGGACCAAATTAGATGTTGGTCGTCACCGATTCAACTGGATTAATAAGATTGAGGTAAGTCGCGGGGAGATATGCATTTTGCGAAATATCGAAATACTCATGGTAAACGATATTATATCAGGCTATTGGTAGTCTTACTAGTCTCAACCTCTTCTTAAATTGGAATTCTCGTATCGTGAAACACGACGGTTTTGTCGATAACGCATTAAAGGTTGCTGCTCTTGCACCTATTGCGATCACTGTAATCCAATCTATTTATTTCTTACCAAGATTCAACAAGCGTGCTGTCTTGGTTCAAAAAGGTGAAGCCACTGCCCAACAGCTTTGGGAACAAGATCATTTCTTCTTGAAGGGACATCGTGCATATATTACATTAGATACTCTCAAAATTTCCGCATTGGCTGTTGCTGGTCTCAGATTCGGATTGATGTTGAAAAATTAATTTATGCAAAATAAAATAGGATCATTTTTTAATATTGTTTTATATGGGTAACGTCTTCTTTCATTGGTTATTATACCGTTACAGTGAAGTTGGCAAAGGCTGTTTTCTTGTAAGTTTTCAACTAGATTTTGTCATGTTTATTTCTTTAAAAAAAAACGTAAGGCATGTCAATAAAAAGTACTTTCATCAAATCAACCCATGATTGGTTGGAATTTGGATACGGTACCCTTGAGGTCTGGTGGGGAAAATATTGGACGAATTAAGTACACATTTGGCTAACCTTCCACCAATAAATTGGAGAAAAGTCCAAAGAGGATGAAATAAATTTAGATTTGCTTTTACTGAAGTTAATATGATATGCTTCACTTTGTGCGCTATCACTCTTTATACTTCCTTCAAATCTTTGGGGCCTATCTCCCTCTTGTCTCAACGACTTCAGTACGTATTGAAAGCTTTGCACCAACAGATATTTTGTCAATCGCCATATTACTCTTCTGGAAGTACCATTTTATTTTCAAGACTAATCAATATCCCCCAGCTTCGCTATATCTAATTTCTGCTGCAGTGTACTGCAGTGCAATAAATTCTACAATGTGTAAATATGGGAAGATAATACTTTAGTATAATAGTAAAGCAAGGAGAAAAAAGACGTTGCAGAGAAGACAAATGGAGCTGTATAATAAGATGAGCTCAGTCAAAGAATACATGCGTGTCATCACTTATCTGATTTCACTCCTCTTGGATTTGATGAGAGGTTTGTTAGGGTTGTACTATTAGATCGTCATGTAATTTGATCAAACTAAATAAGTAATGACCATACCTTAGTTAATTATTCCTTCCATCCAATTAATCTTATCAGAACAGTTACATATTTCGTCGAATTCGTTTCCTAAATCAAACATACTTTGGGTTAACTTAATGGGAGCCAGCCGAGTCAATGCTTTCTTTGGCTTTTCCTGTCTCCTCGGGCTTGTAATTGCAAAGAAACTGCTTCCTCTAAAGTGTTGTTGATTGTGATCACGGGTGATAGATTTTGCCTGAGACAAGATTGAATATCATGTAAGAAATATATCTGCACCATAGAATTGGGATGATCGACCATAACAGTCTCAAATACAAACATCCGCATAGACTTTCGTTTTTGTAAAAATACTGTTCCTCAGGTAGAATAATATAGGTATACCCACCCCTCTTACGCTTGGTTATTACATATAACAATGGTCAAACACATTTGTGAAAAAAATTTTGGGATATGTTATTACCCAAGTCGCGTTAGATATATCTTACGGAAAAACTAAGTATTAGTAGGTTGATCATTTAATGTACAATTTCAGAAGTACGAGTCTTGCTTAAGCACTAGCAATCTTTTACGCTTTTTGGGGCGTGCAAAAAGAGTAGCTGTGATGGATTCATTTCATCTCTCTTCCTTTCTTTGATGTTTTCGAATTATTGAACAAGGAAAAGACAATATTTTGCAACTATCGAATCAAATTATTCGTAATTAATACAGATAGTCCACGGAACATAAAGTAAAAAGCCCAAAGGAAAACTAAAAGAGTAGGTAGGCTATTCTTCGTTCTCGGTCTCACTGGTGTACAACAGTCCATAATCGTTTTTGTGTCTGTGTGCACATCAGATTCATCACCAGGCAGGCTGTATTTAAATGGTTATGTCGTACATGCATATTCTATTGTTCTTTCATAATATTCAAACCTCTGAGTAACCTTCTAAAGTGCGCGAAACACAGTTGTAGCGTTTATAAGATATTGTATTAGACTGAACAGCTGCAAAAAATAGCTGCATTATTTTGACTCATTTTAATATGAGTGACAATTGCCGAACTAAAAAGCTCAGATTTTCTTTCTCACACCCTGTTGATTATCTTGCGGTGATTTATTATGTTCAAAATTTCATGACACATTCGAAATAGACAGGTACTACAAGATTATTGAAGTTCTTTTTTACAGAATTAGGAGCGTCTCTACTCTTGATAGTAGTTCATTTCAAGCAGTAATTTCCTTACCCCCCCCCCCCCGCTTCTGTCTCTTTCTATCATGGCCAATGACTTTTACGTAAATTTGGGTTTCAAACATGATTACGGAAGACGCTAAATGCTCACATTGGTGCGAAAAGATAAATTTTCTGAACTTCGATAAACTTTGAAATGGAAATATTGGTTTGACAATGTTCAATCTCAACTTTCAAGCTACTACTAATAAACACTTCTCTTGTATTACACAATGCATATAACTGGGCTTTGTGTAATCATGCTATTATACTTGCGATGTTTCTTTTAGTCTGTGCATCGATTTCATCACCAATAAAAAATCACCACCTGATATGTTGGAAGTAAAAGAACTTCACACTTTTTTCATGTCTTTCTCACACCAGCGTGCCTTCTTTAAAGCCCCCAACTTTTTAAACTCATATTAAAGGGGCTCGGATTCCATCCGGATGGATTTAGAAATTCAGTTCAAAGTATTACAATGACCAGAGCCATGATTGGGTTTCACTATTTTTTAGTGCTTTTTGTTTTATGGTTAAGCTTGTGCGTCCATTCGTTTACAAGGCTTGTTAGAGAAACGCATATAGTGATACATATTTTAGCTTTATTGAGTGTTAAAGATAGGATGAATTTTTTTTAAGAAAAAAAAAAATATGGTAGGAGGGGAGATATACAAAGTATTTTCATAACATTACAGGATATGTAGAAAAAGATATTTAGAAAAAAGGACGAAGATAAAACTTACATTCTTCAACATCCTTCCATTTTGAAGCACAGCTTAAAAAAAAGAAGGAGGTTGTGTGGTTTTTGAGAACGAATGGATATAGAATATTACATGAGAAGAGAGGAAGGAGTTGTATTGGAAGAAGAAGCATGAGTGCTGCTCATGTACATCATATGCTGCTGCTGCTGTTGTTGTTGTTGTTGTTGTTGTTGTTGAAGCATCATTTGCTGCATTTGATACATATCTTCATTTCCACTTTGATTACCAGAAGAACTATCAGTATTTCCGTTGGAAGTAGGGTAAAAGAAGGGAGCTTGAAGCATCAAGTGAGACATATTTGCTTTGGACAATTGCTGAGGATTTATCATACCGTATGGAATATTGCTTGGATACATCATATGCTGAGAACCATTCATGGCAGCGGCAGCAGCGGCAGCAGCAATCATAGAGGAAGGTTCAGGCGTTGCAGATGGGGATATAGTGAAATCGCGACAAAGATCTAGTGGTGGTGGAGGTTGAGTTAAATCAGCTGCATTCACCAACATGTTTGTAGGTGTAACACTAATTTTAGTGGCCAATTCTGGTGCTAATGCGATCAAGTCTAAAAGTGCTTGTTTAAATGCGTCATGGTTGCCTTGAAGAATGTGTAAGGAATCTATACTAGCTTGCTTGTCTTCAGTAAAATCACCACAGCGAATCCATTGATCATCTTGGCCAAAACGCCACATGGAAAAAACTAATGGTAAACCTAATTCTACATCTAATTGACCGACGATTTCTCCGGTCTCTATTTGAACCTGTTGACTCAGGCGGAGTTGATGAATGTTATCGAAACTAACTTGGATTCTAAAGTGGTGTCCCTCGGCTTGGACCCTCCAGATTAATTCACGATCAACAGGACTTCCGTAACAAACCAAGTCCCAGTCTCTTTGATTAGTATATGGCATAGCATGAGCAAATCGTGTCCATGAACCAATACGAATTACACTGACGGGAAGTGGCACCATTTGGATCGGAGTCTGTGCGGTGTTCATTTGGCCCAAACTCGAAGAAACTGAAGGAGTTTGTGCTAAGGCAGTATCACCATTATTCGCTGAGAATGTGGGATGTTAATTTCATGTACATCAGATATGGAAAGAAAAAAAGTTTAATTTACCTGGACTTTTGTACTGTTGGTGAATACCTTCAGACATAGCCCGACTATTATTAGTAGCGGCGGCTAATAGATGTGATGATTTAGGTTCGGGTTTGGAGCTTGAACGAGGTCTTCTACGAATTTGTGTACCGTCTTGATGCTTTAACTCTTCAAAACGCTCGGGTGTCATCATGGTACGAAATGTTGCTTGGTAACGTGGTGGTGTAGAGTGGCGAAGATCGGGCTCGATCCAACCAGGTCTATTGCTCGATTTATTGTTTGAACCATTGCTTTGGAGAGTGTTGGTGGGAAGAGACCCAAGTGAATCCATCTTTCTCGCTTTTGCACGACGGTTTTGAAACCAGATTTGAATGGTTCTTTCTGTCACAGAGAGTTCTCTTGCTAATCTACTACGGACACTTGAGTCTGGGAGTGGGTTAGAGTTGAAAGATTCTTGAAGTGTAGCAACCTGGCTAGTTTTCAAGTGAGTGCGCTTTCTTGTGGGTGCAGGTGAGGCAGACTGTGTATTCATAATGTACTGTATATAAAATGATGGTATCAAGAAATTCTTGGTTTGTATTTAAAAGAGTATATTTAACAAGTATAATAAATGACCGTGATCCAGCACGACTTGATTATTTCAACTGAAAAAGAGGGGAATTATTTTTTTTTCGTAAAAAAAAAAAGTGAGGGGAAAGAAAGAAGGAAACAGGTTATGTGTGAGTTTAATGTAATTTTTTTTTTTTTTTTGTGAAAGCTTAACTTTTCACCAACCAAACTTCCACAACAGAAAGTAAGCTTTGGAGGTTCCGGAAAAGGAGATGAGAGGTCCAGACTAGATTTTGAACTCCGGGTGTATTGTTCGAGTTGGTCCCGACAATTCTGAGCCATGGTAACCACAAAAGAAACAATCTGGCCCCATTTCAGGTCCACTAAGGTCCGTTCCTTGGTTACCCCCCTCTTCCGTTTTATTGCCGCCACAGACCACGAAGTGACGTTATTAAAATATTAGGACCCGTACTTCCTTGATTGATTGGACCTTATTCTTTTACTTTCTAGACTTTTCAAATTAGAATTTTTGCCAAGTAATTTCTGATGTAGATCTTTTTTTTTTTTTTTTCTAGACACACACACATCCAGCTTCCGATTGTTTAAAAAGCGGGAGAATTAAAAATAATCATGTATGACGATCGAGAATGGATTTCTACTGATTTTGTTATTTAAAAAAGTCACTTCTACCCAATTAACTTGTAAATTAATTATTATATATTTTTAACTAATTTTTATTTTCTGAATCCTCTCTTTCTTCTTCTCAATTACAGTTATTTTCTTGACAACAATTATGGTGAAGAAAGGCAAATCCGTAAGAATTCAATCAGAGGATGAAGTACAACTGATTCCAGGTGAGACGAAAGGAAAACTTTGACATGGCCCGTTCTGCCTTTGATATTGACAGCCTCATTTACCCACAGAAAGTACTACCTCGTACCCCTTAGTACCACCACCCCCTCCAAGTGCAAGTCATTTAAGCAAAAAGACTTCGTCCAAGAATGATGAGCAACCTTTTTATAGCATTGAAATGCAGCAGGAAGACAGATTTTTTTATGGTGATCAAAACAAAGATGATCCTGCAAACACGAACAACTCCAACTCTGCAAGGAGTAGCTATACTTATAGTAATCCCTATTCCACTTCCAATCCATTACATGACTCGTGGTCATCCAAATCCACAGTGGACCCTCACAATGCTTCGGCACAAAATCCATTTGGTGATGAAGTTAGTAGACAAAACACTTTGACGGAGGAGCCAGTTGATTATCTTGCTGATACCACTAAAGTACTCAATGAACTTCAAGCTGATGAAGAAAAGCAGGCCGAGAAAGAGGAAAGAGATTTGGAATTGAACTCTACCGGCTTTAATACTGCAACCACAACACCCGCTCAGTCTACAGTTGGTGACGAACCTGATAGCGATAGAGAATTTGATTGGGATGATGATCCGGATCAAGTCAAACCCAAAAGAAGGAAAACCGCAAGGGAGAGATTCACCGCCGCAATGAAACGACCTTGTTGTTGGAATTATCTATCCCCATTGATCAAGCGAATTATTATCGCAATTCTCGGTTCTTGTATATTCATCATTGTAGCTGTCGTCATCTATCTCACTCTGCCTCAGCCAACTGCTGCTGAAAAGAGTGATCCAAACTTCAAGAATATTCGTAGTAACGTCCAGTGTTGGATGTACTGGGCTGCTTTTATGTGGCACATTTATTGGATCAGTACTTTTATGTTTGATATGGTACCCTCGGTGGTATCACTATTTTCTAAATTCTTCCATGGTAGAAGATCAGAAAAGGTCAAGTCATATATGGAGGTATGTCATTGGGAATATAATTTATAAATGGTGAAGTATACTAAAAATATTTTTTGTTAGTATTACATGAGTCTCAAAGGCTATTTTGCTTTGGTCTCGTTAGCTGCTTGGAATCTAGGTTCATGGGCATTTTTAATTGAGTATCCGTTTGATGTAAGTAATAATAACTAGTCCAATTGCCACTTAAGGAAATGTTGACTGACTTTGGATATCTATTTTTAGTCCATTAAACTTCATCCCTATTCTGCCATCATCACCAAGGTATTTGGTTGTATTCTGGCCGCCGCAGGTTTATTTTTCTTTCAAAAAACAATTATTCAAATTATTGGTAAGTGGAAATTACCTAATTTATGCATTACTCACCCATGTACGCGTTTAATTAATTAATTTATTGCTCTTGCGTCATTGCCATTTCTTTATAGCCGTCAAATTCCATCGCACCGCTTTTAAAGACAGACTTCAGGAAAACAAACAAAGCTTAAAAAGTAAACATTGTGAAATATTTATGTTACGACAACCAGACACACTAATTGTTTATTATTTTTTAGTTTTGGACACGCTTAGTAAATCGGAAAAGAAATCTCGCCCTGCTTCTGCAACTCCCGGAAGCTCTAGTCATAACCTCAGAAAACGTAGATCGCCTTTGAAGAAAGGTGATAGTCAATGGGATACCGCAGATTCTAAACACAATAGTGCATCGAGTCACGATGAAAAGAACTCTGGACATCCGCGCCCTATGACTTTGACTGATGAACCAGCAGGTCACCCCTCTTCGTTCAAGCAATTCAAGAAAAGCATTTCCAGTATTGTATTAGCTGATAAACCTACTGCTTACTCTGGTCGCGTGGACAAAAATAAGACTGACATCAACTCAGATGACTATGCGAAAAAGGTCGCCAAAAAATTGTTTTACTCACTCGCTTATCCTCAAGGCTACTATGGTCAAGAGGAGGATAACAAGAAGTGTTTGGATATCCATGCGTTCATTCCATACTTTAAGGATCGCGAGCAAGCCGATGAAGCCTTTAAGGTCTTTGACAAGGACGGCAATGGTAACTTGACTAGACGGGAATTTCGTGATACTGTTGTACAGATTTACCGGGAACGCAAGGGCCTTGCTCAATCCATTCGAGATACTAGTCAAGCGTTGGGAAAAATCGATATCATTTTGTTGGTTATTACCTCCCTCATCACTCTAGTAATTTGTCTGTCTGTTTTTGGTGTCAACTTTTGGGCTGCTTTACTTCCATTTGGTACACTTTTGGCCGCCTGTACTTTTATTTTTGATACTTCTGCAAAGGCTCTCTTCTCTGGTATTTTATTCCAATTCGTGACACATCCCTATGATTCTGGCGACTTGGTAATGATTGATGGTAACTACATGACTGTGGAAAATATTGGTATTCTCGGTACTGTTTTCGTTGGAGGTGATGGAACACAACAGTATGCCCCTACTTCTGTATTGTTGACAAAAATTATCACCAACGTCCGTCGCTCCGGTCCCATGGGTGAATCTTTGACCTTCAATATCGATTTCAGAACCGATAACGAATTAATTTTGGTTCTTCGTGAAAAACTTTTGGAATGGGTACAGTCCCAATCTCGCGATTTCGGACCTGGTTTTGATTTACGTGTCAAAGATATTCTGGATATGAATCAGGTCATCTTAACTGCCTGGTTACCTCATAAAGGAAATTGGGTTGAGCTCGGTAAACGCTTCCAAAGAAAAACAAGATTCATGCTGGCTTTGAAAACTATTTTGACCGATCTTGGCATTAAATACGAATTACCCGCCCAAAGAATTACCTCCAGTAACACCACTAACCCTTTTGATGCAACTATTCAAACAAATAGACCTCAAAATTTCAGCGAACAAGAGGAAGCCAGAAGAGGCTAGAGACCTTTTTTTAAAAAATCACGTATATACACCACTTCATCACACTTTCTTCATGAAAGTGTAGTTACATATTTTGGTAAATAATATCCTTCTCATATATAGTAGTAAATACCCTTTTACATATTCTTCGCCCTTTCCCGACATTTAGAAAAAAAATAAATTCTTGAAAAGCATTGTATTTTTACCCTTTCCTTGTATTTAAGGTGCAATTTTATACATTTCCATTATGTCTGAGCTGATGCGATTTGTTAAACAGAAGCCGCTTATATGCGGTATTGTGTATTCACCTCTCAATACATTCTATGGATGCGACCAGAGCAACATGTTGATTACTTTCAAGCATTTCAAGGTGAAGTTCACATACGCACTAATCCAGTGAATGTATCACACTGTTGTAACTGAGGCAGCAATACATTTGCTAGCGCTATCACTAGATCACTTTCATTTTATGCTATTTTCACTTATTACTCAAAATCACCTAGATTGTGAAAGTAGGGAAAAGCATGCGCTATTGTGTTATTGGAATTCATGGTAACCATTGGTCTTTTGGGATAAGTAAATCTATAACTGGAGGGCATAGCTGTCTTTTTTGATAGGTGGTTTGCAGCGCGGTTTAGAGGTCGAGGGCGTTCCGAAGAGAATGTAATGCAGCGACGATAGTTGAAAATCAATTTGTTTTTGAATTGGCGGCCATTGATTTTGGCAGATCAAATTATACCAAAAGTCAATGCCATTTTCAGCCAATGAAAATGTGAACAGTGTAACAAGAGTATGTTGATAGAAACCAATTAGAGTACCTTAGTACGCAGAGACTTTTAAGGGCAATGCATCTTTTTAACATAGCTCGATACAATTACAACTGCTATAAAGAGTTTACCTTGCATTTATTCAAATGTGTTAACGAGAAAACCAAAGTTGATATAGGCTTATTATAATTGACACTCAGCTGGTGCAATTCTTCAGGTCTGAACATTTATTTGAAGCTTCTCTTCTCGAAAGTACAAACAACTGAAATGACGATACCTAGGATAATGAAAGCTATCCTCGGTCTAGTTGCTGCAGGCGGCTGTGTACTAGTAGTTGGTGCCGAGTCACCTACTGTCGACTTGACTCTGATGGCCCCTTGGTCTGCACCTAATTTGATAGTGGAAATCGCGTAAATATTACTCACCGCTGTGTTGAAAAAACACTTTACACTAAATATAAAGCATATTTCATCTAGGGAAACAATTGCTACACATAATGAGACGGCATATTTTAATCTGTTTCACGAATTTGTTACACTGCAAGAAAAGTCAATTTATTCAAATGTGTTAACGAGAAAACCAAAGTTGATATAGGCTTATTATAATTGACACTCAGCTGGTGCAATTCTTCAGGTCTGAACATTTATTTGAAGCTTCTCTTCTCGAAAGTACAAACAACTGAAATGACGATACCTAGGATAATGAAAGCTATCCTCGGTCTAGTTGCTGCAGGCGGCTGTGTACTAGTAGTTGGTGCCGAGTCACCTACTGTCGACTTGACTCTGATGGCCCCTTGGTCTGCACCTAATTTGATAGTGGAAATCGCGTAAATATTACTCACCGCTGTGTTGAAAAAACACTTTACACTAAATATAAAGCATATTTCATCTAGGGAAACAATTGCTACACATAATGAGACGGCATATTTTAATCTTGTTCACGAATTTGTTACACTGCAAGAAAAGTCATCCGAATGGAATGATCATCAAGTTTATGACGAGGCTGTCAAGATTATCTCGACCTTGGGTGAATACGAAACAAACTTCTTTAAGCTATCATTGGCCATACATGAAGCAACTCCTCGTATTGAGTCGTATAACCAGTATTATAAAGAAAGTGTTGTACCGTCAATATCGCGATACGACGATCAATGTCGAGTATGGGCTCAATTAGGAAATACTCAATATTGCGACTTCCAACAATTACAAAACGCAATCCAGTCGGATAAGGGCGATTTGCACGCCATTGAGATACTACCATTTGATCACATTATTCGACCCTCTTCAGGGGAGAAAACTGAGAAAAATGTAGTATTGTACACGGATATATTTTCCTCCACATTTGCCGACTTTCACACATACCTGACAAACGCAGTTGAGAAGTACAATACTAATTACATCATCAGATACAGACCTTCTGCTTCGAATGTTGCTCGGGGTGCACCCTTATACCTTTCTGGATATGGTGTTGAAATGGCATTGAAAAAGACTGATTATCTCGTGATTGATGATAGAGCATCTGGTGGTAAAACGCTTTTCCTCTCAAAGAGATTTATGACAACCTCTAACATCACTATACGATCTAGATAATGTTAACAAAGACAGTGTCAAAGAAAAGCTTTCGAATCTCGGGAAAAAGATCGGAAAATCCTTGTTTCAAACTGACCAGAAGCCAACAATTGAATCCTTAACATCTACAGAGATTCATAGTCTTGGCCTTAAAGCTGCTCAATATGTTGCTACCTCTACCAACCCTCTTGAAACTTTAAGCAGATTGTCTCAAGACTTCCCCAAATATGCTAAAAGCATCAGCGCTTTGGATTTGGATGTTAAATTTAAAGAGGAAATTTTGGACAATCAAGCATCTTTTGTTAGAAGCGGAATGAACGCAATATGGCTTAACGGAAAAGGACTTGAACATAGTCAAACTGACCCTTTCTAGTGAGTTATGCAAATACAAGAGCAATATCCAGATTTAGCCTTATTTATACATCTAGATCATATTTATAGTCTTGTCCGTGCATTACGTAATGAATATAAGCTGATCAGTTCATTTCAAGAGCTTGGATTTACAGCGAAAGAGGCCATACAAATTATCTCTTCGCCTATACTGACTAAAGCAAGCAGATCTGGGGATTCTATTTCTACTGAGATATATGATGTTCGCGAAACTCCCGCGGAACCTTTCATAAATTGGTGGAACGACATTGAGAAGGACTCTAAATACAAAGAATGGTCATCAGATGTGGCAGACTTCTTAAGGCCCTCATATCCAGGACAATTGCCACCTGTTAAAAGAAACATTTTTAACTTGATTATTGTAGAAGATTTGGCTCGCCCTGAATCTCTCGCTAGGATCACTTCTGAGATTCAAACTATGATCAAGCGTTTCATTCCTCTTCGTTTTGGCACCGTTTCGCTCATTAAGGACGAAAATAGCCCATGTGGGTAGTAACCGTTGCTTAATTAATTATTATCTTGCTAATATTTTGTTAAAATTATAGCCACTATCATTGCCAAATCATTGAATTACTTGATTGAGGAATACGGCAAGTCCCAGGGTATGAAATTTTTGACGGCTATTTTGGAATCTACGAGTGCACAAGGAATCAAACAACCCACTTTGGAGATTGTCCAGGATGCATTTTCAAAAATTGTCTCTGGCTCTCCCAAATCCAAATCTCAGATCAAAAGAAATTTTGATGAAGCTTTACAAACTCAAAATAAATACGCTGACACTGCCCGAGAGTTTTTACAGCGAATGGGTATCAACGATAATGGAATTATGTTTTTAAATGGTAGACTAGTTGAGTTCAATGAAGAAAAGGTATTTTTTTTTTCTCCATCACATCGAAACAAAACTATTAAATCACTGTAAATAGCCATGGGTGCATGCCCTTATGCCTGTTATTGGTGAACAAACGAAAGCTGTCCAAACTCTTGTAAGTTACAACGCTAAAAAAAAATTAAATAATATACTCATATGAAAGAGATACAGGTCTACACTGGCCAATTTACCGACGACCTCAATTATCTCGACTATTCTTTGGAACAAGGAAATGCCGTCCGCAATCGCAACTCCTTCATCATTCCATCAAATAGCCACCCTCTCCGTATGCTGGAATTCAACAATGTTCAAAATTTGAATGAATTGAAATATTTCCATAGTGGTGAGTGTTTATCTGTAAAGTTTTGCCAGCATTATCCTAATTCCATTATGTAGGCGACGATACTGTTTCTAGTACAAATCTTTGGATAATATCAGATTTCAATTCACTTTCTGGTTTGAAGCTTGGTTATGAAGCTTTGTTAACAGCAGTAAGTTGATTCAGTGTATGCTTTGTCCGTATAAAAAAGTACTTAATTAATTTTTTTAGAAAGAAAATCCCAAGATCCGAATCGCGTTGATCCATAACCCTTTTAATCATACAAAAGAAATTTTGAATACTGCTGTTGAGCGAAATACTGATCCTTCATTTTCAGACTTGCTACACAATATTATTTACTCAGAGAACACTAATCTCGACAAACTGGAGGGCATTTTTTCTCGCGCTATTGAGGATTTTGACGAAGAGGGCAAAGCATTAGATAAATCAGCCGAAGCAATTTTGCCAGGCTCACCTGTTGTAGAGATTTTGGCTGCAGAACAAGGCAAAAAATGGGCTCACTTATACAATGCATTGGAAAAGGATGGTATTTCAAGATCGTTCTCAGAGTTGGTGATCAATGGAAGAGTAAGCTAAAGCAACAGAAAATCTTCATTTATGTATTAATCGCAAATTACCAGGTCGTTGGTCCTTTGGATAGGGACAGTTTGTTTACGAAGGATAACTTTAACTCTCTCTATAACTTTGAATATTCCAAAAGAATTGCACCTGTTGAAGAGGCTATTTTCGAATCAGAAAACGAATTAATTAAGAACGGGAATTATGCAAATATTCTTGCTAAAGTTTCTGCTCTTATTGAAATCGACAAGATGAATACATCCAAAAGTGTAACCGAGGACAGTGAACCTGTCAACCGTAACAGAATTTATCAAATGATCAGGGGCAGTAAATATTCCAGAGTAGTTGTTGGTGACACTTCAAATTCTTTTTTGGAAATTGGCATGATCCTTGATCCCCTTAGCGAAACTGCACAAAAGTGGACCCCAGTGATCCAAGCTTTGTCTGAAATTAAAGGTGTTTCTGTAATCGTTTATTTGAATCCCGTCAACGGACTGACCGAGTTACCTCTTAAACGATTTTATCGGTATGTCTTTGATAGGGAACTTCATTTCGATAAAACCACAGGAGAGCAAACTGTTCCAACAGCATTTTTTGGAGAACTTCCAGTTGAACCTTTATATACTTTGGGAGTCGAAACTACTAACGCATGGCATGTCACGGTTAGAGAGGCTAACATGGACTTAGATAATATCCTGTTGACATCCCTCAAGGAACCTAATGCACGTGTATCGGCTGTCTACGAACTTGAGAGCATTTTGATTGAAGGACATTGTCTTGATTCAACATCGAAAGCTCCTCCACGTGGTCTTCAATTTGAAATTTCTTCCCCCTCCAATTCGGTAAAGAAAGACACACTCGTTATGGCCAATTTGGGATATTTCCAACTGAAAGCTCGACCTGGTGTTTGGAGACTAGGTCTCCGTGAAGGTCGATCCTCCGAAATCTACTCTATTGAAAACATTGGTACTGAAGGCAAATGGAATTTTGATTCAGCTAATAAGCATGATAACAGCATATTGGCATTGACATCGTTTGAGGGTTTGACCGTCATGCCTCTAGTTCATAAAAACCCTGGCATGGAAAATGAAGATGTATTGGAGAGTAGAGACGTACATAAAAAGCAGGACGAAGGTCTGTGGTCTTCATTTTCCAATAAGTGAGTATCAGATATATCCAAAACTATCAATATCTCATCTTTCTTTTACCCAATGTTATAGATTATTCGGAAAGAAAAATGAGAAGGAAGACACGGCTATTGTAACCAAACCCAAGCAAGCAGAGATTAATATATTCTCTGTTGCATCTGGAAAATTATACGAAAGATTTCTATCCATTATGATTACTTCCGTTATGAGGCATACCGAGAGCACTGTTAAATTTTGGTTTATAGAAAACTTTCTCTCTCCAGAATTCAAGGTAGCTACTCTAGATCCTATTAATGTATGAGCTTAAATTGACACCATTGATTCCTAGGATTTCGTACCTCATATGTCCAAGGAATACGGGTTTGAATATGAAATGGTTACATATAAATGGCCAGCTTGGTTAAGAAGTCAACAAGAAAAGCAGCGCACTATTTGGGGTTATAAAATTCTCTTCTTAGATGTTCTTTTCCCTTTGAGTTTAGAGAAGGTCATTTTCGTTGATGCTGATCAGGTAAGGCCGGAACACTCAGTGGTTATATTGCTTATTTTATCTTACTTATAGTCTTCGTCTGTAGATCGTTAGAACCGATCTCAAAGAATTGGTTGACATGGATCTTCAAGGTGCTCCTTATGGCTACACTCCGTTTTGTTCTGATCGCACTGAAATGAATGGTTTTAGATTTTGGACTGAAGGCTATTGGAAGAGCCATCTCGAAGGAAAACCTTATCACATTAGGTAATTTTTCGTTTTTTATCAAACTCTGAACGAGGTAATTTGGACAGGCATTCTGATTGATCAAATGTCATTCTATGGATATTTTTAGTGCTCTTTATGTGGTAGACCTTGTACGTTTCCGCGAATTAGCTGCCGGTGATCGGCTTCGCGCCCAATATCAACAATTGAGCGCAGATCCTCATTCATTAGCAAACCTCGACCAAGATTTGCCCAATAACATGCAGCATATCGTCCCTATTTTTTCATTACCACAGGAATGGCTTTGGTGTGAAACCTGGTGTAGTGACGAAAGTTTGAAAAAAGCGAAGACCATTGATTTGGTATGTTGCACAGTGAAATCTTGTAAATAGTATATTAAATATAACTTTACTTGTCCATTTTTTGTAGTGTAATAATCCTTTGACTAAAGAACCAAAATTGGATCGTGCTCGTCGTCAAATACCAGAATGGGAGTCTTATGATAATGAAATCGACAAATTACGTCAACGGGTTGCCAACTCGCATCCTTCAGTGATTAATGGAGACCAAATCGTCATCAAAGCGGATTCATACACTCACGATGTTAAACACAATGTTCATGAAGAGAAACACGTTAAGGATGAATTATAGAAACTTGGTTTCTTTTTTATAAGATTAAAGAAAAAAAATATTGTCTATTATATCTCACTTTTGTTATTGTTGTGTTTTTGTTTACACAACACCAACATTTTTGAATTGGTTGATTTTTAAAATTGAACCAAATAATAAAACATGGAACATGTTACACAAATCAAGGTCCAGCTCAGTTGCCATTTTGCCTTTGTTTTATCATTTATTGCACTTCTCTTTCGCTATTCAATTTCAAACACGTTTTCATACAATTTCAGCAGTATGAGGATGTTTTTTTCAAGTGTAGCACCTACTCAAAAAATTATAAAAAATCATGGACATATTCACGATAGCAATGAGGACATCCTAAGAATTATAAAACTATACAATCAAGGCACGATGAAAACAATCAACGAGGAGCCTGTTCCTCCTATCAAGTACCCTTTTATGCTGAAACATCGAGCCTCGAACCTTTTTGTTTTTATAACGGCAGCATTGTTTACAACGTACACACTTTTTTGAATTGGTTGATTTTTAAAATTGAACCAAATAATAAAACATGGAACATGTTACACAAATCAAGGTCCAGCTCAGTTGCCATTTTGCCTTTGTTTTATCATTTATTGCACTTCTCTTTCGCTATTCAATTTCAAACACGTTTTCATACAATTTCAGCAGTATGAGGATGTTTTTTTCAAGTGTAGCACCTACTCAAAAAATTATAAAAAATCATGGACATATTCACGATAGCAATGAGGACATCCTAAGAATTATAAAACTATACAATCAAGGCACGATGAAAACAATCAACGAGGAGCCTGTTCCTCCTATCAAGTACCCTTTTATGCTGAAACATCGAGCCTCGAACCTTTTTGTTTTTATAACGGCAGCATTTAGCATATTTACGAGTGTAAATTTTCATTGAAAAAGTTAACGCAACTACGTAATAACTATGCCTTTTCTTTATTTAGATCTATGTCAATTATTCCTTGACACCTATCACAGCTTACATCATCGAAAATCAGATAAAATTGGAAAAGGAATCGAAGCAGCATTTGCGTGAAGATATTGTATCGTATGTCTTGTCCAGCTTCCACCTCTTTGGTCTATTAGGTATTGATGCAAGCGTATAGAAGAAAGTAATCATCAGATATTAATTACCACAACGCACTGATTATTCTTTTCAGGAGGACTACTGTTATTTTCATGGCTTGGATCCCAATTTTCTCAGCGCAAAATATTTGTTCTTGTTGGTTCATTAACTGCCTTATTGTCGAGTGGCGCTTTTATGATCACCGTTGAATATTGGATGCTACTTCCTGTAAAGATTCTACAAGGCTTTTCGAATGCTTCGATCTGGTTGATGTGCTCCGCTCTCATTGCTGATATATGGCCAACATGCAAGCTTGGATCAATGGTGGGATTTATATGTGGTACTTTCCCTCTTGGGATGACATCTGGATTAATAATTGGAGGTAGGGAATTTATGCGTGTATATATTTCACAAACAGTAATATCCTTATTAAATTGTAATTGAACATCTCAGGCCGTAAATATGTCTTGTAAGAGTGTTTAAAGAAAATGACTGATAGTCCTGAAATTATTTTTGTAGTTCTATTTAACAAGGTTGATCACAGGTGTTCTTTCTTTTGCGCTTTAGGACTTTGCAGCATTAGCTTTATATTACAACTCATAATGATTGAACGATCAAGTATTCCAGAAAGCTGGTTAGAACCTGAATTGAACGAATCAGTAATTGAAATGGAAAGTCACAACTTCAAAGATATGCAAAAGGTATTGGATGTTGAGGGTGGTTTGTGGAGTAAAAGCTCTTCAATGTCCACAATTAATTTGAGAGATCAGCCAGTCATTTTCGAAAAAGAGAGCGAGTCAAATTATAGTCATGCTGCCAACATAAACAAAAAAATGAAAAACTACATCATATGCCGTTTGGTAACATCGGTACATTTGATTTCAATGTTGTATCAGATTATTATATTAGGAGCTGTATTGGGAGCTGTGGAGGTAAATCAGTTTATTATCATACTGGATTTCTTATTGATTTTTTATTTTCATCCCGCCTCTAGCCAGCGTTATCTTCAAAATTATCAAGTATGAGTGCCTTCAATGATCTCGACCGAGATTTCATTGTCAGTACTTTTCTTCTCCCTTTTGCTATATCTGCGTTCGTTAGTGGTTGGCTGTGCGACAAGTTTGGCTCAATAGTTGTAGCCTTGAGTTGTATACTTCTGTGTATCCCCACATTCATTTGGATCGGTGTTCCCAATCAAGGTGTGGAAAGTTTGGTTCCTGCTTTAACATTGGGTGGATCAGCTTTGGCTGGTATGTCTGTCTCAATAGTGTTAACTACCACGAGAATTTTACAAAAGATCATACAAGAAAAACCGGGAAGCGACCATAGCTCTGTGAATCCTCATATTGTCTCTGCTGCATTAACCTTTGGAATAATAAGTTCGACTGCTAGCATTGGTTATTTTGTGGGATTGTTATTATCAAGGCTCAATTATGAAATTGGGTTCTTTTGGTTGTGCTTTATCTTCTCTATGCTTTTAGCAACATGCGCTCCATTCATGCTCTACTACTTTAGATGCAAGTCTAAAAATTCCAATCTCGGATCAAGCCCAAAGACAGGCAAAAAGTCGATTGTGAACAATATGAGACCAGCAAGCTTTGTAGAGTCAATTATGTCTGATGATACAACGATAGGTTCATCCTCCGAAGACTCAGAATGCTGCGATATGGTTGTTGAAAGAAAATCTTCAATTATTGTGATTCCATAGCGTACTAAGTACTGGGTATAAAGGAATATTTTATCAAATTTTAAATGTATAACAAAAAAAGAGGTCCAGAAACCAGTGACTTATTACACAGTTACTTTATATATTCATTAAAAAAAAATAAATTAAAGTGTTTATATAAAGTTCAAAACTGTAATTTGAATGCAATACATTATTATTCGTAATTTCCAAAGCTACGTATGAATACTTGACCGCCGTAAAATTTCGTCGTACAATAACGCATATACTTTGCGCTATTCACTCGCAGAGTATACAAAACTACTTTTTTTTTTTATATGTATACATTTTTGATTGGTAGAAGAGCTCTGCTCATTATTGGGCGGAAAATTGTTTATATTTTCAATGTTACTTTTGATCAAGAGGTGTATTATAGTGTTAATTGGGGTTTAATCAAAATAAAAGTGGCTCCATTAAAAATACATACGATGTATAAAATTAGTATGGAGGCTAACATGAAGAATACAGACCTGACTCTTGCGATATTTTTTCAGCGTTGTTGATAATGGTGTATTCAAAACTCTTGGGAGTAAAAGATATTTGATTGACAACGGAACACCTACGTGATTGTTAAAAAAGATACATATTTCTTTCTTTTTTTGTGGAATGATTAGTAGATATAATTATTATAAATCATATGTGGCAAAGGGATTTGACTAGAAGATATAATACAAAAGAAATTATGGGATGTAAAATGTAAATAGAGGTGCAAAAAGCTGATAATCATTTTGAAGGCAGATGAAATGGCTCAATTGCAACCACTTCAGAGAGGAGCACAATTAACTACATGCACTACATTTATGTGGAAGGATAAAAGTGAAAAGAGTGGGATTTGAACCCACGCCTCCGAAGAGATCACGACCTTAACGTGACGCCTTAGACCAACTCGGCCATCTTTCCTTATTTGGAAAGAAATTTTTAATTTACAATAACAGCTTACAAATAGTTAGTTTGTCCGGGCCGGAAATTCACGTGCAAGTCACATGCCGTATATTTTTTACCGGAAAGTTCACCGGGCAATCTTCAAAAAATTATGCAAATGAATTGTTTCGTATAAGAAGGAGTTCTCTTCCAAAAAAAAAACTGGTACTGTAAAAGCAGTAGACGGAACAGGACAAACTAATGTCACTCAAAAAATAATCGCACCCAGAATAAGCTATATATATATAGGTCATATAACACTGCTTACGAGCAGGGATTAGAATACGTATAAACTTTTACAATTATTCATATACCTGTCAACTAATCACCGTATAATTTCAATTGGTATGCCACTTTTACCTGTCAAATATAAAGGAGTTCTTATCGACCGCTCAATACTCTTTTTCCGAATAATAGGCAAGCAAACCATATATTTGTAATCAAAATAAGATTTTCAACAGCAATACGAGCTAATAAAAGTAGTGTGCGTGTTATATTATGGATGGCATTTGATTCTTGCAGCAACATGATTGAATAAAGTAATTTTGTAGAAGTACATGATACACGCACTACTACGGAGTTTTGCTAGTGACCATTTCCATCTTGGATGCATAAATCCTTTCAAGTTTATGTTCTTCCCAACAATTTTATGCAAAGAATAAGATGATCCACAAGGAAAAGAAGGTGTTTGACGAAACTCGATGGATGTTGTTTTTCTTGTTGAACACTTTTCATCAATCATAATTTAAACTGATTCGGAGATGATCTTCTTTTACATTCCATTATTACAACTTACATTGATTTGACAGTAATGTTGTTTATTATTCGCAATATGTTAATTCCTTTTCTCATAACTTTTTTACATAACCAGTTGATAGAAAATACTTTTATTTTATCAAGTTAAAAAGTACGGATATTGCAGTATACACTTGCACGCTATTGGAAATTGATATTTTTTTAATGCATTTTTTTGTGTCAAAATTCATCTGCTAACTAATTATTACAAATATCTGGTATACAAAATACTAAAAGGCAACAGATAAATGCCTGTTCGTATCGAAACAAATCAAATTAAACATCTGATTTATTCTTAATTAATTTATTTTAATAGGGCTCAATTTTTTGTTTCGGAAACGCATGTTTTTGAGGCGGATGAAATTGAGAGTGTGAATTGACAATCATTCCATAATCACTTGCTAATTTTGTACTAGCTCACATCATCTAATTATTGATTGGGCCCTGAAATATTATCATATATAATTTATTTTTTGAAGTAGAGAATGAGCATAATATATAAATTGTATGTAAAGTCAAGATCTAAAAGTAATAACTAATTGAAAATTCTATAAAGTGGAGGTTCTAATATGTGTACATAGAGGCTGATGCAGTGGGGGCTCACTAAAATTTTGGGTTTGTGAATGTAAGGAAACGTGGTATCATAATTCATGAGCTGATATATAACTAGACAGCTGACATAAAAGTGGATGCTAATGATGTACATGTGTCAAATCTAGAGTGTATTCAAAGGAAACTTGCTATGGAGAAACAGGACAATTCTAATAAGAGTGAAGGTCAGTATAATCTGCGATGTTTGGATTGAGATAGTAAACGTTTGCTTACGCGAGTCATATGCACAAAGGATCCACATATAAGACAGTTCTTTGAATTACCAAAATTGTTTTCTATGACAGGGATAATAGTATCACACTTGGGTCCCTTAGTGTTGTTGTTTGTGGCAGTGCTTAAAGTAGTGGTGCAAGAAGGCATTTTTTTTATTGATTATGTGAGAGATAATTCGGTTGAGGAAGAGAGATGTCAGTGATTTTTATCTCCTTTTTATATTACCATTTTTGCTTGAAGGTTATTTTTTTTTCTTTTGGTTGTTCTTATATTAAAGGTTACACCGATTAAACATTGTAGAACGTGGAAGACAATGATTGTCTTGAATAATTCTCTCATTTGTAACTTGAGCCACGTTCAAAGAATTCAAGATAGGCGAAATATGTCAGCTTTATATAGAACGTCTCCACTTTTAGATGAGGAGAAAAGTAGCGCTTTCATATCCCTTTACAAAATACTTGAAAAGTGATGATTTTTTTCATATGCTTATTGTACAACGATAAAAGAACTTATTTGCAGATAAAAAAATTGGGGATGTATTTGATTTCCACCACATCATATGAAAATTCCAAAATTTTAATTTACTGCCTATATTAAAGGTGAAAATGTAACGTTTTTAATGATTTTATCAATTCAAATTATTCATTTTATGATATGACTTTTATCGAGGGTTTTATCTAAGCGAATCGGTCTCACAAACACATGGCAAATTATAAATATCTATCGCGCATTGTCATTTATAATTTGTAACAAAATGTAGCTTATTAGTCATTATTTTGCGTAATGAGATCCTACTATTATTTCTGTCAGTACAGACAGAGAATAATCGACACTTTGAACACATTCAGTCGTGTGCCTAAGCTCAGCTCTGTCTTGTTGTATTACAATTCAAGAATTTCAGGTAGCCTGTAACTCTGTTATACTCGTTTTCTGCCTTTTCAGATTTTAGAATCCTACTCTTTTCATTCACACTTATACAAGAAATTCTACCTATTATAGGAAGTTTGTGGAGTAAGAAACCATGAGTGATTCTTTCAGGGACAATCCAAAAAATAAAAGATCTGCCACTGAAAATGATGTCACCTTTCTGATAACACCAAATAAAAAGTTAAAATCGAGCCTTTTTTGCTATTCAAAGTATAAAAAGTTAAAAAAACGAGATGTCTGCAGAATATCGTCCTTTGGATGACGATGGAGCAGATGTTCCTAATAGCTCGAGTCCACCAAGAAAGCCAAACACTAACTCCTATATACCCAAACATCTCCACACGGCCCATTCGAATGACGACACCATTGATTTACTCCCAACACCCGGAAACCAGTCTTTCGAGGCCCAATCGCTTATAACCACACTCAATTTACGAGAAGAGTACGAAGAACAGCATGCGACCGCTACAGCATTTAGCTGTGTTATCAACTTGGCAAATACGATTCTCGGAACTGGAATGCTTGCTATGGTAACACCTTCTTCCCGCTTTTGTTGTGTAATCAATTTGATAGATTAATGTATTTATTATGTGTAATAGCCCTCAGCTATGGCCTCAGTGGGTATACTACCTGGTGTGATATTAATATTATTCTCAGCGCTTGCTTCAGGCACTGGATTGTACTTTTTATCAAGATGTGCAGCAAGAACAGATGGCCGAAACGCTTCATTTTTCGCTATTTCAAAATTGACGTGGCCAAAGGTTGCGGTATTGTTTGATTTAGCCATTGCTATTAAATGCTTTGGTGTAGCTGTATCATACCTGATTATTATTGGCGATTTAATGCCGCAAGTTATCATATCACTCTCTACTCCAAGTAGTGATGATTCCATGACAGCAGATCATCTAGCTTATTTCTTGACAGACCGAAGATTCTGGATCACCATGTTCATGCTAAGTTTGGTTCTTCCATTGAGTTTCCTGAGAAAGCTAGACTCTCTCAAATATACCAGTTTAGTCGCATTGGTGGCGGTGGTATATCTTTGTGTCATTGTTATTTATCATTATTATTCACCTAATTACCCACCACCTTCCCCAGGAGCGGTAGAACTTGTTAGTTTTTCAACAAAAGTATTGGGTCATTTACCCGTCTTTGTCTTTGCATTTACGTGTCATCAGAATGTAAGTGTTGTTGTTGTTGTTGTTTATGCTTAAAATGGATGGAGTGTGACTAAATTGTTTTTCCTGTTCGCAGATCTTTTCAGTGTACAATGAATTAAAAGATAACAGCAAAGAGTCCATTACAAAGGTTATATCTACCTCTATTGGTGGTTCTGCTTTCATTTATGAAGGTCTCGCTATTTTTGGTTACCTGAGTTTTGGTAAAGATGTTCGTGGAAATGTAATCATGGAATGTGAGTTGTTTGCCATTCATGTGTAACTCTATTTATACTAACGTAAATGCAACAACGCACAGACCCTTCAAGTTACTTTGTAGCAGGTGGCCGACTTGCCATGGTTATACTCGTTGTGTTTAGCTATCCTCTTCAAGCACACCCTTGCAGAGCATCCTTGGATAAGGTGTTAGCCTGGGCTTCACCAAGTTCGAGAGGGTTTAAAAATCCTCCACCACCATCTCCTTTTAAATATTTCGCAATGACCACTACCATCCTGATATTGAGTTATGTCGTGGCAATAACAATTTCAGAGCTCGATTTGGTAAAGCGAAAAGTCATTATCATCTTACTGGATTTAATGTTCATTAATAAGTTTTTTTATAGGTATTGTCATTTGTTGGTTCAACTGGATCTACAACAATATCCTTCATTTTACCTGGTTTATTTTACTACAAGATTCATGAGAATGATCCATGGAAACCAGGAAAAATTATAGCCGTTTTGTTGGCCATTTATGGGATCTTTGTTATGACTGTCTGCTTGACCTTTAATATCAATAGATTAACCAACTCTGCTACTTCATAGAAAAATACTTTATATATACACATGTTCTCCCTAAAATTATCATTCTATACATACTTTACTTACACAAGCAGTACCATTCTACTATTTATATATATATATAATAAACACAACTCTTAGCGGATAAATAATATAACAATGACAATACCAAACACAATGTGAGCTGATCTTCAAAGTGCCATTTTCGATTTATGTATGTACACATGATACAAATTAGGGTAGTAGTAGTAGTATCTTTCATTGTTTATATCAACTGACTGTTGTACATATTATTTAATTAAATGTGCCACATACATGTGTACATGTTAAAAAACAGAATATGTTACTTGGGAAGAAGAGTTCATTATCTTCTGTACTCTCTCTCTTAGTGAATAATACAAAGAATTAGAACATTGAATAGAATTTCATGTATGGCTTCTTTGTGTGTAAAATCTATAAAAGCAAATATACAATTTGATTGTCAGAATTGAATTTTACCTTTCTCTTTCGTTTTAATCATTTGACATGGATAACTTTGAGTTGACAGCTATTGACGGACTTTTGTCCCTTCGTGACCAGAGCACTACCGCTTCCTGCACCTACCAACTTAATTTCCCAACCCCACTTTCCATTGCATCTGACCAAAAAAGTAGAAAAACATCAACCTCCAGTGAATGGAGTGATACTTCCAACTCGCAACGCTCTGCTAACCTCGACCTCAGGTACCACGAGCATATCATTCCAAAAAGAAATTCGCAAGTAATCTCTGTCTCTTTGCCACCCATCAGTCATTTGATATCACAGTATCCCCTGTTACACACAAGAAGTAACAGCCGAAGCGGCAGAATGACTCTTCATGGTCCTCGAAACAGCAATCTCCCCCAGTTTACTCGTGTAGTGCCTTATCACCCGTATGCCAGAAGAGAGGTCTTTGTATCGCCTGTTCTATCCACTGCCACTATTGATAAACTCATCGCTGATGGACCTCAACAGCATCTGAACGAGCCTCTACTACCAAGAAGACATCAACATCATTCTACCACAGTCCAACGATATATCCAGCAATTGCATAACAAGATTCTCTTACTCGCTCAAGAACACCACAAACTGCTAGTTTCCGTTCAATCTGCCGGTGGCTCTGATGTCAGTGATCTTTTTCAAGGGCTTAGGCAAGTCTACGGTGATGAATGCAAGTACGAACTAGCGCAACCCAACGCCGAGGCTGCAAGCAATGCGGAGTCTGATGATGGTGAAAATATCAGTAACAGCAATGATGAAAGCTCTGATATGGGTAGTTGCAAAAAGTTCAACAAAGACGTTATGAAGAGATATCTTGATAAGAAAAAGGCAGCAGGCGGTGGTACCGATAAACCCAGGTGGACTATGATGGAGAAGGCCGAATTATTTGAAGCAGTCATCAAGCACAAAAAGCTCAGTGTTATGAGTTCCTTTGATTGGGCTGAAATTGGTGCCGATTGTGGAAAGCAAGACAAAGCCTGCAAAGACCAATGGAGAAGAGGTGTATTGAAAATGCTTAGAGATAGCTTTGAAGAAGATTTTTAGATTACATATTCTTGTAGAAGGCTACATATTTTTGTAGAAAAATTCATTATGATTGCAATAGAACAAACAGTGGTAGTTTATACTAATGATTTCATGTGTTATTCACTATGTATAAAATGTGTATTATGCTTTCTTTTATTGTACAATTTAATAGGGCTTGAATTTTCTAGTTTGTTTTAATTGAGCAATCTTAGCCTTATCCTCCTCGAAACGTCTTCTTAAATCTACCAGCTCATTTTGCTTCTTTTCACGCATTTGGAAGCGATAAAAGTTGACCAACTCCTTCTTCTTTTTAGCAGCAACTTCCTTTTGTGCTTCCGCAGCTTCAGCAGTGATAGAACCGACATGGATAGTACCGTCAGTAGCTTTAGTCTTTTTGTGACGCACCACTACAGTGAAACCATCATCATCCATTTGATTCATGCGTTCCAACTTTTCACGTTCCTTTTGGTATTCATCAGCCTTGAACTTCATCATAAATGTATCCACTTCCTCTTGAAGTTCAGCTGCATCGGGTCGTGATAAATCGTAAGCCAAAACGTAGCCTATATATAACAAACATATTTAGTATACAAATCAACCTACTAACATAATTTGAAATCAAATATTACGTTCAAATCCTAAAGGTTGCGCTGATTCATCATCCTTGGCCCACTTCTTTTCAACTCGACGCATATTCAAAACTTCGGCTAAATCCTCCTCAGAAGCAAAGACAACATGTGCTGAGGAACCGCTTGAATATAACTTCCTTAGTTCTCTAAGCTTTTTCTCTTCTTCTTTGGGTTCAACCTTTTTGCTCTTTTTTGTTGGTTTTGTAACAACGACTTCCTTCTTTTCTTCATTAGCAGCTGCGATTCTCCAATAGTCTTCACCAACAGTAGATCCAGCATTGTTGTATGTAATCTTTTCAATAGTGTGTCCCTTGAATAGCTTATTAATGTGATGATCTGTTGTATCGACAGGTAAATTTAAAAGGAAAAGAGTACGATCTTTGATATCCTCATCGACAAGTGCTTTACTCTCGTGCTTTCTCATGTAAAAGTAATGGCGAACATTCTTTGCAGCGTCGACAACGACTGGGAGAATTTTGAAGCCTTGAAAATCCTCCAATGGTTTGCTGTTCACTTTGTCTTCGGACGCTGCTTCTTTGACAGTAGACGACTTCTTTACTTTGCCCATTTTGTATTATAGTTAAAAGGTTGTTGTTTCCAGATAAAAAAAATTCTGGATGAGGTGAAATGAAGGATTTGGTGGCGCTTGGAAGTCACATAACTTAAATTGGAAATTCTATACGGTTCCAAAAAAGGAATAAACAGTCACTTCCAAGAAAGGAAATCTCCTGAAGCATTAAATTTATTAAAAGGTGGAGAGGAGATTCAACGTAAAATACTCTATGCAGTGTGCTGAGGAAGGTCCGGTACAGGTTCATTACCTGTAGGTGGGTTAGAAACAGAGCTAGACCTCCTGTTATTAGGTGTAGATGGAGATGAGGGTGTGATTGGGATGGGGATATCTTCTGGTGTAATATCAGATTTGACACGTTGGTAAATGGAACCTATAATTTTTAAGCCTAAAGCTCTGTTTTTCAAAGTCTCTCTTGGAACAGTAGGATCTGTTAGCACTCTATCGCATACTTCTCTCAACACACTCTCGACTTCTAACTTGGATCCTCTCCAAATCGCATGTAATCCCTGAAAATCCACAGTTAATGACTACGTTCTGATATGTTCCACATCGACGCATATTATTTACCTTAGTTGCAGCTTCGCTTTCCAATTTTATACGTTGTTCTTCTGTCAAATCACCCTTTTCTTCCGCCTTTTGTAACTCTGTGTAGCTTGACTGTAAGTCAAGCGCAGATCGCAGCGTACCAACTGTTTCACTGAAGATGTAGCCCTTTTCCTTCATGGTATGAAACATACCTCCCAATCCAAATGCAAATCCTTTATTGATGTACTGTGTTGCCTTTGCGAGATAAGTGTAACCAATTGTATTGAGTAACTCAACTCCATGGCTCTCACGTTTCAGATCCTCGGCTTCAATTTGAATAATATTAGAAAATGCCGCTTGTCTAGCATCTTCTGGTATATCATTTAGTTCTGTATAAAGACTCAGTTTATTGATAAGTTTTGCTGCCAGTGTGCTCACTCGCTTCTCTCTGGCTTCCGCGCGAGCCTTTTCTAATTTTTGCTTCTTCTTTACGTCGCGTTCGGCCTTTTGTTCAGGTGATAATGTCTTTGGGTCCAAATTTTCGACACCTTCCTCTTGTGTTTCTAATGCCTCTCTCATGCAGCTAATGATGGCTTATAGAATAAATATGATTAATGGTCCCCGCAACCCCTTACTTTAGAAACAATGGGAAAGAAATGTAAATTTTTTGATAGGCGTATTCATTAAGCACAGCTTCTTTTTTAAAAAAGAACATTTTATTGGATATGCACTCATAATTGTTGTGAAACTTCCCCTTTTATCTAACATTATCCATAGGACCGGAAACAATGCAAATCCAAAAAGTTCTCTTCTTTGTGATTAAAGCAAGAAGACGAGCCAATGCCTGTGGAGCTTTTTGAGAGCAAAAATCGCAATAGCGTAAAGAAAAAAGAAAGTGGTGATTGACAGCCTTTTGTTCAGGTGATAATGTCTTTGGGTCCAAATTTTCGACACCTTCCTCTTGTGTTTCTAATGCCTCTCTCATGTCTTTCCCGATGGAAATTTCACCTATGATATCAACAAATCTATCACCGCCAAAAGCTTGCTTAAAGAAATCCTCAGGGTCAACTGATCGAAATCATTTGATGTTAGAAGTAGTAATTACATGCATAATCAAGTCGTTTTTAAAACTGCATACCAAATCCACCGTCAGGCTTGATGCCATTCTCTTCACCATATTCATTATACCTTTTTCTCAATTGTGGATCTGATAAAACTTGGTATGCTTCAGAGATTTTTTTGAACTATAACAAAAAACAAAAACATTACAGGGAAGATCAAACTCATAGTATTGCGCGAAGATATACCTTTTCTTCTGCACTAGAATCATTTGGATTCTTGTCAGGGTGATACTTGATAGCTAGTTTTCTATATGCTTTTTTGATATCAGTTTGAGTAGCGGAAGGTGGTACTCCAAGTGTGTCGTAGTATTCAGTCGAAACTGGATTCTCATCTAAATGACAAAGGTCAACGATTAACATGAACCAAAAAAAGGTCTTTTCTCTCCCTCCCTTTACCTGTTCCTTTCTTTCTCGACCATTTCGATGTCGGTTTATTTGCATTTTGCTTTACTTTAGTGCCAGTGGCATCTATGTCGTAAGAGCTGGTACCGTTGCAAGACCAACATTGTACTTCGACTTTGGTATTCTTTACACCAGCTTTTGGTAAGAATTCGATAGGGGTTGAGCAACTTTTACAATTTGCTTGAATGTATGGCTCCGGTTTCCGTGAAGTGTATGCCATTTAAAATACTTTCTGGAAACAAATTCTGACTTTGTGATTATTGGATTTTTATATTTCTGCGGCAAATAAACACGTAGTACAAAAAGCTATGCTTCTAGTCATGAGTATGATACTTGGAGCTTATGGAAAAGAAAGAAAAAGTTGTAAAAAACAAAGCTAGTCGAGAAGGGTTGTGTGGAATAAAGAAAATACTACAGTCAAATGTAAATACGCGATAGTGAAGAAAGCTCAAACGGAGTAGGCATTGTAAAAATGTATCCAACTTTGAATTTAAGGGAAAATGCTCTTTTAGATAAAATCGGCCGCTATCCCTCATAAATGTCGACAAGGAAACCGTATCTTAGCCCTTCATTTGCTATAATTCCTCTTTATCACAAGTATCACACACCGTCATTGTATTGAATTTATATCTTACACCAAGCATATCTTACACAACTTTTTTGGAAATACAGAACATTTTTCTCGAATTGCCAATATGAGATAAAATTACGATAAAGAACTACACAAGAGAAAGTCCTTGTTTATTGTGTATTTTTTACGAAGAGTTTACAATCGTCAATAGAAGAAAAGCACATGCCGTACCAGAGGACTCTTTTAACAATGGAGCAGGTTTAGCAAGAGCACCTGGAAAGGTTCAATATCATCCATCCCTCCCAATTTGTGAAAGAAAAGAATCCCTTTTCGTAGATGGACGGAGGCTGATATTGGGCGGTAGAAGAGGAAACTAGTTTCGTCAAGCGAGTTATACACTTGCATTATAAATTAACATTGAACAGGACGTGTAGCGAATATAAATGGCGAACGCATTTAACAAATTCATAATAGTTTTATTTTATAAACGTAAAAATGAGCCAGATACAGCAACAGCTAATGATGGCTTATAGAATAAATATGATTAATGGTCCCCGCAACCCCTTACTTTAGAAACAATGGGAAAGAAATGTAAATTTTTTGATAGGCGTATTCATTAAGCACAGCTTCTTTTTTAAAAAAGAACATTTTATTGGATATGCACTCATAATTGTTGTGAAACTTCCCCTTTTATCTAACATTATCCATAGGACCGGAAACAATGCAAATCCAAAAAGTTCTCTTCTTTGTGATTAAAGCAAGAAGACGAGCCAATGCCTGTGGAGCTTTTTGAGAGCAAAAATCGCAATAGCGTAAAGAAAAAAGAAAGTGGTGATTGACAGGTTTTGAATTCCTCGTCGTCATGCTACTAATAGTTGAATACAATTAAATCCTTGGATATGTATTTCTGATCTTGTTTTTTAAAAATCGCTAATTCAAAGGATTTAATCTTCTATTTCCTACCTTGCAACAAGATGCCTTTGTTGCTATGAAGAGTATTTGAGAAGTCTGAGAGTCTACAATAAATTCTTTCGATTCGATAAAAAATAAAATCAGAATTCAATCGTATAGATAGATCATCATCTAAAACTAAGACTATATTAAGGCATTTCTTTTAGATCTTACAAAGTTTGACTATTACTGACGTTGAATTCTATTTTTGTAACCAAGCCTTGGAAATTAAAATGGTTCAAGCGCTGAAATTACGAAATGTTGTGCGGAATAGTTTCCTTTTTCATTGAATTAATAATTGTGTGACACAGATGGGTTGATCCAGCATAAATGATCATGGGAATAAACCTACCACGATTCAATCAAAATCATTCCGAAAATCACATGTGCTTTCAGTGAATTAACATATTCAGAAAACTGAATATCAGACAGCAGCAGTAGAGTCATACTTGCAAAGCTTTCAGCATTGGTAAGAATTAATAATTTGCACCAATAATTTCTTTATCTGGAATGTTTAAATCACTTGAAATCATCACTACAGAAATATTTGCAAGTATATAAAGGTACAGAACAAGAAGTGTGGACTTTTTTATCTCTAGAAAAGTTCTTCACGCTTGTTTAAATGAAGAGAATTCATACAGCCTACCTTCAATCGCAGTCGAAGAAGACTTATTTTACTCAAATTTTTGTAAAATCGTGCATCACAAGAAACAACAATCAGCACTGGCGAGTATTCAATATAGCTAGACGATTTAATGCTACAACTACATCTAATAATGCAACTATGGGTAAATCAAATGCGCTTAACATTCCAGCAACTACGAATCAGCTAGGTAATACATTGCTTACTCTCGGAAAGTATATGCGAATATCAATTCACTTATTTGATTAATTTAGCTCTTAACAAACACTACATTCAAACTAAAACCAGAACACTGGCAAGATCTCAAGGTAAAAAGAGGAAAAAAAAATCATAGAATAACAACAGCGAACCTAGATTATAACCACTATTCGTATTATAGGAAGAGTTGTCATTCTAGGTATTTTACTGATTTGTATTGCGATTAATATATTATGAGCACTAACAATCAATTACCAATTCGGCATCTAAAGGATCTGGATGGGCTGGTAAGCTACAAATTTGAATTTTGCCACATCTGTCATTCTAAATTTTTGATTGACCTGTATAGGGTTTAAGTTGATGAAAGACCTTGATAATAAAAACTATGACGTCTCCGTTGTGTCTCCAAGGTATATCCTTATTTTATTCACTCGTTCACACTGATTCAAATTATATTTAATATGTTGTAGAAACTATTTTGTGTTCACGCCACTACTTGCAAGGTTGGTGTGATTGAATATAAATCCGTATGATTAACTATAAAAATTAATGGGCATGTATCTTGTAGTACTTCGGTTGGAACTCTAGAGTTTAGATGCGTTACCGAACCGATAAGAAATTACTCAAAAGATATAAAATTTTATCAGGCCTTTTGTGACAGCATAGGTAAACATCGTGATAGTGAATTGAATGTTTGTAACAAAAATTAAAAGTGTTTTCATAGACGTAGAGAATCAAGTGATCCATTGCTCCTCAAATGTGGATGACGGTATGTTACACACATGTTAATACTTTAGAGGAGAGTGTTAAACAATATTACATATATGCAGGTCAAGAGCAAAAATCATTTTCTCTTGATTACGACAAGTTGGTCATCAGTGTGGGATCTTATTCCAATACATTCGGTATACCAGGTGTAAAAGAGTTTGCATTTTTCTTGAAAGATGTTCAAGACGCTCGAAAAATCAGAAAAAGATTAATAGAGTGTAGGTGACCTATAAAAAGCCGGTTTAGTTATTTTTGCTAACAATCTGACCTTTGATGGTAGGTTTTGAACATGCGTCTCAGCCCGGATTGAGTGATAAGGAAAAAGAAGACCTTTTACATTTTGTTGTTGTAGGAGGCGGACCTACGGTAAGTAGAAGAGAAGAAAACCAGAGCCGCCCTTTAAAACGTTCATATATTACACAGGGTATTGAGTTCTCCGCCGAATTATACGACTTTATTGCAGACGACTTGTCAAGAATATATCCTCATTTGATGGATAAAACTCGCATGACTTTATACGATGTAGCTCCTACAATTCTTGGCTCGTTTGATTCGCATCTTTCTGATTATGCTCATAATAAGTTTAATCGTAAAGGAATCCAAATCAAGACTCGTGAGTATGATGTGATTTTCATATGCTTTTTCGTCGTATTTAAATATTCCAATTCAGAGCGCTATGTTGAGCAAGTGGAGAAAAACCATCTACGTATCAAAGGAGAAGGAAAAGGTACACTGAACTTGCCATTTGGTTCGCTAAAATGTTGTTCAAAATTGATGAATTCTTTTGCGTAGTGCCCTATGGTCTGTTGGTATGGTCTACAGGTTTAATGCAAAATCCTCTCGTGGAGTCTTTAACTACGGCTGCAAAAGATAAGACAGGACAGAGGTATGCTTTAAGCGAACTGTAGCAACAATACCCTTAAATAATAGAAACTTACTTTTTTTCATCGAAAGAATACTAACTGATGGGCACTTGAGAGTCATTGATAAGGACACAAATACCCCATATACGAATATGTAAGTCAACTCGTTTGATGATGAAATGGATTTATGGCTCAAAAATCTATGAAAGATATGCTATAGGAGATTGTGCCACCATCCAAGATAATGATTTGCCAGCCACTGCTCAAGGTAACCATCAAGTATCAAAGATATTGAAAAAAAGTGTACTCATGCATTTCTTAAATCTACAGTGGCAACACAAAAGGCTGATTATCTCAGTAAAGGTATTAATGAAACCTTTCATTATTAGTCCAAGTTACTCACATTTTTTTTTTGAGACCAGTTTTTAATTTAGTAGCCAAAAAAGGGTACGATATCCCAGTCGACGAATTTCAATTTAGAAACAGAGGAATGATGGCTTACATCGGGTCTTCCGAGGCACTGGTTGATATGTCTTCCGTACATGAACTGGCAAAGAAATCAGGGCATCTCTCATGGCTACTTTGGAGATCTGCATACTTTAGTATGAGCATGAATATCCGAAATAAGATGCTAATTGCGTACCACTGGTAGGTATAAATTTGGAACAAATGATACAGCATAGTCTGACAAAGATTAAAAATAGGTTTTTAACTTGGAGTCTGGGAAGAGATATTAGTAGATTCTGAAAGCGCGCACACTTAACATTTCACCATTACTCATCTATTAAGTATCAGCCAAATAGCATCTATTCATTTCGAAACTCTTTCGTTTCTTAGATACGTTTTGAACAATTGCAATAAAAGCCGTACATACCTTAAAATTTCATTTTCTTTCCACTCAAACTTTTGCTTTAGCAAATCTCAACTAATAAAGCACCATATCAATTATCTTTCACTGATTTTGGCTAAAATCAATCAGTTTAAGTAAATGTTGAGGGGAAATAGTGTGTTGTCATTGATATAAAATAGATACTACAAGCGTTCTATTACATTTGATTGCTTTTTAAGTGAAGTATGTAGCCTAAAATTAACAAAGAGCCAGTCAGCAGGATACTCGTGCACCAGCAAAAGTGATCACGGTATGCTAATCAATTAATTGACACAGGTGTTTGACTGGATGATGATTGCAACTGTATCGTCTATTATAACAATAATCTATACATCTAAAAACAAAAGACAAAGTTCTTGATAAAAACCTGTATAAAAAATGGAGAGTATAAAAGTGACATTTGTGCTAGGAACTACATATCTCTTTCTTTACTATCTAACCGTATAGTTTTACAAGTCGTTATCCAAAGTATGCCACCAGACAGACCTACCAAGCCAGCACTTCCAAGACCATATCCTGCTCCAGTCAAAAGATGAAGAAGATAGACCTTCGAAGGCCATTTTCGCTTATACCTTTCGATCCACGTAGCTATTTACATTCATGTACATCTATATACTTACATTACCGATCAATCTAAAACAATAAATTTCTTTGTTAAAAATCAATGTTGAGCGTACGACGCATTATTTTATTTTTAAGTTAGCTTACTAGCTTCTATCTTAAGCTGTAGAGGCATGGATGGTAATTTATTGCTATTGCCGCGTCATGAATTTCATTTAAGTTTGGGGAAATTATAATTGTATGCATTATGGGCGGGTTATTGTTGCCATGACAGATTACGTATATAATTGAAGACAATAAAAATTGTTAACTATACAAAAACCTGTATTATTGTTGTTGGCATTAGCAAATTTATAGCAATAACTGCTTCGAATGTTCCTCAGTCGACGCACATATATAATACAGTAGTTTTGTGTAGTGACACTTCACGATTAAATAAGAAGTTCCGGGTTTGGCATTATTTTTTGCAACATTCAACCAACCTTAGTTGAGTTTTGATTAGATACTGTATTAGCGCACTCATATACCGAAGAAAGAAAAAACAAAATTTACAGGGCATGACTGGTCATTATTTAGTCATTAATATGACACATTGACCGCAAATAAAAAAAAAAAACGATCTGTCTATTGTCTCTTTGTATAGATTATCCAAAGAATGATCATTTGTGGATGGGTGATGACTCACTGATAGATAGCTCTAAAGGTCGTCAATATTTTTCTTGACGTAATCCTGTAATAAATTAAAGACACTGAAAAGTATAAATACAAGTATTTTTTAAATGGAGAAGAAGTTCATTAACACAGATATACTCATATACTTCAAAATGCCACCCAAACCTCTCAGACCCATTCTTCCTAAGCCTTCACCTGAACCTCCCAAGCGATAATTATGAAAGAAGCAAGCCATTATTATTCATTCCTGTTCAAATCATAATGCCAAATGGTGGTCCTTTTTTTTTTAGTCAAGGCCCATTCAATTGTCCAATTTATCACTTGCATTCATCAAATCAATAAATTTCAAAATCCTACACGGATTGTTCAATATTATTATGATTTTTTTATATTGTTGAAAGTTTCTCGGCTAAATATTCCAATGTTTTTTCTATAATTTCACTTGATTCGCTCCAGATCTGGCGTAAGAAGTATAGAGCGAATGGATGAAACTCTGCCTCCGGATGATTTTCAGTTATGTGCTAGATAAATATTCGACCAATCAATAAATGAAAAACTGTTTGGTGATTCCCTTTAGTACTTACAGAGAGAATGCTTATTTCACACTTGGCTTGTTCGGATGCTTTTTTACAAATGGATTGAAGCATGATTAAAGCTTTTCTTTCATTCTCAGTGCTAATCAGATCAGTTTGTCCCATTACAACGTCGTGCCACTCCATCACACGTCTATCAAATCCAGGATTTGTCGCACCAGGTATAGCGAGCAGTCTAAGAGCTGCTAAAAGTCTAAATGAAATTTCCTCTGCTTTGATTGTGTAATCTCCAAAGTACCTGTATCACAAATAAATAATTAAAAAATGACATACAGCATATAGAGCCGTCCAAGTCTTACCCTGCTCCTTCAAGAATCTGCTTTTTAATCTCCAATCCTTTCTTTGATTCAACTTCTTGAAATAAATTCCACACCTCCTTGTCCAAGGATACAAAATTGTAAATATTCTCGGTTAAAACGAAACCATATTCCTTCAAGATGGCTGAGTTGTCATGTGGGCCGTAATTGATGAATACTTGCTCTCCTTTCTTATAGGGTGTGAGTGTTTTGATTTCAAAGCTTTGATTCTTTATGTTGAACCCACTTTCAATCTAACGGAAAGATAGCAAAAATACTTTAATTATGCATTCGATCAACCTCAATATCCCACTGTTCGCTCTTACCCTTGCTTCTGTTGTGTGATTCAAAAAATCAAGCATTGGTGCCAGTGCAATATTATCTCCTTTAGTTGAATTATGCGACTTTGTCATATGGATACAACGGGTATTTACTGTATAAAAATCAGTGTCGTCGTCTAATATCAAAATAGCGTCCTTCACTAACCACAAAGCCAGGCCCATTCATATTCCTCTTTTGTGACAGGTTCGAATTCTGTAGATCTGCTTTTCAAGAATTTCGAACATGCCAAAAAATCACTGCTTATATTCTCTTTTTGTTGCGTTATTTCTTCTTTCAATGCTGTTGGCAAGTGATCGACCAATATTTGCGTGTATTTTACTGGCATCGTATTAAAGTGAATCGGTAAAAGGTCCACGTATGACTTCCACCACGACTGTTTATCGCGAATCAGCATAACCAAGTGCAAAGCTAGTAACTGATGCGAGCTGAGCGAATGATTGTTTCCGTATATTTTGGAGAGACTTTCGTTTGTAATTAAAAAAATCTTTGGGACCGAAACAATAACTTCTCCTGCCTCGATATCACTCGTCGCCATCATACCTGAATCGCATATTCGTCAATAAGAAAAAAAAAACTATATATATGAAAATTAGACGGCAAACTCGATTACCTCGACCGGTATCTATATTAGAAAAAAAACGTGTCAGCATGCTAACGTTGCAAAGATGTCATGAGCGGATCCTTACTTGGAAAATTAGCTAATGTTAGTTTAGATTCGGGAAAGTTGTTCTCTTCGAGCCAAGCTTTAAATTTGATATATTTCTTGTCTTGTACAACTAGATACAAACGGTATTTAGCAATTTTAAAATCTTTGTCATAAAGTTTCGCCTCGAACCTGTTCCTTTCATTTTATCGATCATTTATTGTGAAATTATTTTGGATTATAAGAATAAAGAGAACGAAATGGTGCAATATCTCATCAATTTAAATAATGCAAAAAAAAAAAAAAACTAATAATTGTGACTAATAAGTGTGACGCTTCAAGTCTCCACCAGCTGTTCCACAATATTCTTTGACAGTGACAGTGTCATTTTCATTATGAAATGAGGCAAAGCAATTATCGCAAAAGTAACAGGGAGAGAATCCAGTAGTAATGTACTCTTCCGTAACTTTACTAACGTATTAAAAAAAAACGTCAGTGATTTTCATAGAATACGTATAGATATGACACTCACGTCGCTGGGAAAATAGAACACATCGAGCATTTAAATCGATCATATTTCAAATTACGAGTTGTTCGAGGAAAATCGCTCTTGGATTTGTATTCAGCGGGTGATAGAATTCGTAGATCTTGAATCAAAAGCATATGTTCACATTTGTCTTGGTGCATAAAGACGTATGGCTTATTTAATTGAAAAGATATGTCCTCCAGTTTTACATCTTGCATATTCTTCACTGAGTACTGAAATGCTGATCGATTGACACCCTTTTTTGCTAACCAATTTTCAATAATATCATTATAATACTCACTTGAAATACCGTTCAATCGAGTATCCACGTAAAATACATGGTCAATGTAGATAAAAGAGGGTGATAATTTCCTTACGTAAGTGTTAACAATCTCGCCGGTTGGCACCCTATCTTTTCTGTCACCATACGCCATGAAATCACTAAGGCAATACAAAGAATCTCGAAATTCTGACAATTTTTGTGATCCTAATATCTCTATCTCTTGAAACTTTCTGTTGGTGTTCGCTGGATTAAACACAGTAATTACAATCAGTGTATCGTTTGTGGGATCGAGTTCGCTGAAGTTAGTAATATCTTGAGGGGTATACTATAAAAATATAAAGAGATCATTCAGTATAGGTGATGTTATATTCACGGAGATAAACTCACATCTTCCTTGACATATTTATATGCTGTGGGCTCACATTGTCTCGGTAATAGTGTATAAAGATATCTAGATCCAACCGTTTTTAAAGGACTTTCTTTGACTAATGCTGCAGTTTCCTTAAAAGCTTTTTCCAAGGGATGCTCCTCCTCTTTGCTTGTGAGTATTGCAGAAGTCAAGTCTGATGTACTTTGAGTCGGTAACACCAGATCAGATGAAAAGTTTACAGTTTGTGATGTATTGTCGATTTGAGAGGCCTGTTTCTCGGTAATAGTTGCTGAAATCTCGGAGCATTGATCAACATTATCAACAGTAATCTGTTCAACATAATCATTCATCAATGTATCGCCTTCCAGGCCTTCTAAAAGGCTTTCTACATTGTTGGCTCTGGGTGCGCCTGAATCTTCTTGTACCTCCCGCAGCAACCTCATGATGGCCGAATCTGGATCAAAGTTTATCATTGGGTAATGATCTTGTTCGCTCCCTTCCTGAGCTAGATATCTTCGCTTTTTGAAACCAATGGGATTAACATATTTATCCTCTTCTTTGATATTTTCCTCTACTTTTTTGATTCTTTCAAAGTCCTCGTCTGGTAGTACACGAATTCTCTCAACGTCTTTAGCTTGTGGTCTTTTCGTGGTAACAAGCTCGAACTGACTCCGCACTCTAGACTCTCGCTCTCTTGCTTTCATTAAAAGAAATGACTCGGTAGATACCCGTGCCAATAGATCGGGATCTTGGAAAATTTCAGACAAAGCATTTAAATCGTACTTTGATTCCAAGCTGTTTAAAGTGAAATTCCAGATTAACGAAAATAGATCCTTGGGCAGGTAGAAAATAAAAAGTACTCACTTCAAGTCTTTATATTTTCTCTTGTAATTTTTGAATTGGGAGCTTTTTTCGAACGATTTTTGCTCTTCGTATAACTCCAGAGAGTCTGCTTTAAGGTCTTGTGGTATTGGCATTTCGAAAGTATGCAAATGACTTAAATTAGTATTTTGGAGGGATTTAAACCAAGATCAAACGTGACCGCTTTTGAACTATACGTACCTTCCTTTTGACCTTTCTACCTATCAGTTGATACATTCTGGTGAAAGAGGAGAGCATGAAGCAATAATACGTAATGTTCTTCAATGAGGAGTTTATTTTTAGTCTAAATTAATCAGAAACAAAGAATTAACTTGTTGGGATAACTTCAGCCATATTTATTAAATGTGATAAACATTCTGATAAAGTGAGGAGTGAAGTAAATTAGATTATATGAGTCTTATCACTATCACTGTACATATATTTATACGAATTAGATTTATAGGGAAGAGAAAGAAAAGTTTAGTTTAAGTAACAAAGACCATAGGGATATAAACTGTACAATGAACAAGGTGTTTGAAGAACCATACCCCTATAATGCCGACGAGCCAAAAGTGTTTTCTCCAGAATATCTGCGGCATACAAACAAAAAAAAAAAAAACTTAGTAAAGAGATGCTTCGAGCTGCTAGTAAAATGCAAACATACGTTATGTATAAGAAACCGTCTTCATCTTTGTACTCATCGTATATAGTTGACAATACCGCTAAAGGTTAAGAGTAAGCCATCAAATTCACCTGATATAATTTTCAGCCTGTATCATAACTTACATGCAACCGGTGGTAAAATTTCATTCACAAAGATAAAGATGGCTTTTTCCGGACTCAACTTTATCCTCTTGCGAATAACATATACGAATTGACCCACTGTTAAATCTGCTGGAACAAGGTACTTTTTTTTATCAATAGTTGGGATATCACTCTTATCGACTTTTTCACAAATGACTGGGATGCGATCTGGATACTTTTGTCGAATTCGGTCCGCTTCAGCCTTACGTTTCTCTAAAACAATAAATACTCTCATTAGCTTACCGTAAAAAGAAGCCCTGTTTATAGTTACTTACCAAAATTGTGTTCGTCTTTAAATTTGGATCTCATATCAACAAGGATTATTTTTTTTAAAAAAAATGTGTAAAAGAGGAGAAAATGGTGAATTTATCAAAAAGTATTCAATTATAGTGGAGCAGTTAATTGGGTACATGTGATCCATCATCTCGCAGTCGTCACATTTTTATTTGTGTGATTTCCCAAGTTGCCCCAGTGATGCAGCGTGGCAGGTGATTCAAGGTCAAACATGACAAATAAGTGGTCTCAACTCAAAGTTGAAGAAATACCGAAAAAAAGTCGATAAAGTGGATGTTATATCGACGCGGTTATTGTGTGACGAGAATAACTGGTCGACCGTTAAATTACACCATGTTAAAAAGGGCTTTGAAGCCGTGAAAAGTACTGCAACGAAGCTACGGAATGTACTCGTATTTGCATTAAATGGCTTGGATACATTAATGATCTTACGATCACTCGAACTCAAGAAGTTCTGTGAGGCGTAAAAAAGTAGGAGAAGTCTCATCCAATAAAAAAAGAAGCGGAAATAGAGCGCCTGATATGAAAGCAGCCACGAAAAAGAAAGATTTGTATTAGTATTACTATTGAGGTATGTATGGATTTTAGATGTTACAAGCAAGTCGCAATGCTTTCCGGGTTAAAGACTTGATAGTATGCCACGCTATCTTTATAAAGTTCAAGTTTATGGTGTCGAGACAGTCCAAAAAATTGATTTTATGAATTAGCCCCCTCTTTCCTCTCAATTGATAATTTACAAATGTCATGAAAACTGTCACTTAGTAACCTGTTCCCATCCTAACAGACGTGGTTTTACTGCTACGCCAATTGTTTAAAAAAAATGTCTACTTTTTGACAGATCAAAATCATTTTTGAGGATTTTACAAGACTAGCGTATTTTCACTAGGCAAGAGCTATTATCCGGCTGGTTTTAGTATCGCCTCAACAATTGTTTAAGTTGTGGAGCATACTTCCCGTGTGCTTTTTAATTCGTTTTTTTTTATCAATTCAGTACAATTTTACCCAACTTGATCCACTTTCATTGGTAACGGTATACACGTGAGTCGAATAGCTTTCATTAATGCTTTCCATAACTAAATGGCATTGATTACTAAATTAAAGAGATGATCCTGAAAGTATTTTGCTTAGAGAGAGGCATTGATCTTGTCATAAAAAGGAAAAGAAAAAGAAGCTGATCTATTGACGTCAACGAGTGCAAATATCACGATTTAGCCTCCGCAAGTCATTAATGCAGTTGTCTCCTCTTCTGGGTCTAATTAATTTTTTTGTTATATATTTTTTGTTTCGCTTCTTTTTTTCTCAATCTATTGTTTTTGTATAAAAAGAATGTTTAGATTTTTGGGGTTCTCATACAAAAGTATGATGAATTCATTGGAACGAATGATGCTGAGAACAACGCGACTCTCAGCTAAAAACCCAATAGAAATGATGGTGGCCAGTTTACTACTTGGATCTGTAACTTACGTGTATTTATTCAACCTCGCCAAATCTTCAGACATACTGACCAGCGCGACACCTCAATCATCCGTACAATCCACTATATTATACGCCTCTCCGGAGGATATCTCGTTTACCCCTTTTACAGATTATGTCACCATTAACCCACTAGCTAAAAGTATTACACGTCTTGAATTGAGACAGTTGAAGATAACCCAAGAAGGCGGTTTATCTAAAGACGGTCTGATAAATATACTCAAGTTCCAAAACTATATAGAGTCTAACCTTCATTTCTCCGATGGTCGATTGTCCAATGCTTGGACATATCGAGATAATTTGTGTTACAAAGCTGGGTCCAAGTGCTTAGTGAAATCCCCTCTTGAGAAATGGAATTACAGCTTGAACAGTTTAGAAGCCGATGAAGACCCCCTATCAAAGCTGGAGCCCACCTTACCCAAAAATAGTGTAACGCTCTTGTATATGTTTGAACTGGATGATAACGCGAATTTGCACGCTGCTAGATTGTGGGAACAGCGAGTTAAATCAATTACATTGGACAATATAATTCCAACAACAGCGTATACCGAGAGCTCAAGTACTGTTATTTGGATGATAAAGATCATAAAGAATATAATCAAAGACACTGCTTTGAGGCTAAACGTAATTTAATTTTTATAGTGCAGAAGGATGCTAGATTGACATGTTTTATTTGTAGAGTGCACCAAAAATAGACGTAATTGTCGTATCTGTAGGCTATATATTGATGGCTTCCACCTTCTTGTCATTATACATACGGATGCGTAAACTAGGGTCAAAGTACTCTTTAGGTAAAGTATTTAGTCACACCATTCATGATGTTAGCTGCTCCTTGTAAACAATAATAACAATTTATCTATTCACATAGCAACAACTATATTTATGTCCGGATTTTTTTCGTTCATGTTATCTTTGGCAACAGTCCACAAATTAGGTGCACCAGTGAGCCCTATCTTATTGAGGTATGCAGTTGATACGCGCGCGCTTTTATTTTCTTCTTCTAAATGTGCATGTATGTTTGTTTGTTTTTAGTGAGGCAACACCATTTTTGGTAGTCGCTATCGGATTTGAAAGACCTTATAAACTCACGCAGCGTATCTTTGAGGAGAATAAAAAAGTATCAAGTCGTAATCGCGATAGTGTCAATCAAATTATATCCAAAGCCATAGAATCAGTCGCACCTACCCTGATCAGGGATGGGCTTTTAGAAATTCTTGTATTTATTCTTGGAGCAAAATCGACAATACCTGGTTTGCGTGAGTTTTGTTTAATGAGCGCTTTTCTTATTGGCTACGATAGTATTTTGATGTTCACTTGGTATGTGGCAGTTTTGTCCTTGAAATTGGAGGTACAGTATAATTTCTTGATTTATTGCTTATTGCATCTAATCCTTCATCCTATAGCTTCGAAAAATACAAGAGATAACTTCAGGTACACCAAACATTGAACCGCCCGCTACCGAACCAACGTCTGCGACGAGAATTTCTGTCACGAAAAGAAATATGAACAAAAAACCCGCGTTGGTTAAAGCAAAACTAATTATGGTGAGTGCGATCTTGATTGTCAAGAGTATTTGATGGCGAGTTTAATAGCGGTTTTATAGATTATTGCTTTCCTCAGTATGCATGTCTTTGAGTTTTGCTCCACTATCTCATTTTCAGCTTCAAGCAACTACAATCAACTAGTGCCGAAAGCACCACTTACTGATGCTTCAGTGGAACCTTTGTTAACTTTACTGTTACAAGAACACCGTCAATCCAACTCAAACTGCACTGCCATTCCTGTTCTTCTTAAAGTATCGTCACCGATTACTTTTAAAATAACTGACGGACAGCAATCCCATGTGTTCTTTTGGTCCGCACATGTGACATTACTTTTAGATGAGTTTTACAATACTTTTACTATCTACATACAAGATCCCCTGATCAACAAATGGATTGCTGTCATTCTCATGGTATCAATACTGATGAATACTTACTTGTTTGAAATCGCCAAACGCCCAAAAGATCGACAAATGACACAGAAAATTTTCCCCACTAATCCACAAGACCGAAAGTCGCCTATTGTACCTGACGAATATTCTACAAATCAACAAAATCAAATACGTCATACACAAAGTCCACAGCGATTGCACCGCACTGACTCAAAAATGAAGAACAAACAGCAAAAATCGTCGATTTCAATCATTCGTAATACAGAGGAATCATTGGCTGTGCTGAACAACCCTGATCTTGGCCCCGCTGCTCTTGCTGACGAGGAAATAATAAATCTCGTTCAAAACGCTCATATCGCACCGTATGCTCTTGAAAAAGTGTTGGGCGATTTTGAGAGGGCAGTGATCATCCGTAAAATAGTAATATCTAGAGCATCGGTAACGCAGACCTTGGAAACAAGCGCATTACCCTCAGATGGGTATGACTATGGTAAAGTCCTTGGTGCATGCTGTGAAAACGTCATCGGATATATGCCAATTCCAGTTGGTGTGGCCGGACCTATGATGATTGATGGTGACAAGGTTCATATTCCCATGGCTACGACAGAGGGGTGCCTCGTTGCCTCAGTGGCACGTGGATGTAAAGCTGTCAATGCAGGTGGTGGAGCTAAGACTGTTCTGATTGCTGACGGTATGACACGTGGTCCATGTGTTGAGTTTTCAAACATTAAAGAAGCTGGAGAGTGCAAACTCTGGATCGAGAGTGAAGGGTTTGACATTGTGACCAATGCGTTTAATTCTACCTCTCGATTTGCACGCTTAAGAAAAATACAGGTAGCCATGGCAGGCAAACTATTGTACATCAGATTTTCTACTACAACGGGCGATGCCATGGGCATGAATATGATCTCCAAGGGATGTGAGAAGGCGTTGTCTGTTATATCTGAGTATTTTCCTACTATGCAAATTGTATCATTATCTGGAAATTACTGCACTGACAAAAAACCAGCAGCAATAAATTGGATCGAAGGACGAGGAAAATCAGTTGTGACAGAGGCAATTATACCAAAAGATGTGGTGCAAAAAGTATTGAAAACAACAATTGATGCGTTGGTTGAACTAAACACTTCAAAAAATTTAATTGGATCCGCTATGGCAGGTTCAGTAGGAGGATTTAATGCCCATGCTGCTAATATACTGACCGCAATGTATATTGCCGCTGGGCAAGATCCTGCCCAAAATGTCGAAAGCTCCAACTGTATTACACTGATGAAAAGTATCAATCATGGCGAAGCTTTACACATCTCTTGTAGTATGCCAAGCATAGAGGTAGGCACTGTTGGGGGTGGCACAATTTTGGCTCCACAACAAGCAATGCTGGACATGCTTGGTGTGCGTGGACCTCATCCAACAGATCCAGGAAAAAACGCTCAGAAGCTAGCAAGAATTATTTGCGCTGCAGTCATGGCTGGTGAACTATCATTATGTTCAGCTTTAGCTGCTGGCCATCTCGTAAAAGCCCATATGGAGCACAACAGAAACCCGGCAGCCACTCAAAATATCACCAACCTATCTCAAACTTCATCTAATAATAGACAAGGAAATGTACCTCGCACACCTTCCACTACCCCTCGATCATCGTATTCCGAAAAAGGCACTTTAGTTGGAGGGAATTGTAGGATGTAATTCAGAGTTAGAAAATATATCACTACTACCACTACTACGGATATAGAGATATCAAAGGCACAAATAACAGTGGTAAAACTTGTTTGTAAATAATGTTAATCACTATGTAGTCTATTTTATTGGTTATGCTGTTATTTGTATGTATATATAATAAACAATTATGTATAGCTCACTAAATTAACGAGGAGAGAGAGAGAGAGTTCATCACCCGTTTAATAGTGAGTATGGGAGGATGGTGGTGGAGAGGAGTTTGAGGGAGTTTGATTTCCACTATTATCATTGCTCTGCTGATGCGGTGAATTGAGCTCGTAGGAATCATGATGGCTACTTTGATGGTGTTCATGAAGTAGTAAAGGTTGAATGGGTTCGATACCTGAAAACGGTTGAGTCGATAAATTTTCTGAGGATGGGTTAGGAACGATGGGAGGCACAAAGTTTTCATTTCCTGAGAGAGTTAAAGGCACAAGTACTGAATTGTCAATAATGCTGCTTTGTACAGATGAGTCCATTGAAGAGTCTCTAGTTTGCATGATAGGGTCCAATCTTGATTGAAGTCCAGTGGAGCTTCCTTTCTTTGTATGAGGATGAGTAATTTTGTTTTTCATTGCCTTCATCATTTTCTTGCCGAAGCTACTGGTTCCTTTCTTTGAAGAGGAAGACGAAAACAAGGATGGTTCAGTATCATATTGACGAAGTCGGAACCCATCAATTGGCATCCAATCTTGACGATGTTCGTTTAAGTCATCGGCCCCTGGAGGTAAGCTAATTATAGAGAGACGTGATGACATGTTGGGCTGTGAATCCCCTTGATGATTGCTGTAGGTTCTGTAAACCGATTTTCTATATTCATCAAATACATGGTGATCATCCGAGGAATAAGCAAAGCCAGTAAATGAGGTTCTCTTGCCAGTTTTCATATTCATGATTTCACTCTTTGTTGAGTCAGTGGTTGAAGTACGATATAAACCAAATCTACCACTTCCTCTAAGTTTCTTTGACTTCTTTTTAAGATTGAAATCACTTTCGCTATCTAATAGATTCGATGGATGAGATCTTTGGTCAGTCGTAGATCGGGTCCTCATTAAGTTGATAGGTAAGTGTGTTATTGACGAAGTCGGAACCCATCAATTGGCATCCAATCTTGACGATGTTCGTTTAAGTCATCGGCCCCTGGAGGTAAGCTAATTATAGAGAGACGTGATGACATGTTGGGCTGTGAATCCCCTTGATGATTGCTGTAGGTTCTGTAAACCGATTTTCTATATTCATCAAATACATGGTGATCATCCGAGGAATAAGCAAAGCCAGTAAATGAGGTTCTCTTGCCAGTTTTCATATTCATGATTTCACTCTTTGTTGAGTCAGTGGTTGAAGTACGATATAAACCAAATCTACCACTTCCTCTAAGTTTCTTTGACTTCTTTTTAAGATTGAAATCACTTTCGCTATCTAATAGATTCGATGGATGAGATCTTTGGTCAGTCGTAGATCGGGTCCTCATTAAGTTGATAGGTAGTTGTTCTTCTTCGTCATCACTGTATAGTTCCTTTTGATTTGATCCACGTAAAAACTTGTTGAACTTAGATAGGGGCGAATTTGTATTGCAAAGCACAACTTCTCGAATGATATCATTATCATAAGGTTTGTAAACTTGTAGGTAATATATGGTGGCGAATCGAGGTAGTAAACAAACAACAAATGTCAAAATGAGACAGAGCCAAAAAGTGCCTTCCTTGAATAAAATTGCTTCGCCGTAGAACGTGAAAGTCAGAATATTTGAATAGATGCCGGTCCAAATGAAAAATGTCGCGCTAGAAAGAACAATGCATAATACCATGATCCAGGTGTAACTAAAAATCGTCAACCCCACAAGAGTATTTGCCACGACGACAGCAATGCCAGCAATAAATGTACCCAATTCAGTTACACCCTCAGTATCAAAACCATCGCTGCTCAGCTTTGGACCAACAAACACCAAGTAAGGTAAACCGAAGCATACTGCGGATTGATAAATGGCGTCTAAAACTGTACAGCAAAATCTCCAGGTGGTAAATTTGTCATTACGGATACCCATAAGATATAATTGAGGGAATTTGAAAGAGTACTCAGCTTTAAGATCTTGATCGAAAACACCTGCAATAGGGTTAGCAATTGAATTAATAAAATAGTGTTTTCCATATTTACCTGCAAAAATACACGGTAACGAAGTGAAGACAAGATTGTACAACGTAATATAAGAATAATCAAACATCATAGTTCCTGTGAAACTACACATAAGTTGATACCAGAAGAGAACTAAGGTCCACATAATGTTTTTGTAGAAAAAAGTGAAAATCATTTCAGAGGTACGTAAATAAGACCAGCGGCCGTGGACTAGCAGTAATTTACTGAGGTAGCTGAATTGAGCGATCGCATAGTCAGAAGCCATGACAGCTTGTCTGCCTTCTTCACCAGAGATACCAACACCAACATTCGCTTCCTGAATCATAGATACATCGTTTGCACCGTCACCAATTGCAAGCGTCATTACTTTCAACCCTTTCTTCACCATATTCACAACTTTAGCCTTTTGCATGGGACTGACACGGCAACAAATAACAGCACGACACTGGGTCCCTAAATCTAATAGCTCGCGATTACATTGAGGTTCTAAAGCATACTTGAGAGATTCACCGTCAATGACAAGCGCGCATTTCTGGGTCTGTGACTTCACTTCCACTTCTTCAGTTGCCTTTCGTAACTGCTCCATAGTCTCTTCCTCACTACGAGCATTGACATTTATGAGCAGCATATCCTTGGTCAACAAATTACATGCGAATCCAATATTGATAGCGGTTTCTACTTTGTCACCTGTCAATACCCAGATTTTGATACCGGCCTCTGCTAACACAGCAATAGTGTCTGGAACACCCTCTTGTAATTTGTCTTCAATGGCTGTACCACCAATTAATGTTAATGAGTTTTCAATTTCATCACATACGCTTTCAATTTGTTCTTCACGATTACTGATACTGTTTGAGGCAGCTTTGTAGCGTTTAGCCCAAGATTGGTATTCATTTTCATCAATAACACGACTTGCAATACAAAGTGTACGAAGACCTAAATATAGATATAATAATGAGCTTGTGTAATATGATGCCTCGTGGACGCAGATCATTACCTTCATTTGCAAATGTGCCTAAATGTTGTAGCGTCTCTTCTCTGATTTTCAATTGGTTTTGATCGATTTCATCGTCCGCATCAAGGTCCTTTTTTAACCGTTCATAAATGACCGAATCAGCGCCTTTACATAAGAGAATAATTTTTCCGTCTTGAGGAGACCGCATCAAAATACTCATGCGCTTACGAGTTGAATTGAATTCCAGTACATGCAATAAGTTCATTGTTCTTGTTTCGCCCATAATATCTACAACAACGTTATCTTGCTCTCGAGCCACAAATGTAAAGCCCATATCACGAGCAGTTGCGACCAGCGCAGCTTCATCTGGTGATTGAGCCTTGTAATCTATAATATTTGGTAAGTCAGGATTTGAGACTTCTGGTATAACAGTGTGGCAAAGAGCAAGGGCAGAAAAAAAGTGTACAAGACTTTGGGAATGTTCATCTTGAGCTGCAATATCATCGAATAATTTAGGATCAACGAAGGTGGAGTTGGGATTTTGGTATTTGTGATTGAACAGCTCCGTCTGTTTTTTAAGCATTTCTGCGCGTGCCTTTTCAACTTCGAGTTGATCAGCAATTTTAGCTGAATTTTGCAGAGCTGGATTATTTTCGGCGGCATCTCCGTCGCGTAACTTGGCTCCAATAGATGCTTCAGTCTCCCCTAATCCATAACAAACACCGTTGATTGTACACCGACGAAACTCCATGATATTCTGTGTCAATGTGCCCGTTTTATCCGAGAATATATATTCAATTTGGCCAAGATCGTCTGATATATTCCACGTTTTTGGTGTACATGGTTGGTCTAATCTCTTATTATACATGTCGATGTCGGTGTGGATGAAATAAGCCTATGCGTTCAATTAGTATCATCGATTTCGCTCATGTTTAATATACACACTTACTGCAGCCGTTTTGACAATTTGAACTGATATATACAAGGAGATGGGAATAATATTTTGATAAATGACCAAAGTAGTCCTACAAACAAATACAGTTGAGATGACTATTCATAGAAACGAATGTGGCTTAAGAAGTTTTACCAAAACATAATAAAACCTTCCATGGTAGCACTCTCAGCATCTTTACTCTCAAAAAAGTTGGCTGAGGATGGCTTTCCATAAACGACACTTGCAGCAATAGAACATATGAGACACAATATTAACAGTAAGACAAAGTTGACAATGACCTAATCAAATGAAAAATTAAATGAAAAAGATTCTATGGAAATCAGTGCACTTCTATACATACATATGGATTGGTGGCCTTCTCCATTTTACTTCTTTTACTTGGCGTTTTACCCGAGTTCAACATGATTTTTGTATCATTTCCAGTGAAGAGAACGAGGCCAATGACCCAACCAGTATTACGCAAAACACATCCGCGAAGCAAAACAGAGCTGCTAGTAATAGCTTCTGTTTTTTCATGAGATACTTCATCATCATCATCTATATCTTCGTCATCGTAATCACTGTTTGTTTCAACAATCGTTTCAAGTTCTACAGCCTCTTCAAGTTGAACGGATGAATCTTGTCTACGCCTGGTTGTCTCGGTTCTAATCAAATCATTATTGTTTACTTTCCACTTTAATACACCATTGTAGGAATAGAGGTTTGCATGAGGCGGTTCACTTTCTACGTAAAATTGTGCCCTCTCACAATCATCGGGTGTCTTAATTTCATTGGTTGCCTGTAATGAACGCTTGATTTTCAAATTCGTTTCACCATCCAAATTTTGAGTTTCTACGTAGCATAAACCATCAGGTTCAGAAGAAGACAACACTACCATATCTGCAGGTACAGCATCATCGTTTCGAAGTATTATAAAGTCGCCCACTCTCAAATTTTGCCACAGACTTCTACGCCATCGAAAGTCTAAAGGTTCGCGGACGGAAGTTGATTTTCTACCAGGATAGGTGCTCTTTTCATTTAATTCGATCGCACGTTGTGGTAACATTGAGTTTCTCAAGACAGAATGAGGTACTTGTCCAGGGCGATATGGCATCCTTGACTGTCTCTTTTTTTGAAACACAATTTTCGAAAAGGAAGCTGTTGATTTGAGCGTATTTTTTAAAGATGATGTGACTGACTGTTGACTACCTGTATGGCGCTTGTTGGTTACTCCACTTCCATGTGGCATTAACTCAATATCGTTATCGTGCTTTTTGAATTTAAATAAATTTTTGAAAGAGTTGAACCAACGCTTCCAACGAGCTACTTTATAGACAGGTATATTGACGTTCTTCCAGTCAGAGTGTAAGGTATAGGCAATTGCACGATTGACACTTTGATCGGTTTGTTGTCTCTTATTATCTTCAAATGCATCTTTTGCACCTGTTAAAATTAAGATTGCTGCTAGCGGTAGAACAACTAATACGGGTGAAGAGGCTGCACTGAATAATGGAAACATTTGTAGGATAACCAAAAACAAAAAGTACAAGTTGGCGATTCCTCGAAATTGTTCAAATAAATTTTTTGGCAGAAAGGTGTACCATTTGTATTTTGCAGTGTTGATCTTGTTTGAAATGTAATGAGTTGTAGGTTGCCCCCAATCATCGAGTTCATCTGCTGGAATCGTCATATTCACATATATTGTACGTCTTTCTGTTGAGGCTGTTGGAAACGCACTTTTCTTTTTCGATTCCTTTTGTGTCAGGTACGGGCTACCTTTTGACCGAAATCTATTCGTGAAATTTGATAACATATTTTTTATCGTAGTAAATGAGTGGAAAGAGTCAAAGAGAAAAAAAAAGGAGTAAAGAGAGAAAAGGGTAATATGAAAATGAAAAAAAAGATTACTGCTTTAAATTCTATTTTATATATTCGACCACAAATAAAGCATGGTATTTATTACACTTTTTAATGTCCAAGAAGGAGGGTAATACAAAGATTTATTATAAAAATAATTATGAAAAAGGGATGCTAGAAGAACCAAAAATAGGTACCCGTTCTATGATGTCTTGAGCACCTTTCTCAGCCAAAACACGTAAAATCTCTTGGGATTTCTCTTGGGATTTCTCTGGTTTATACTTCTTCGTCTTCTCTCTCAAACTTCATAGTGTTCATTTTCATTATAATTCGGAGTTTTCTTACAACACCTTCATATTAGGCCTTGTGTGTAATTAAAAAAAACTATTTTAGTTTTACAATGTATTCCTGACAGCTTTTTCTGAATCTTTTGTTTCCCAAGACTACTATCCTTAAAAGTTGATTCACTTCATGATGAAACGCTTGTTTACAGTAACACAACCGTTGCTTATTAAGTGAACGAATTTCCATAAATGAAAGGAAGTCAATAAATATCTTCGGTTGCACAAAAAGCCAAAGCCAATTGATTATTTAGAGTTTGCTTGTCCGGTTATCGCAAGCAAAGTGTACGGCTCTCGAGAGTCATGGTTCGCGCTCAGAAGCAATATAACCTAACCTCTAATCCTATCAGTATTCTGAGCTATCTTCCCCTGGATTAAGGGAATCGATATGAATGTGAAGAATCGATATATGTATAAAGTGCGTACAAATCGATCAGATAAGAGTGGCTGTACGACTCGGTATATGCAGCGTAGAGAAGAAAAATGAAGACAGATGTACATGAACTTCCAAATCTATTTGGTTTCAAAACATTAAAACGCCCAGAAGTTTTACCATTTAAGTATTATAAGTTAGTGCTTTATATTATGAGACTAATGCAAGCAATAGTACCCAGAAAAACGTTGCCAATGGAAGCGTCTAGCCACATTGACGTTTCTTTTGAACTCACACCCAAACGTTTCAGTATTGAGTGGCTGAAGTAAAATCTAATTGCCAAGCAGAGATTTCTTCCCTCTCCATAGAATACGGCGTGGCGCAAACTTTCCCATGCATATTTACTTCTGCAAAGGCCTCAGGAAATTTAAGTCATCATTTTTAGTTAGTTTACAGTAATTTACATTGCCTTCTCCCTATACTCTTATCTTTACATTCGAATATCGAAGACTTATAATCGGGGATAATATTGTTTACCGATTACAGAAATGAATTAATGAAACGAGTATGATTTACTAAATGGTGATTGTTAACTTTGATTATATTATTGTGGATTAAAGTTTTACCAAGATTTTCTTTTCATTCGCGTACAAATGTAAAAGGTAATACATAAATTTTAATTTGTGCTGAACGCAACCTGACTCTACATACAGAATTGATTAGCATTACTAGCAAACATCATAGGGAAGATGCGCATATTCTGCGAATAGGTACTTATTTAATTGATAGGAACGTCAACGTTTAAGCTGTCCATTTTCTCATAAAATTCTGCCAAGTTGTCAAGGTAAATATGGTTCACCCGTCTCCGGATAAAAATAACATGAGATTAGCATAATATGTTGCGTATTTTAAAATGTTAATGCAATATTTATCGCAAAAAAAAAGTTTGCATGTACTGTACGTGCAAGTTCAGGCACTACTGCATTGATGCAACCGTGGACCAGAAAAAAACGCGAATTTACATGGCTTCCAAAATTATCACTTTAAGCGGAATATCAAATAAGGTTATTCTGTTCCTTGGCATTATTGCCCAAGTATCATAGTATTGTGTTGATGCGTGTAAAAGAAGATTCCACCAAATGTAATCATATTTAAAATTTCATCTCAGAACCTTCGATTTCACATTCTTGTAACAGCTCGTCATCATGATACATAATTACAATTGCTCATTTATATTACCCATAGATAAATATTTAGGCAAGATACGTATTCTAATTACATATCACTAAGAAATTTGAAGTTATATTCTAATGCATGTGTCATAAAAGAGATATACTTGTGAATTCACTCGCGTTTTATATTATAATACATAGATATTTATATGAGGCAAGTGGTTGATACTTTTGAAGGAGTCTTGTGTGTGCGTATGAGTTCTAAATACTCATGTATTGGGAAAAAATCCGAAGCATTGCGTTCCTGAAGGTACTGCCTCAATACCTTTGATATACTGCGCATATATTCTTCCTCAACGATGCAGAGTACGCTGGCGATATGCCTCACAGCTTGAGTTGGTACGCGGGCTCCTAATGCCGTATTGAAGAAGATACGTATCTTAAACAATCAAGTGTAGTAAACATAAGTACCCCACGTATAATAAAAGATCTTGCACAAAACACTCATTAAAAAACACCAGCTAACACTGTTGTTGTGTTGGGATATTGAAAAAAGACTTGATCGACTCATCAAGAGTATCAATCCGTTGGATAAAGTGCACCCGGTGACTTATGACTAACTTTCTTTTAGTGAAAGAAAGGAGAGCAGAAGCAGATGTAAAATGACCCTAAAAAACGGGTAGAGGAGGAAACTAATTTCACCCGCTTCTTTCTGTTGAAGTTATGGGAATCATAATTGGAGTATTCATGGTTGCACAAACATCTCTATTTACTTTACCTTACGCTCAGTCCCTTTCCGTTCCACTCAAGTAAACTCTATCTCCGGTATGCACATAGCCTCTTTACCTGTAATCTATGCTCCAGCACAATATTCCCAACCAAAAAAAAAGGTTGTTTGCAGTTTGTAAGTACAATAAAAAAACTTTTTTATTATATGTAAAATATATTAAGATTATGTATAAAGTTTATTTCAATGGGTATACAAATATTCATTCTTTTTCAGGAACCCTTGAAAGAAGAACCAATCAGAAGCGACGGCTCTCGATCCGAGAAAATGCAAAAAGACTTAAAAGTTAAAATGATGATTTCTACCGCCAGCGGAAACCAGTGATTGGTGTAGCATATCTCGGCTATTTTCCCAATCTCTATCTATCTCCTCGTCTACTTCATCTAAAGTAGACCCTAGAATTTGATGCACTTGGAAAGCCAAAGACGAAGAGGTTTTTGTTCGAGCAAATTGTGGTTTTTCGTATTCCATTTTGTTTTCGTTTACGTCAGCATCCGTGGTAGTGGTGGCTTGAGCAGGAACTTGTGTTTTGTTGTTGTTGTTGTTGTTGTTATCATTTTCGTAAGATAAGATTGTAACCGAAGGTTGCCACACAGTTGGCTGAGCATGTACCGAGGAAAATATGGCCCGTACATCAGCAGGTGAAGCGGGCATATGATCTGAGGAATCCGATGATGATAAGGTTGTAGTGGTAGAATGAGAATCATCCATTGGCTCCATTTGCTGCGCTGATGTAGTGGGCTTTGGAACTATATCTTCCTCTGAAAGTTGTGCGGAGAATGATAATGTCGATAGAGAAGCTCTCTTATTATTGAAAGTTTCTTTTAATGTCATGACAACAGGTGAAGATGTTCGAAAGAAAGAAGACAATCTTTGTCGTACCTTGGAAGGTGACGATACGGTGGATGGAGATTGTTGCTGTAATTCTTGATGCTGTTGCTGAACTTCGTCAGGAGAAGTTATGATTTTTAACGATTGCCTTTGTTTTGTGCTTTTGGATGATCGATCATTCAAAGTATTAAAATTGACACTTTTGCGAAAAGGGCTGATGCTACTGCGGCTTGGAAGAGAATTCATCTGATTGTTGTGTTGTTTGCTAGGTACTATTTGTGTAAATACGTACAGCAATTCTTGCTATAGTAATAAAAAGAAAGAGGGAAAGAAAAAGTGTCTAAATAAAGGGTGAATGACTCTTCAACAAACTATTTATTCACTCTAAGCCCAAAATAATGCATTTGTATGGTTTTAATCCGTCAACTTGTTCTATTTTTTTACCTCCTGGCCTTTTATGGTAAAACTCTGTGTAATACCTTATTTCATATTGTTCCTAAGCTCCCTACGTCATATTTTGCTATTCTTCGACAGATCGTATATATACATAAAGTATGTAACCCTATTACGTATGCTAATTATTAATATGTTCCAACAGCAAAATGAATAGACTAGAGTAATAGATTAGCACCAAAGCAATATTTAATTAGTAAAGGGGTTGTAGTCTTCACTTGTTTCTAGTTGTAAGTCAACAGTCTTGTTTGCTTACAAAGACACATGGCTAAACCTTTGAGAAAATTATCCAAATATATAAATACTTTTTTTTTTCCTCCTGTAATTCACTGATTGCAGCAAAAGGGTATCGTCATTTGGCAAAAGATTATACTACATCAACTCATTTTTTATTTGTTTTAAGCGATATATCCTTGCAGAGATAACTGAAAATTAGTCAGATTAACATTTGTTAATTACTCAATCAATTATGTAAAGAAATCCAGGGTACATAATCAGCAAATACAAACAAGTATTTGTTTGATCTTTGTTTAAAGAAATTACATCTTGTTGATGTAAAAAAAAAGTGCCAAGCTATCTAGACATTCTGTATGATGAACCTGTAGGTTATTATTAAATGCGCCCAAAATAGAAATCACTACGAGTGTCATATTGTACCACCATGTTTGCTACATATCTGGTGTTAAAGACTGTAAATAACTTTTTGCTAGCTTGACAAGCTTTTCTAGTGATTCACTTGGTCACTGTAAATGACGATTCTTCGTTGTACATCCGGATCACGGCAATGATACCTTATCTGTGCAGGGATGTTATCATTGATGTTACGTATTTATGATTTATTGTGTTTTTATTTTATGAGTAATAAGTATACAAGTGGGAAAAGAAATTTGGGCTGAGTCAACAGATGTATGTATAAAAGGGTAGGGGATATGTGAAGAAAAAAAAACTTTAGTATAAGCGAAAATGAACGGGCAGTATGTATGTATAATTCTTTGCTGTTTTTGGGAGTTTATAAATTAGAGGATAAGTAATGATATGTACGGGTGGGTTTGGAGAGATAAATGTAAGTGATTTAGTATGAGGGTGATGATAATGATTGTGTGGGGAGCACTATAAGTGATTTTTTCAACATTTTTCTGCTACTTTCCCATTCACGTTCAATTTCTTCGTCAACATCGTCAAAAGTAGAAGAGAGGATATTGCGTACTTGAACAGCAAGAGGTATACGAGCTGCCACAGTGGCCCGCTTTTTCAATGTTTTAGTATTCACGTAGTTCATATTAATAGCAGAGAAATCGGCCTCTGTCATAGGCGGTGCAATGATTGTAGTGCTTGAATGCACTTGCCAGAATTTGTGCTCTTCTGAGGGGTTGCTATTCAAACTTTGAGAGGAAAATCTGTTGGAGTATCCACCTTCAGACTCATCACTTGAGCTTGTGGGTGAATCGTACTCTAGTATTTCGTTGGCTTGTACATTTCGCTTCTTTTTGGATTGTTGTTGTTTTCCCAAATAAGGAGGGTGCTCTATGCTGGGAGGCCCAATAGCAATAGTGGCATTTTTACTATTACTATCAAAATTCAACTGTGGCTGAATGATGGAGATGTTTGGTGGAGAATAATGAGTTGGTACAGGTGGAGGTAATGCTGTAGCTGAAATAGTCATCGTTTTTACTTCAAAAGTTTTGCTGAACAAAAAAAAAAAAAAAAAAAAAAGATATATCGAAAAAAGAGAAAAGGACAATGATTTTCAAAAGATAGAAGGTGTTTATATACCAATGCAAAAATGAAATGCTGCTGTTGAAGAAGTCAAAATCTATTTTTGGATTCTAAGCCAAGCCAGAAGACCTCTCAGTTACGGCCAAATCCGTCATGTTTTCCGCTCGAAATAGGTATATTTTGATTTGATTTTCAGAGCGGGACGGATTTTATAGCGTCAAATAACGTTTAAATTATATTTTTAAATTATTCAAATGATAACACAGTTATGATGATCTATTTGTTCATGGGCACTCTCTCCAAACTCATTTGAAGTCATTAATGATAATACAAACTATCGTTATTCCTAAATTTAGTCTAAAACGTTTGACCAAAATAGTTCAAGTCCCTCAAGTTCCACAGTACTTTCCATTTTTAATTTTTTTTTTTGGTTGCGAATAAGTGATTTTCGATGACAACAGAATGATTCTTTTATGTAAAAGGAAGTTGAAATGATTCAAGGTAGTAGTTTCGTATTGATACATGTGATATTTTTGTACTAGAATTATTTTTTAGGTTTTAAAAAGAGGATTGTAGTAACTCGAAAAAAGGTTGATATATATGCTTAAAAATATAGTCAAACTCAGAGGAGGAATAATAGAAAAGGTCAGAAAAGAGCGCGGGGGTTCCTTATTGATTTTGATTTTGGTTTTGGTTTTGAAGCTGAGGAGATGGAACTTGAGGTGGCTGCTGCTGTTGTTGCTGCTGTTGAATTAACGCAGCTAATTGACTCAAAGCAGTAGCAGGGTCCATGCCTGGAATGGGGGCAGCAGCAGTAGCAGCAGCAGCACTCTGAGGGATGATGGGAGGAGAAATTGCTGGATGACTCAGCTGGTGTTGTTGCTGTTGCTGCTGAGCAGCAGCTTGACTCTGTATAAAAAATATTAATGTTAGCAAGTAGTTATACAAACAACTTTATCCTCTTCCTGGCTTACCAATAAACCTAAGAGCTGTTGTACTTGACTAGCTTGATCCTCAGTGGGAGGTACTGGTTGTACGAAAGGCTGCTGTAAAAGATGAGGTTGAGAGGGAGCAGGTGGAGATGTGAGGGACACAGCTGGCTGGTACACGGGTGGAACAGGTTGAGCGAGTTGTTGCTGTTGCTGTTGCTGTTGATGTGTCAACATGGATAAGAGTTGTTGAGCCTTTTGAGCTTGCTCCAATTGAGGTGTTGGTTGCAAAGGTTGTTGCTGTGGGTGAGCAGGATTATATAATCTGGGATCAACTGGAGGTTGTTGTTGGTTGAAACCCATTCCGCGATCACCACCACCACCAATACCGCCACCATTATAACGATCATAACCACCACGATTATCATTACGCTCATAATTTACCTGAACATCACTACGACGTCTACCTCCACCGCCACGGAATTCATCTCGATTATCTCTGTCCCTATCGGAATTTCTTTCCCTTCTATGACTGGCATTGGTGCGTTCTCTATAAATATGATTTAGTACAGAATTCTGTGAGGAGTTGAACAATCAATGAATTTACCTGTAGGGATGGTCCCAAAAGAAAGCCACATCCCATTTTCCTCCTTTATATTCATGATCAATTGTACCATCGTAAGCGTCGATACAAGCTCTTGAATCGAAAAATTCGACCAAACGTTGCTGATTTCTAATGGAAAAGTCAGTAAAAAGATAAGTTTTCGAACCATGGACTGAAGATACCTTTCCACATGGCTAGGATTGACAGAGTGTGTCTTTTTAAAATGAGGTACACGAATAGCTTTTACTTCACCAAACTGTTGGAAGTATGATTGTAATTCATAATCATCCAACTCGGCGCGGAATTCATCTCGATTATCTCTGTCCCTATCGGAATTTCTTTCCCTTCTATGACTGGCATTGGTGCGTTCTCTATAAATATGATTTAGTACAGAATTCTGTGAGGAGTTGAACAATCAATGAATTTACCTGTAGGGATGGTCCCAAAAGAAAGCCACATCCCATTTTCCTCCTTTATATTCATGATCAATTGTACCATCGTAAGCGTCGATACAAGCTCTTGAATCGAAAAATTCGACCAAACGTTGCTGATTTCTAATGGAAAAGTCAGTAAAAAGATAAGTTTTCGAACCATGGACTGAAGATACCTTTCCACATGGCTAGGATTGACAGAGTGTGTCTTTTTAAAATGAGGTACACGAATAGCTTTTACTTCACCAAACTGTTGGAAGTATGATTGTAATTCATAATCATCCAACTCGGCGTTTGTATTTTTTAAAGTGTATAATAGAGTACCCTGTAATAACGACGTATAAGCCTATCAAAGCACCCCACAAGCTTTTTTAAAGTTGATTTACCTGATTCTTGGTTCTATCACATCTAGCTTTCTCTTCTTCTTCCTTAGGTAAAGAATAGTGAACATCAATTTTTCTATCGCTCAGATAAACACCTTGCATAGCGACTTTAGCGTCTTCAGCAGCACGAACATCATACTAAGTAGCATTTAATGAGTTTTATAACTTTCTTTCTCGGTATTGTACTTTTTGCAACTTACAAAAGTGATAAAGATCATTCCTCTGTTTTCGATTAGATTAAATACGTCTTTCACTTCACCATATTTTTCAAACATAGCTCTGATTTCTCGCTCAGGAATAGTATACTTAGTTTTTTTTTTTAAAAAGAATAAGATGACGTTTGATTTTTGGCTCTTAATAATCATTGGAGATTTCATTCTATTTACCTGAACATTTCTCACAAATAATGTTCTACAAGGCTTTTCCTTAGCAATTCTTGTTTCTATGTGAGCGGGTAATCGAGTATTTTCATCATAATCTTCATAGCCTTATGTTATTCATATTACTACTATATAAAATATTTTTTTTCATACAACTCAAACTATTATTTACCATATTGTTGATTGCTTTCTTCTCCATACTCATGCTTAATATTGTTGTTGCCACCATACATTGGGGGTTCACGTCTCTTATTGAAAGGTGGTCTTCCACCGTCATTATAACGCTCATTATTATAATCGTCGTTATTATTATTATTATGGTTATTATTATTGTGGTGACCACCACCACCACCTCCTCCTCCACCTCGTCTTCCTCGTTGATGGTCTCTCATGGCTCCTCCTCCACCGCCACCGCCTCTGCGACCTCTTCCGCCACCACTGCCGCCGCCGCCGCCTCGTCCACCTCCTCTTCCTCCTCCATGATTATAATCATCACGTCTGTTGAAATTATTGTTATTTTGCTGTTGGCCATAAGGCTGTTGTTGCTGTTGTTGCTGTTGCTGTTGATTATATTGTTGTCTTGGAGGGGGAGGTCGGTCGTACGGTGTATATCGATTATTATTACGATCCATCTTGGTTCAAAGTAATTTGTATAATGGAGAATGAAGAAATGAGATAGTCTAGAGAAAAAAAAAAAAAAAACCTCTTAAATACACGGAGTTTGAACACGAACACGCTTAAACACGCACTAACATGGTATAGTATACGTGCTTGAATTCAATAAATCCGGACGCTATCTAGTTTGCCCTTGAGTGCATAACCACAAAAGATCAAGTATTTACTAAAAGAGTATACTGTGAGGGTAGAGTAGGATCCAATAAGAGCTTGGTTGTCTACATGTAGTCAAACAGTTGTAGTAAGTATTTTGACATTAGGTGTGCGCGTAAGCTTATCTGCTTGAGAATAATCCACAGTCAAATGTATCCTCAGTCGCTTCTCTTCAACACTACACCTTTTCGGAATGAACGAAACAAACCTCAGTTTATCAACAAGTCAAAAACTTCAACCCTTTCTTTTACTATCGAAATCTGTCAAGGGTGTTGCAAGTTCTAAACTCATTTCAGACGCATTGAGCGCGCCTTCCGTGTTTGTGTTCACTGAGTTGTATGAATCTCCCAATATTATAGAAGTATGTATACTCCATGTACTCAATGTTGCTGTGAAACTCTAACTTTACTACAATAGGCTTCCAAATTACCCGAAGTAGCACCTTACTATTCGTTATTACAAATATTCATGTACGGCACATACAAGGATTATCAAGGTTGGTCAATTAATCCACTTGCGTAGTGTTGTAATCTCACTGACTTTATAAATGTTACAGACAACATCTCGCAATTACCTGCATTGAATGATAAACAAACTAAGAAACTAAAGCAATTGTCCATTGCCACGCTTTCTGAGAGTTGTCAAGTAAGGTCCATAGATTCAGGTTCTACAGTGCTCAACTTAACCTACTTTCTCTAGACACTCCCCTACGATTCATTACAGCACTACCTTGATATACCCACAGTGAGAGAACTCGAAGATTTAGTTATTGATGCCTTTTATCAAGGTATCTTAACAGGCAAACTAGACCAACGTCAACGACAACTGCAAGTGATGTTCAGTATGGGACGCGACTTAAGATCTGATCAACTCGACAAAACCATGGCAGCTTTGGCATCATGGCAAGCTAGCACATATCGTTTGCTGGGTAGTATGGATGCAAAGATTGCTAACTTGCAAGAATCGATACAAGCTAATGAGCAATCACGTGAGGAGTACAATACCAAGATCGAGCAGTTGAGACAGGATGTACGCGCAAATACAAATCTTAAGAAAATGGATATTTCAGTGGGAGATGATAGTAAAAAGAAGGGATACAGTGGGGAATATGGTACCTCGCCTGATTATAGCAATGAACATGTGAAGAAAAGGTAAAACAAAAGCTTGTTCTGTTTGTATTTGTAATCTAATGAAAATGTAATCATTTATTTTTTAACAGTAGAGGATCAAAGCGCTTTATGGTTGGACGACCTTAGAAGGAGGGGAGGAAAAGGGATAATATGAACAATTTAGTAGTAATGATAATAAAAAAATAGGTTGTGTGCGATAGTAGTTTGGTGTTAGATGAAGTTGACATCAAGTCATCTTTCAGTGATTAATGAGTTCTAAAATAAGTAATATATATCTACAATAATAGTGTTAAAATAAGAGGAAAGATGCCGTTTGTTATGAATCCATAGGCTTTTTTGCGATCCAACAGTTAAATCGCGAGAAACTTTGATATTCTTCATATTCATCAAGAACTTCTGAAACGGCCAAATCATAGTCGGCGGGAGTAATACCCCACTTTGGAACGTAAGAGCTCTTCTTGTTCTTGAGTAAAGCTTTCTGAATTTCTTTGTTAATGAATCCAAATTGTTTTAATTCTACAGAAAAAAAAAAAGTAGTTAGTGAAAAGAAGGGAAAAAACTTCAAAAACTAGACTGTAGTTGTACCTGGTTCAGTTGGCCATTCACCAATGGGTATATCCAAAATTCGCTTTTCTACTTCCACATAACCTATTTCTTCAATAGTTCCAGTCATAGAATTTGATATTTCCAAGTCTAATTCCAAAGCTTGACATTGCTCCCTATAAAATTGTTGGAAAGCTTGCTGAACAGGGCCAAGATTATGGTGCCATAAATCGGGCTCTAGCAGCTCGATATATCCACCAGGCTTCAACACGCGAAACATTTCTCCCAACACCTTGGGCCATTCGTCTTTTTGGATATTCAAACACATATTGCGTTGGAAAATGCTATACAAGGTACGCGAATTTAGTACGATTAGTTGATGTCTATTAGTAATATGAGGAGTTTCAATGTGTACATACAAATCAACTGAATTATCATTCATTGGCCAGGATTCACTTAAATTAGTTTGAGTATATTGCAAATTGGCTGGATTTCCATGGTGGAAGGCAGGTGGTTTTAAATCAAGCCCGAGTACCTTAGCATCTTTGTATTGAGTTGCCATTTCTAGCGCCCAAATACCATTTCCGGTACCTGCCTCCACAATCACTTTTGGAGAGCTGATAGGTGCCCACACATTTCCTTTGCGAGTACTTTTCAATAAATAATGCTACACAATGAGAAAAAGTCAGAAATAAGCATTTCGTTCCTTTTCTCTCTCTCACTCTCTACTCGTGGAAATGCACTTTACTTGTCTTTGAAGTCTATCGAATTCTTTCATGCTTTCTTCAACAATCGTTGGATGTAATTGCACCAAACTATGCTTTCTTCTCGCAAAAAATTCTGAGATAGATTTACGTCGGGAAGTATTGAATTTTGGCGTGGTGGGAGAAGGTGGCAGTGGTGGTTGAGCCATGGATTTCTGCTTCTGTTGTTGAAGTGCGACAGCTGCAGAGACAGCAGCGTTAAGTGCCATATTTTCGTTGTCGCTGTGAGGATCTTGACTTAACCAGTCATAGTTTCCCTGAGATATCACAGAGGAGGATGGTCGTCGTGGTGACTCTCTGCTATTATTACTGATATTACTGCTATTGTTCGATTTCGTTTCTCTCGCTTTCCTCCTGCTGCTGTTTTTAGCAAGAACTTTGCTCGTTTGGTTCCCCATACTTTGTATGTTAGCAAAAAGAGAAGAAAGGAAAGAAAGTGGAAAAATTAAATTTATTGCACCACTTTTTTTATAAAAAAGGTCAAGAAAAAAAAAAAAAGAAACTGACATCAGTTGAATCCACTAAATTATACTTTACTTTTGAGGAAAGTTACACACCGTCTTCGAGAATATAATTAAAAAAAAAACGCTCAGTTAATAAAGTGGCAAATTATTTTTGATCTGAAGTGAATTGCTAATAAAAAAGGCACCCCACAATCTCCTGGGACTCGGTTAAACTGAATGCAAGTATATAGAGGAAATAGGAGCCAGGCACCCTTTTTCTCCTTCCAATTAGTATTTCCAATTGGAAAACCTTTCATTGATTTAAGGCTATGAAGTGTTGTTGTTTTGAGAAAGAAAAAGGGTGGCAAAGTAACAATAACATGCGGTTTTTTAAATCCCAAAGGAAGGGATTTCAAATATGGATGTCAATTTTCTTTTCAACGTGGGCATCCTCAACGGATGTTCTAAATCCTATCTTTAGCTCTAACAGTTGCACCAACCAGAAAAAGTTTGAATTGACATAACAATATTTTGTACGGGTATGTTTGATATAGTGATAGAAAGACTTTTTATTTGATACAATCACACTAGAATCAGCCGCGATCACTTTAGGGTGTCCCTATTACTTTATACAACGGCTTCTACCTAGTCAATTCTACCTGCTTTTTTATAACAATTGGTCAAAGCCGAGATCTCATCCAAATTCAAATGATGTTTTTCTAATAATGCACTAATTTGGAAACAGGGCAATTCATTTTCTCTTATATATCTTCTTTACTACTCCTTTCAGCTAAAGATGATAAATTGAATCGTCTGTACGATGTTTTGACAGCAAACCCAACGGCCATTCGTGTGACAAAGATGTTTATTTTCGATCTGATAAAAACTAATGAATAAAAGTTTCATATCGCAAACTTTAAAGTACTGAAATTGAATTTTGATTGCCATGCTAGACAATTCTACCATTGTTCAAAGTAAGTATCTCTCTCCCTCTCTCTCCGAATTTAACTATTTCAACTAAGGTTTGGACAGTTCCAATCCCCAAGGGTCAAGAAAAAGTTGAACTTTCGATCAAAAAATACGACAGCAGATGATACAAAAAATATCAGATACAGAAGCTGTCAGAAGAAAGAAGAAAATCAGGTCAAAAAGAACGTAGAAACGTCCAACAACTTTACTAAAATGGAGAGCGACTTCCATGTGGATACTATTGTTACTTGTTTCAAATAAACTCAGAATTTTTTCACAGAAGACAGAATTTGACCCCCATGATAACTTTATTGATCGCCTTGGTCTTGTATAATTATTTACAAAAAACAAAATCTCTGAACAATGTAAATAACAATGCAATTAAAATTTACATGTGTTGCACATAATTAGCTGTCAAAAAGAAAAATCGCGAGTTAATATTTTTTTGTGGTACCATATTTTTTTTTTTTTTTTACCTGGAAACATGCCAATTTGACTACCAATACGTCCTTTCCACCAATCATCTGTATTATTCGATTTTTCGATAATTTCAATATGATCTCCTAGAGAAAATGAAAGATCTCCTTCCTGAGTTGCATTGTAATCGTATATGGCTTTGACAAGGACTTTTTTCTTTGTACCTCTTGAAGGTGGAGGAGGAGGTGGAGCACGCTTTTTTTTTGTTAGGATTTGATTTTTGTCCGAGAAAGGAGATAAGGACGGCGATACCGCCCGTGATTCAATCACAGCAGATGTGGGTGGTGTTGAGGTCGTTATAGGTGTTTTCAAAGTCGCCGAAAAATAAGATGAGGATTGTTGCTCATAGCCTGACGAACCTGTTTGAAACACAGGATCTCTGCCATGTGTGTATCTACCATCCTGTCGCGGAGATCCCGTTGGATGTGGAGAGGATGTTAGTGGCAGTGATTTTACGTTACTCATAGACGAAGCGTATTGAGATAGCGAGGGTTTTTTTGGCAAGGGGAGGGGGTGCAGTCCTATTGCTCTTTGTTGGGTGCTGCACATTGTTTGGTATATGTGATGAAAAATGATGTCTTTCGGTATATTATAGGAGAAAGATGCTGTGCTGAATCACTTTGTGGTATGTTATGTTGATTGTACTCCGACACACAATGCGCTGAGTCATATCTGTCATCTGCATTCGAGTGATAGTTGCCGTATATAGAAGATTTGCCATCACATAGATTGGAATGAGCCTGTATTGATGAGCGATGACTAAACTGTGATGAGTATTCTCTATGCGATGATTGCGCTATAAAGTGAGGTTGTTTCAAGTTAGAACAAATCACACCACGATCGAATATCGCATTTGGTATAAATTAGTTTCATATTGTAACTTACCAGCGCCACGTTGTGATCCAGTTTTGAAGAGATCTAAATTTTCCAGCTCCTCCGTAACATCTAATTGTGACAATCTAAATATGTATCCATCTTCAATCGTCATATTCCAAGTCATGAAAGCAGATTGATTGTGCTGAATAACGTCATATACTGTGCCGTAAAGAATACTCATAGTTCGAAACTGAATGTCATAGAAATATTCTATGTTGATTGTAACGTACACACTAATGCGCTGAGTCATATCTGTCATCTGCATTCGAGTGATAGTTGCCGTATATAGAAGATTTGCCATCACATAGATTGGAATGAGCCTGTATTGATGAGCGATGACTAAACTGTGATGAGTATTCTCTATGCGATGATTGCGCTATAAAGTGAGGTTGTTTCAAGTTAGAACAAATCACACCACGATCGAATATCGCATTTGGTATAAATTAGTTTCATATTGTAACTTACCAGCGCCACGTTGTGATCCAGTTTTGAAGAGATCTAAATTTTCCAGCTCCTCCGTAACATCTAATTGTGACAATCTAAATATGTATCCATCTTCAATCGTCATATTCCAAGTCATGAAAGCAGATTGATTGTGCTGAATAACGTCATATACTGTGCCGTAAAGAATACTCATAGTTCGAAACTGAATGTCATAGAAATATTCTAAAAGAGGATGCATTAACTCTACAGACAGACCTAAGAACGTGTCCAAATCACTTTTCAACATGTCATTAAAATGATTGTAATCGTATGCTGCATTTTCATATTGAGCTTTCAATTTAGCCATGTTCTTTTCTTCGCTCGGACTGGGTTCTTTAATGGCGGAATATTTTATATATGAAACCCTGTGTCTGTCAAAATCAACCAACTTATGTTGTCGTTTTATAATGGTTTTATCGATTGTTTTTCTGATCGTTTGAAAGTGATCCGCTGGCCTGACCACTTTTGTATCGATTTCGTCCTACAATTTCAAACTTATATCAACACGAGGCATATGTCATCGATCGTGTGTATGTACAGTGAAATAACATACGATTAATAACGCGGTCTCTCTTCTACAATATTCTATTGCTGCAGTGTAATCGTCCACTGCTTGTTTGATTTCATGCGGGATATCTTGCAGTGGACGAATATGTCCATTGTCTGGAGAGACCAAAATCACGGATAAATTATTTGCGCATTGATATTGTGCGTCCACCATTTCTAAAATGGAAATTCTCAGCTGTTTTCGCGCTCCACAAAAGCACTAAAATAAAAATAGTACCAGCTAAACTATCGCGATAAGCCTTTACTTGTACGTAAAAATCGTCTGCATTAATCGCAAGTTCTTTAAAACGAGACTCCAACATATTGAACTCTGAGTCTTGGGTCACATCTAGGTAGAAGTGATATGTATTCTAATTATCTCGAAATTTTTTTCTAAAAGAACGATTTGCTGTCTTACCATCGCTACCGTTCCTCGTTTTGAATTGGTGGGGAAGTCTACTAAGGGTTTTTTTGACACCTCTCCTTTAATACGTAGTAATTAGAATCTCATTAAGCGCATAATATTAATTTAAACAAATTTACCAGCTCATGCCTACGAATATTTATAAAAGCAAAAAGGGAATGGAAGAGAAAAAGGATGTACGCTAAAGCCAAGACATTTTTAAGTTTGTTTAAACGGATATGAGATTTAAATGTACGCAGTGATAAATCATCCCCGTTGTGACAACAAGAAGGGAGACTTTTTCCTACGTACGTCATTGAATAAGATGACAAAGTGAATATATTTATTGTATGTATATATATGATATATGATCTATGAATTTTGAATGAGAAATATGAGTATGGGTTACATTACTACTACTGCTGGGATAATGAAATGATAATAAATAAAGGGTTTAATTAGAAGCTGGTAAGACTTGATTTAAGAAGTGAGCGAGTTCAATAGAGGATGAGCAAGGGAGCAAGTGTCTCTGGATATGAGTATCAATTTCTAATAATACATCTTTGGCTCCTGGTCTTGTATTTGCGTCTTCATCTAATAACCAGGCAACTAAGCCTCTCATGTACATACTGGGATAGCTGTAAGTGAAGGTAGGACTTGGTTCAGCAGTAATGACACTGAACAGCTCATTCTCGTCTTTAATCAGGTAATGAGGAGGTACACGATCCATCATTTCAATAACGGCTATTCCAAGTGACCACATGTCGATCTTTTGATTGTAGTAATCTTCTCGAATGACTTCAGGTGCCATCCTATTAAAAGTAAAAAAGGAACGGGGGGGGGTTAATAAGGAGATAACAAGTAAAAACAGAAGAGGTCACTCCTTACCATTTGCTTGTGCCAAGTCTATCACGGTGTTTGAGGCTTGACTTTGCAGCTAGACCAAAATCTGCTAATTTGACTTCGCCATGCCAGCCTAGCAATAAGTTTTCACATTTGATATCTCGATGCAAGTAACCCTTTCCATGTAAATAAATAAGGGCCTTTAAGGTTTCTCTTGTTATAAATATTGTGTGTGCTTCAGGTATGCCACGTTGACATAAAACCGCAAATACAGAGCAACGCATCAGATCCATGCTGATCCAAATATCATCTCTCCACAGGGATATCTCTCTTAATTTAATTAAATTAGCATGTCTATTAAAAGTAAAAAAGGAAGGGGGGGGGGTTAATAAGGAGATAACAAGTAAAAACAGAAGAGGTCACTCCTTACCATTTGCTTGTGCCAAGTCTATCACGGTGTTTGAGGCTTGACTTTGCAGCTAGACCAAAATCTGCTAATTTGACTTCGCCATGCCAGCCTAGCAATAAGTTTTCACATTTGATATCTCGATGCAAGTAACCCTTTCCATGTAAATAAATAAGGGCCTTTAAGGTTTCTCTTGTTATAAATATTGTGTGTGCTTCAGGTATGCCACGTTGACATAAAACCGCAAATACAGAGCAACGCATCAGATCCATGCTGATCCAAATATCATCTCTCCACAGGGATATCTCTCTTAATTTAATTAAATTAGCATGTCCGGTGGCCATGATTCGTAGTTCTCGTAAAATAGCTGCTCTGTATTCCAAGTCAGGATCAAGACGACAACGTTTGATGGCGCATTGTTGACCTTGCTTTTTACGGTAGTTGGCACGAATGACTGCACCATTGACACTATATGAAATATGATGTAAGCAAAATATAAATAAATATGCAAAAGTTATAGAGAAACTAGATTTTATTTGATGGTCAAAGTCGTATATGTATTTACCCTGTGCCTATTTCTTTAAATTGTGCATATCTTGTCCGAGGATCTGAAGAACGGATTGGTACCTTTGGAAGAATCTTACGAATCTTTGCTTCTAATTTATTTCCTGACCGAGCCAAGGGTGGCAAGGGGGGTACATTGTAATAAGGATTAGGAGGATACCATGGTTTCTGCAAAGTAACAATTAGCTATTAATGTATGTGTACAGTTTCATCTATATCTATAGGGCTTACTTTAGATATTTGCTTTGAAAGATCAAGCGGACGAAGATCAAACGCAACTGGAGGATCAGGTTTTAAATAAGCGTGACCCAATATATCAGGTATTTCGTAGCATCCAGGCGCCCTCCATATATTCTATTATTGGCTATGTGATTTAGCCTCTCTTATGTTTACATTGAAATGAATTTTCAACATACCTTGCTGAATGAATGTTGCGTGGCTAACTTGGAAGAGTGTTGGCTCATACATGAAGATGCTCTCTTTATAGCACCCGTAGATTGTCTTCTCTTTGATTCGTTAATAGATATCAAAGCATTATTTCCAACTCGCTTCTGATGGTGTGGTTCAGACTTTGAATTTTGCATGAATGCTATGCTTTAATAATTGTATTTTATTTAGTTGTAAATAATATCAAGAGAGAGAGAGAGAGAGAAAGAGGGAGAGTAAAAAAAAAAAGAGCGAAGAAAATAGATGTTGAAACTAAAAGAAATATAAAAAAAGCCCCCTCTAAATAAAGAAAAGAGAGGAGTACATCTATGTGAAAAGGGGGTTTATTTTTGGTTACAACAGCTGCTAGTGGCATTGAATCAGATCTTATAAAATCCCCAGTGTGTTTAGACATATCTTCATGAAAAAATTCAGAAGTACCTGATCAAAGATCATCATTTTCAAGTTTAAGATTATATAGATATATAATCAGAAACGACTTGACAAACGCTCAGTAAGAATTATTATGCTATAAGCATGCTTAAGCAACTTTTTATGATTTCAACAAAGCTAATAAAACAAGCGATTCGATTGGCTGAAATAGATTAACCATAAAATGCACTCCCAGTTACTACAGAAAGTAAACCAAGCTATATTCCATTACTTATTCTCACGCAATAAAAGAAAATAAAAAATAAACGCTGTTTTCCACGAGAGAATACATGTTACAGATTTATAACTGGTAAAGTGGATAAGATAATAGAGAAAAAATAGATGGTATTACGAAAAGATAAGCGGGTCATTTTTTACAGCTAAAAATCTACTTTTACCAAAACGAATACTTTCTCGAGACCGCTTTCCCTCTATACAAAACGAGTTGCCTTTCAGTGCATGCATTTAACAAAATTGTTACAAACTGAATTCGTCAAGTGTGTGAAATGGAAGAAAAAGCAAGATGGTTGAAGGGGAAATAATCATCAAGCAGTCACGCCTTCGGAGCTGAATTTCAAAAAAGTTTTTCTGACTGTGACCTGCGAAAAATAATTTTTTTAGTGTATTACAAAGCTTTGAAAAAAGTATAAATAGAAGGGCAAAAAGCGAATCCTTTTTTAAGAGGGGGGATATAATTCCCTCACAATTTTTTTGTTAAATAAACCTTTTCTTTATAAACACATACATAAAAATGACTTCTTTCCTTGATGCTGCTACTGCCAACTCCGTCTTAAAAGAGTACGGTCGTCGTGATGGCCTTTCTGTTGAAGCTTTGATGGATGAACAACTCAGTGGTGGTTTGACTTACAATGATTTCCTCGTGTTACCTGGTTTCATTGATTTCGCTGCTGAGAAGGCTTCTCTTGAATCCAAGATCACCAAGAACATCTCTCTTAAGACTCCTTTCTTGTCTTCTCCTATGGATACCGTTACTGAAGCTGAGATGGCTATTTCAATGGCAGTAAGTATTAAACAATGTAAGTTTGGGAGTGAGTGAGAGCACGCGTGTTAAAGAACTATTCAATTAGCTCTTGGGTGGTATTGGTATTATCCATCACAACTGTTCTGCTGAAGAACAAGCCAACATGGTTCGTTCCGTCAAGAAGTTCGAAAACGGTTTCATCAATGACCCTGTTGTCTTGTCCCCTGAAAACACTGTTGCTGATGTCAAGGAAATCAAGGCTAACTCTGGTTTCTGTGGTGTCCCCATTACCGGTAAGTGTGTTAGAGAGTGTGTTGAGATGGGGAGAGGAATTGTGTGTTTGTTTGTATAACTTGTTATACTTACCCACATTATTTTAAAGAAAACGGTAAGTTGCACAGCAAGTTGGTCGGTATTGTCACTGCTCGTGATATCCAATTCCATCAACAAGATGATACTCCTCTCAGAGAAGTCATGACCACTGAATTGGTTGTCGGTCAAGAAGGTACCACCTTGGCTCAAGCTAACGAAATCTTGTGCTCCTCCAAGAAGGGTAAGCTCCCCATTGTTAACAAGGAGGGTGCTCTCGTTGCTCTTCTCGCTCGTTCCGATCTTCTCAAGAACCAAAGTTACCCTAACGCTTCCAAGGTTGCCAAGTCTAAGCAACTCTTGGTTGGTGCCGCTATTGGTACTCGTCCCGATGATAAGGATCGTCTCAAGCTTCTTGTTGAAGCTGGTCTTGATGTTGTCGTTCTTGACTCCTCTCAAGGTAACTCTGTCTACCAAATCGAAATGATCCAATGGATCAAGAAGAACTTCCCTGAGTTGGATGTCATTGCCGGTAACGTTGTTACTCGTGAACAAGCTGCCAACTTGATCGAAGCTGGTGCTGATGGTCTTCGTATCGGTATGGGTTCCGGTTCTATCTGTATTACTCAAGAAGTTATGGCTTGTGGTCGTCCCCAAGCTACTGCTGTCTACCGTGTCTCTGAATTCGCTCGTCGTTTCGGTGTTCCCACTATTGCTGATGGTGGTATTGGTAACGTTGGTCACATTGTTAAGGCTCTTGCCCTTGGTGCTAGTGCTGTCATGATGGGTGGTCTTCTCGCTGGTACTACTGAAACTCCTGGTGAGTACTTCTACCACGAAGGTCAACGTCTCAAGCGTTACCGTGGTATGGGTTCCATTGATGCTATGAGCCAAAAGGGTGCTGGTAAGGACGGTAATGCTGCCACTAAGCGTTACTTCTCTGAAGGTGATGCCGTCAAGGTTGCCCAAGGTGTCGTTGGTAACGTTGTTGATAAGGGTTCCGTTCGTAAGTACATTCAATACCTCGTCACTGGTGTTCAACACTCTCTTCAAGATATTGGTCACAGCAGTGTTGCTGCCATGAAGCAAGCCGTCTACGATGGTGAAGTCCGTTTCGAAAAGAGAACTGCTGCTGCTCAAATGGAAGGTGGTGTTCACGGTCTCCACTCTTTCGAGAAGAAGCTCTTCTCTGCTTAAATAATTTTTCATACATATTTTTCAACCCTTTCACTCTCACATTTATATCTTTACCATTTCAATTTATAGTTGTACCATTTTCTTATTTCCATAGCAAACTCTTCATCGTTCATACATTTTGATTTAATAATAAACAGCGAATCTTAGATTGTATTTATTTTTTCCCTAAGAATTTGCCTTAACGATTAATGATAGTATCTATGCGGAGAAGACCAGATGCCATGAGTGATATCGCATGATGCATTTCTATGGATGCAAATATTCCCAATGCATGCATCAAATACCGAACACAACCTAGATATTGCTGCAGGGCATCATGCTGCAATAGTTGTGATAGCAATTGTAAACACCGATTAGGAAATTTTAACAAAAATCAGGAACGATTTGCTTTGCCAAGATCCATTAATTTTATACTTACCGTCCATTTTCTAATATGTACGAACTACATACAACATTAAAATCTTGTACTGTACTCTATTGCGTGAATCATGACATATACATGCATAAGCATAGTGATCATTCACCTTACGTTTGGGAACGAGTTTATACATACATGCATGAAACGCCACGCCATCAACATTTAAGTTGAGGCATTTATGCAACACTTTCCAGTATTCCATGAATACGCTGCACTCTAGATATTGCTGAAGACTTCTAAAACAAAGTCATAATTCAAAATGCCTCGTCTCTTTTTACATATTTGTTTCTAAAATTTTCTAATAGCAACGGTTGCATATCACACTTGAAGATTTTCTTGTATTCGGGTTCAGGCACAGTTTTCAAAGCTACGTGTGTTTGCTCTTTCCTCGGGGGAAAATTAGGCCATCTTAGCACGGCAGAAAATGTATAATAGAGTTTTTTGTCTTAAGTCCATATACTTTGATGATGTTGCCAACTGCACGGTTTGGTGTCACTCTACAACAGGCTAATGAATCAACCCATAGAGTAGGCGCTAATCATAAATTTCCAGGCTGGCATCACAATCAATACGAATGTAAAGTGATTAAGCAAGATTCGAGGCGTTGATATTTTAAAGCAACCTTGATTAAAAAATTAGCATATGTATCGTCCGGCTTAGATGAGCTTAAATCTATTTTGCATACAATGAAATAAATACCGTGTATAATACTCCTCACGATAAATGATCTACCTATTATACATGATCACTTACGTATAAATATAACATCCATACATTTGCAATATGATGAATACTTGTATCATACAGAATTAGTTTCTTTGAACGTTGAGCACTTATTAATGAAAAACAAAGTCGAATGTGCAGTTTTGTGTAGCTTCGACCAAAAAATTATGACAATATATAAAAGCCTAGGAATTTTAAGGGTAATAGACTATCTTGACATCTCCCAAAAATTTCGCATTTCATTGAACAAGAACTGATACGTCCCCAAACGCGTGCTATATCATATTCGGCTTGAACGACAAGCGCACATGTATAAACACAATGAGTCAAACAGGAGATAATATACTTTACATCACTAGTTTGCTCATATACAATGAAATTGTGCTCTCATACTCCAATAGCTCTAAAAAAAAACAAGACCGTTACATGCATAGATGGAATAACACAGGTGCTGAGCTCCAGCTTCCTCATTCTTGCAGAGGTAGCTTTATTTCGTCCCTGTGAGAGTATTATGTAATCACAGATATACACGAAAGAATACAGATAACCTTAAAAACAGAGAAAAGAAAACAATCAATAAACACTTTTCCATTCATAGAAATTTCCTAAAACTGAGATTTATTATTGTTGTTGTCATCCCACGTTGTACATATGTACGCAACTTGTCGTGCTTTAGAAATTTTTACCTTATATTGGATGTCCCCTTTGTCCTTCTCTCTCTCTCTTTTCTTTTTCTTTTCAACTTTATTTCTTTACTTTTAATTTAAATTATACATGATGCAACGCACAGCTACATTACATCAACCAGACATCTCTTTACTAGAAGAAGATGCAGTGGCGGGTAATAAGAATAGCAAGTAATTTTCCACTTTATGCATCCTGACTTTTTTTTTTATTAATTTTAGGCACAAGTAAATTTTAAAGTGTTACTCAAAGATGGAAAACATAAATCACTAACAAAATCATTTTGATAGATCGTATCCGTCTTTTAAAAGTAGAACAAACAAAATATGATGCCAGATGGGCAGATAAAATGAGAAATCTTGTTCAGGTTAAAGAATATCTATGTCATATCGGTGAAGCGATAGAGTGAGTAGATGAAAAGAAACACGGACAATAACAATATACCTAATATGGAAATTAATTTTGTGTTACTCAGATGGATTGAAAGCTTTCTTGAAGAGAAAATTGACGATAATGACAACCGTGAAGCTTCTATTGTACAGCTCGAGCATACGCTACACGACGGCGTGGTGCTCGCCAAACTTGCTCGTCGTATTCAGCCTTCCAGTATCACCAGTATCATCTCCGGCGATGCCAAATTCAAATTTTTAAGATCCAACAATATTAATGCATTTTTGACTGTGATTGAACAAGTGGGTTTACCCTCTATTTTTTGGTTTGAGTTTGTGGATTTATATGATGGTAAAAATATGCCAAAAGTGATCTACTGTATTCACGCTTTGTCCCATCTTTTACACTCGAATCAAACTGCACCCAAAATCAAAAACTTGGATGGTGAATTTTCTTTCTCGGACGAAATATTGGTGGCGACTCAACGTAATTTGGAGAGATCAGGTGCTTCCATGCCAAATTTCAACAATCTCGGTTCTTCCTTACAGAAAGAGTTGGATGGAGGGGGTAGAAAGAGTAAGAACAACGCCTTCATGTTTAGACCCATCGAAGAGCCTTTGGATGAAGCCTTTGTCACAGTGAAACGCACCACACCAGAATTAATGGCTCAAGACTTGTACGATTCCGACACTGAATCCAGAACTTCTGCTAGCGATGACCAAGACGTTGTGTCCGTTATACCCACTATGCACATGGAAAAACTACACTTTTTGGGTAAGAATCTGGAAACCGCGTAACGATAAAGACTACTAATGTTAACAACCTGTACGTTTGTAGGCGAATCCAATATTAGTTCAGACTCAGAGATGGAATATTATGAAGAATCAGGCATGTCATCGGAGGAGGATGAAGAAGAATCTATTGAAGCCAGAATTGAAGCACTGGAAGATCATTTTTCTACCCCTAAAAACAATAAAGTATTGGTGAATGCTCAGGGTTGTATTCGTGCATACATGGCTCGAAACAAATTACAAAAAATCAAAGATCAGTACCGCTACCAATCGTTTCAGTCCACAGTTCAAAAAATGCAAGCTCGTATTCGCACTGCCTCGATGCGTCGTCAATTGGGTGAAAAGCGTCGTGAATACATCACTTGTCCTGAAGCTTGGGTAATCGATTTACAGGCTAACATCCGCCGTATGTTGGCCATCAACAAACTTGATAGCATGTATCAAATTCAGCATGTCGAAAATCAACGCCAGGGAATGATTCGCATGCAAGGCAATGCCGCTTCGCAATATCAAGAAAGCGCATACCAGAAATTGAAATCTGAAAAGAACCCTTCCATTGGTGTCGTCAAAAGTGTGCTTCATATGCTGAGCAACAATGATGTAGACTTTAATGAAGACCTCATTATTGAGGACCTGAGACAAAAAGTAGTCGAGTCTATTCGCGAAAACAATCAACTGGACAGTCAAGTTAGCATGGTAGATATTCAAATCGCTCTTTTATTGAAAAACGTGGTTACTTTAGACGAAGTCGTCAAGCTCAGCAACGCATTTTTCAACCCCAACAGAAAGAAGCAACAACAACAAGTGTGTACGTATAGCATGTATCAAATTCAGCATGTCGAAAATCAACGCCAGGGAATGATTCGCATGCAAGGCAATGCCGCTTCGCAATATCAAGAAAGCGCATACCAGAAATTGAAATCTGAAAAGAACCCTTCCATTGGTGTCGTCAAAAGTGTGCTTCATATGCTGAGCAACAATGATGTAGACTTTAATGAAGACCTCATTATTGAGGACCTGAGACAAAAAGTAGTCGAGTCTATTCGCGAAAACAATCAACTGGACAGTCAAGTTAGCATGGTAGATATTCAAATCGCTCTTTTATTGAAAAACGTGGTTACTTTAGACGAAGCGTCAAGCTCAGCAACGCATTTTTCAACCCCAACAGAAAGAAGCAACAACAACAACGATTCTCCCAAATGGTTTCCTCCAATCAATCCAATAGCCCTTATGATTTACGTGGTGTCGATAAGAGTAACCGAGACAAGTTAGAGTTGTATCAGCAATTGGTATTTTTATTACAGACAGAACCTCTTTACCTTGCTCGTTTGATGTCCAATGCTGGTGGTCAAGTCCATGGCGAGAAAAAAGGTCAACGTAAAATCGACGCCACCGTTTTGGCACTCTTTGGATATGGTACTAATGCTAGAGAAGAATGTTTATTGATCAACTTGTGTAAAGCTTGTATTGCACAAGAAATGAAGCGTGTCAAGAGTCCCCAGGAATTCATGCGTGGTAACTACACCTTTATGAAATTAGTTGTTCAGGTCAACCGCGGTGCCAAAGAAAGAGAATTCTTCACCACCTTATTTGAGGATCTCATCAAGAAAGTTATTGACAATCATGATCTCGATTTGGAAACCAATCCTATGGTTATTTATCAAAAGTTGGTCAGTCAAGAAGAATCTCTAACTGGTAATCCCTCAAGCAGACCCTATCACATCAATCAATCGCAAGCATTGCAAGTGCCAGAGGTGTTGCAAATTTTGTCAAAGCACCTGGAGACTCTTAGAGACATCACCGAAGAGTTTTTGAGCGCCATCATTAAGGCTGTCAATTCTCTTCCTTATGGTATGAGAGCTGTTGCCAGAGAATTGAGAATGGTCATGGAGGAAACCTTCCCTGATGAAGCACCTGAAGAGATTATAAAGATTCTTGGCAACTTTGTGTATTACAGATACTTGAGTCCTGCAATTACGTAAGTTTCTTTTTATATAATCGAGTAAATAATCCATGTTTAACTGAAAAAATTCATATAGTGCTCCTGAACAGTATGTCTCATTGAATCATGAAGTGTCCTCTCTTCAAAGAAAGAACTTGGCAGAGGTACAATAAGCAAAAAATCTTACTTCTCTTTCACGTTTTACTAAAATTGCTTTTCTTAGGTCTCAAAAATGTTGCAGCAAATTTCCATCGGTAAAGACTTTGATTCTCGCAATGTGCAACTCAGTGCTTTGAATGCATACGTCAAGACTTCCAATGTTAAATTTACTCAATGGTTCTTAGATTGTAAAGTGGTAAAATATAAGAGCTTCTTGTCAAACAATCACTAACACATTTTTTTCACTCTGTAGTAACTGATGTCGAAGAGCCTGAGCAACATTTCGGCATGGATCAATTATCAGACTACACCAACACACAAAAGCCCACAGTGTATGTCCACCCTACTGAACTTTATCACATCCATCATTTATTGGAGGAACATCTCGATTCTGTTGAGCGTCAAAGCAACGGAGTACTTCATAATATCCTGGGTGAACTTGGAGAGGCTCCCACTGATGTCAACATGGCTGTTCCATTACATGTACTGCGCCTAGAGCTGAGCGACCGTAGAGATGGTATTCCCAATCAATCTGGTGGAGACATCAAGAAGTTGTTGTTAGATACAAAGCGCTTGGTCATCCTTGTCATCCAAGTCCAATCTGGTGCCTCTTTGGAGTCTATTTTTGAAGAACCTGTAACAGAAGAACATGAAAAGATTTGGGAAGTGGTCCGTGAACAACAATTCCCTTCAGAAGGTACTGAGAAAGAAATTGAGATGGCTATTCGTGAACGTAATTTCAAGTTTGGATATCAAAATGCTGCTATGGATGTCAAGAGCCTGAGCTTTGCAAAATTAAAGTCCTTTGCAAGCAAGTTACACGCTTACTTGATGCAACACGGTATCATTCCTCCTAGTCCTGGTTTCCAAAGTATTATCAATATGATTGCCGTTGATATCACAAAGAAGGGAGAAAGAAGAAAATTGCGCAACATGGAAATCAAGAAGCTTCAAAATATCCTCATTCACTTGGATGAAAAGCGACAATTCCTTATTGGTCAAGGTAATAGCTACAAGGAATACTTGGATGGCTGCATGAAAAACATGGCTGAACGTCGTGGAAAGAAGCAAAAGTTTGTATTCCCATTCACCAAGCAATACTTTCACATGAAGAATCTCAAGAGTCGTGGTTTGGTGCCTCAATTTGGCTCGTTTAAATACTCTGCAAAGACACTGTATGACCGTGGCATTATTTTGGATCTTGCTGGTGTCTCAAAGAAGTTGTACGCAAGAATTACTATTATTTTATCCATGGACCGTGCTGGTATCATTACCTTTGAAGGCTACTTTCCTCTCTTAAACACACAAGATTTACATGTTGACGTGCAGTACGAGGAACTATTGCAGACTCAGTACGAAGGAGTGCAAACCATGAAGGTGCTTGATGGCATGGCAACAGTCAATGTCAACCTGCTTATTTATCTCATTAACAAAAAGTAAGTGCTCACTCTATGCCATATATGCCGAATGATATGCTAATACTTTGTTTATAGATTTTACCACACTGCTTAAACAACATTATTTCTATATCTAGTAATTGTTTTCATGACGATCCAATACCATTTTATCTCATTCTGTACATAATACATAGTTCATACATAATAAACATAAACATTTGTTATAAATTCAGAGCAGCTTTTCTACAAGAGTCTGTGACTTATAAGATTAATACGCTATTTCGATTATGAAACGATGATCGAATTGATATGCAAAAGGCTGACTTTCAAGTGAAGGTTGCGCGTTTCTCGCATTGAGTTTAAAGTGACTGTGGACCTGACGTACGTATACTTTGTGCATGCTTCCACAGCTCTCCCCAACTTCTTCTACTTTTATACAACTACACTACTAGATAAGAGACAATGGCCAACGAACAAGATATTGCCAACTTTTGCGAAATTACAGGTGCCTCTACCGAGGTGGCTCAAAACTATTTACAGGTGAGCTTGTTCTACTAGAGAGAATGCGCGTGTTCGTGTATTTGTATTAGTAGTAGTAGTAGTAGTAGTTATTAACACGTACGTTTATTTTTATAGATATCCGATAATAACGTCGAGATGGCCATCTCACTCTTTTGGGATAATGGAGGTGAATCGTTGACTGGACAGAGAAACACTCAGTCAACTAGTGTGAATTCCTCTCGACCTTCTTCTGTTCATTCTGATAATGATCATATGGTGACGGACGAAGAGTTGGCCAGACAATTGCAAAGAAGCGAAGAGGAAGTAAGAGCACCTATTGCACCAAAAACTGATATATTATCTGGCGGTGGATTGGGAGGTGGTATGTTTTCGCATACTCCCCCTACAAGATGGAATAGAGATCACCGTAAGTAGTATTTTGTTGTCAATAGTAGTAGTAGAAGTTGGAATTGATGATGATTTATTAGTTGGCTCTAGTCGTCCCTCTGTATTTAATCAAGGTGATTCAACTACAGGATCTGTCTCGGATTTCCTCAGTAGATTACAGTCTGATGTGGATGATTGTAAGTTGTACTATACAAAAAAAGAGCAAGAATGAAATTCTTATTCTATGATATAGATCCTTCTTCAAGAAGTAGTAGATCACCTACAAGTAGTAGTCCAGCCAGTTCAAAGACAAAAAGATTAGCCGATCTCTTTAGACCACCATTTGATATTATGTTTCATGGAGACTTTGAAGAAGCAAGAGAGACAGCAAAAGAAAAGAATAAATGGCTTATGGTGAATATTCAAAATCAAACTGAATTCTCTTGTCAAGTGATGAATAGAGATTTATGGAGCGATTCATTTGTAAAGGATATCATTAGAGAATCATTCATCTTTCTTCAGGTAATTTCTTTATATATATTATAATATCATTTGACTCACAAGCCTATGATTAGTACACAAATGATAGTGGAGATGGTCAAAGATATAGTACATTCTATTCTGTTAGTGGATATCCTCACGTTGCTATTGTAGATGCTCGTACAGGTGAACGAGTTAAAGTATGGGAAACACAAATTACACCAACAGATTTTATGATGGAAATTACAGAGTTTTTAGAGCAAAATGATCAAGATTCCTCATCCAGACCTGCTGCTGCTGCTGCTGCTTCTCAAAAGAGACCAAGAGTAGCCAAGGTATAATAGAAAGAGAAGAGAAAATGATTGTGGTATAGTGTTAAAGGATTGCTCATTATGAATCAATTATATAGAATGTGTCTGATATGAGCGAAGAGGAACAATTAAATGCAGCTATTGCTGCTTCATTGAATGGATCCGCAACAAATGAACCCACACAAAGTACCACCAGCATGGATGTCGAGGCTCCTTTGGAGAGAAGCAAAGACAAAGGAAAAGGAAAGGAGAGTATTGTTCTTGATAGTGATGATGAAAAAGACACTGAAACCAAGAAGAAGGAAGAGGAAGAAGAGGATATGAAAGCGGGATCAGCATTGGATGGTATTAAAGCAGTAAAGAGGGAGGAAACAAAGGATATAGCCAACTCGACTCGAATTCAGTTGAGAATGGGTGATGGTAGTAGAATCATTAGAAGATTCTTGAAATCAGATCCTGTTCGCTATGTGTTTGAGTTTGTGAAAGCAGAAGTTCCTAATGCCGAAACTCAACCCTTTGAGGTAAGAATAAAAGGGAAGATAATAGAGAAGTAAAACTAATGTGTTTTCTAATAGTTGGTATTCAACCGTACTCAACTCATTGATCTCCTCGACCAAACTATTCTTGAAGCGGGATTAGTGAATGCCGCAGTTAATTGTGTATTCATTTAAGTTGATTTTGTTTTGAATAGACCTACTACGCTATTGTTGAAAAAAAAAATATCGCATATAAAAAAAAGCCTCTGGAAAATTTGATATTTTTTAATTGTTCTTTTTCTTTTTGCAAAACATTTTTTTTTACAACATTGTTCAACTCCATTGACAACAAATGACATTTGACATTAAACCCAGTTCATTTTACAACCAAGTAAAAAAAAATATTCCAATAAAGTATATAGTTGAAACAGACCATTTATTGTTCGAGTTATTGTGTAGGAAAATGGTGGAACTATTCCGATTTTCACTCCAACAATGAATGAATTTAAAAATTTCAAGGCTTTCATGGAAAGTGTCGAGGAATATGGTAAAAAAGCTGGAATAATCAAGGTAGTACCACCGAAAGAATGGTGAGTGGTGACAACATTTTAAGTTATTTTACACACGCTTACTCATTTGTTCTTTTTGTTTGTAGGAAAGATCAATTAACTGAATTCTCGACCAAGCTTGATCAGATTAAAGTTACGAAACCTATTGTAAATATTTACAAATAATAGTATAGTAGCAACTGTCATTCAATAATTATAATATAATAATAGACTCAGCATATCATGGGCGGAAGAGGTGTCTTTACTCAAACAAATATTGAAGATAGAAAAGAATATTCACTAAAAGAATGGCATCAAATTTGTCATCAGAATCAAAATCGTCCACCACAAATTAGTAGTAATTCATCATCAAAAACTAATGGTAATACAAACTATAAGAATAATTATGTCATTTTCTATAAATTAATAACACATATACCCTTTTAATAATATTTAGTAATAATCTCTATTCACATTAACACAATAATTCTCGTCTTAATTTATCATTTTTCTCGAATAGAAATCAAAACCACCACTAACAGCAGCAGCAGCAGATCAAACATCATCACCTGAACAACTCGACTACGCAAAAATCACAAAATCACATTCTACCACGAGCCATTTAACGGTAGAAGAATATCAGGATATTGAACGACACTATTGGAGAAATATCACTTTTAATCAACCAATGTATGGTGCTGACATGCTTGGAAGTAAGAAAAATAAAAATATATACTTTAAAATGCGGGGTAAAATAATCTAATCAATTGATATGTAGCTTTATTCGATTCTTCTGTCCACGCTTGGAATACAAATCATCTCGATAATACATTAAACAATCTCGGAGTGACTTTACCTGGTGTCAACTCCCCTTATTTGTATTTCGGTATGTGGAAAGCAACCTTTGCATGGCACGTCGAGGTATGTATCATTGTCAATTCGAACACAGACCAATACTACAATGAATTGATCCACTATGATGCACTTAGGACATGGACTTGTATTCAATTAATTACATTCATTTCGGCGCACCCAAGCAATGGTACGTAATTCAACCTGACCATTCAAAGCGATTCGAAACCTTTATGCGATGTAAGTGTTGTAATAATTAAAGTTTAACCATTTGGTGTTACTCCAACTGATAAAAAATCTTTAGCCACGTTTTTTAATCAATACAAGGAATGCCATGAATTCCTGAGACACAAGACATTCATTGTGTCACCTACAGTCTTACAAAATAATAATATCCCAGTACAGAAATTAGTTCAACAGCCAGGCGAGTTTGTTATAACTTATCCCTTTGGCTATCATTCTGGCTACAATTTGGACTTTAATTGCGCCGAAAGCGTAAATTTTGCTCTCGATTCGTGGATTGAAATAGGGAAAAAAGCGAAATCTTGCACTTGCATCGAGGACGCAGTAAAGATCGACGTGGACTATTTATTAGGGGGAGGCGATGGTAAAGAAGAGATCCAAGATACAGAGCCTGTCTCGCAGCAAAAAAGTGGAAGAAAGCGGCGAAAAATTGACAAGAAAAAAGACATTTGCGCACTATGTTCAGATAACGAACCATCAGCCAAGCATACGCTATTAAAATCAACTCCAGATATGCATACCTACGTTCACGACATCTGCGCAGAATCCATCACTGAAACTTATATTAAAAGTGGCATTGTTCACGGTATTAGTGATATTCCCGCATCCAGATGGAAATTAGTCTGCATCTTTTGTAAAAAGAAAGGCGTTGGTGCCTGCATGCAGTGTTGTTACGGAAAGTGTTGGAAGTCGTTTCATATTACCTGCGCTCTTAAACATGGTGCTACATTGAACAGAATTGAAGACGGAGATGCAGAATACGCTACTTCTTTGTATAATGGCTATTGCCCGCAACACGATCCTGTAAGTATGGTATCGAACAGAAAGGAGATAAATTCATAACTCATTGCTTTTAAACAGAAAAAAACGATGGAAAAGAAGGCCAATCAGCTAAAGTACATCAAGGATATGGCTGATAAACTACATGTGAATCGTATCGTGTTTGTGAAATGGCGAGGAGGTGGATACTACCAAGGAAATGTGAAAGAATGCGTCGTGGCTAAACAACAATGTCGTGTGCAATCAGTTGACGGAGTGGTGCGAAGTGTCCCAGTGTGTACGTGTTGGTGCCTGCATGCAGTGTTGTTACGGAAAGTGTTGGAAGTCGTTTCATATTACCTGCGCTCTTAAACATGGTGCTACATTGAACAGAATTGAAGACGGAGATGCAGAATACGCTACTTCTTTGTATAATGGCTATTGCCCGCAACACGATCCTGTAAGTATGGTATCGAACAGAAAGGAGATAAATTCATAACTCATTGCTTTTAAACAGAAAAAAACGATGGAAAAGAAGGCCAATCAGCTAAAGTACATCAAGGATATGGCTGATAAACTACATGTGAATCGTATCGTGTTTGTGAAATGGCGAGGAGGTGGATACTACCAAGGAAATGTGAAAGAATGCGTCGTGGCTAAACAACAATGTCGTGTGCAATCAGTTGACGGAGTGGTGCGAAGTGTCCCTTGGAGAGACATCAGTGTGGACGTCTCTTCCGACTCCAAAGTCGACTTGTACAAAGCGCGCTCACTTGCCGCATAAAGTTGATGAAAATATTTGTATTTATTCTAACATTGTTAATTTCTGTATATAATCTTCACCTTAATAATCTGTATCCTTTTCTTACATTAATATTTATTCAAAAATATAATCTTTATCTATTTATTACAACGTATTCACATCCACAATCCTGTGATTAACAGGAATAGCATTCATGTACGGGTCTTTCGTGCGTATGTATTCTTTACAAAAATTTCGATAGTTTTACATTTTTTATTTTTTATAGTAGGTATAATACAACATGAAATAATGTCATATATTGTGTAATGACAGGTCAATCTAAGGCTTGAAAACGTTGGCGGTGTATTCACCATAGTAGTTACCAGGAGCCTTGTAGTCACAGACGTAGTAAGTACCGCCAAGGTTGGCACAGTAGGTGGAGCCACAACCGATTTCGGTGGTGCCCTTCCAGACAACTTGAGTGAAGTGGCCGGTGACCTTACCGTTCTTGGAGGTACCACGGTTGTAATCGTAGTCAGAAACTTCGTTATACCAAGCATCGATGACAGCGGTCATGGAAGGATAACCGTAAGCAATGTTTTGGCCAGTACCAGGCATCTATTATAACATTAAAATTGAATAAGTATATATGCAAATATATAAAAACGAATTCGGTAAAAGAAACTTACGACACTGTGACCCCAGACACAAGTCTTGGTGACTTTGGTTGCGTGATCTGCCAACTGTTGGTTCCATCTGAGACCAGCGACGTGATGCTTGCTTCTGTACTTGTTGTGGACAGACAAAGCTTGTTGTTGAAGGCTGCTGTTACCACTGGATGCAGCAGCAGTGGTGGTTTTGGTTTTGGTGACATGTTTCTTGGTTGTCTTCTTACCGTGCTTCTTGTGAGGAGCAGCAAGAGCGACTTGAGATGAAAGAGCAAGAAGAGCTACAACTTTGGCGAGAGATGAGAAGAGCATATTTTTGAAGATCAGTCAAATAAAGATATGAGAAAAAGATAATTAACAAATAATGGAGATAGAAATAGTCCCTTTATATATGATTTGAGGTGACAGCAAATAGGATGTTAAAATTCCTTTTTAGGCAGGACCTTTTTAATATCAGTGTTGTGTACATTGGTAATGTAGTAATTAATTTCGAAATATGAAGTACGACAGTAATTATAAACAGAGTGTCTATCAATTTTGGCTCCAACGTTAGTCCAGCTCAATTGATGCATATATGTGTACCTCGATCTTATCAAGTTGCGCACTTGGAACTCTTCCCGTGCGGTTGGTTTTTAATAATTTTTTGAAAATTAAATATATGTAATAGCCTGTTGTATATTTTTGATACCCTCTCTGACTTTGATTTATCTTCCCACGTAGATTTTGAATCGCTTCAATGACAAAAAGAAAAACGAATCTTGGGTATAATTTGAAATAAGTACATATTTATTTCTATAGCAACGGTGATGACATTGTACCTTCAATGGTAAGGTAAAGTGCAGAGCAACGTAGGGTTGATGTCCTGAAATGATCTGCAAGAAATGAATGGACTATTTGTGTAACTGTGAACATCTCGACCCACAAATACCACGCTCGTGTTAACAATGTGGTACAACATGAAACCTCTATTTACGACAACCACTTCTTTGGACTCAAATGACAATTTAAATTTAATTTTCGCTGCAGAAATTGTATTTTACAACAATTTTAGATCCGAATTCTAGAAGAATACGGGGCGTTGATACATAGAGTAGTCAGTTCGCTATTTGTCATTAGCAATTATGTTTTGCTGGCTTCTTTTCTTTGATATTTACGTGGAAGCTATCTCATTACACAGTTTAAATCAATCCGTTATCACTTTTACACATAGTGGGGTCTTTTAGGGTATTCGCTTTGAGGACATAACAGTGTTCCCATGCTTCCATACATAGCTACTAGTTTTTTTTTTGCAAAGATAGGGGCGCATGCAATAAGCTGTAATAAAACATAATAAATATCAAAATAAAATTACATGGATCCAAAACAGAACAACAACTCAGAATACACACTATGTGTACACCGCATCTAAGCACACCCATTGTACAAATCATACGTAAAGAGAAGGATCCACAAGTCGAATGCAAAAAGCATGTGTAAGATTAATTTCAGGTGCATAAAGTTTCAAGTCTAAGATGGATTTGACAGATCGGGGTAATGCAAGATTTTTCGAGAAGTTCATCGCGCGCATTTTTTATGCAGAAGTGCCTTTTTTTCACAGAGTGAAGTCTATTTTTTTTATTTTTCCTCTCTTCCTCATTATGGGTGCAACTATCTCCCACTCTCTAATGCTCCCTTGTTTATTTGCTGTCTTTTTATGCACAGGTATTTTATGTTCCCTTAGTTTCCTACAGTCGTAGCAGAATACATCACATTGCTAAATTCATTTCTATAATCGGTGGAATTAATAAAATTGGACCCTTGTAATCTATGAGTTGAATAAGTACCTCTGGAAGGCGTTAATGCATTTGCTGGTGTTTTCGAAGATCGAACAAAGTAGGGCAATATTTCTTGCAGGTAGTACAGGTATATTTGAGTTTCTAACAAAATTGTAAAAATGAGCTTAGATTAGAGTGTGTTTATGTTATAGTAGGAAGATGTAGTAAAATACCTCTTCCTCTGTCCTGTGGCTTCTTCTATGAATCATGAGACGACAGGGTGTAGTGAAAACCTCGTTGCACATGCGACACCTACATACTTTTCTCTACATTACATAGAAGAAAATATACATCAGTAATCATATAAGTATTTAATGTGTTTTTGTATTGCTGCGTACTTGATTTATTGGTAGGTGCGTTTGTTCATGGCTTCTCAGGCTGCTGATGCGGGTAAGTTTCATATCGCACATGGAGCATGCAAAAGTCTTTCTCTTTATAATATGTTGGAATTGTTAATATCATAAAAAATTAATATAACAGAAGTAATTTATAGTGAACTGAAGGTGTTTGATGTCAATTTTGCATGTACACACCTTCGGGTCGTGAATGAAATTGTGACGATGAAGATTACGTTTACTTGTAAACCATTTATTACATAGCTTGCATTGAAATTTCAACCTCTACGTGAAGAGCAAAGCAGCTTTGTGACGCTGAAGTGATAGTCTACCCTATATGTTCGCACTTACCTCCTCGTGTGAAGACAAATGTATTTTTTCATGCCTGCGAACTCGTGTTTCTGAGCTAAAACCCTTTTCACAAAAACTACATTTAACCTTGTTTTTCTATAATAAAAGATTACTTTTACATACACATGCACTATATATATTATTGGTCACGACTATTATACCTCCTCTTCTGGTAGATGAACAATTTCATGTTCGTGTAGCATATGTTGCCAAGGGAAAGTTTTATCACAATGAGAGCATGTAAATCTATGTCTCTATGTATGAATTGATAATTAATAAATGGATTTATGTACACCTTTCACAAACTTTACATACGTATCTTACGTCTTTGGCTGGACCATGAGTTCTTTTGTGCACGCTGAGCCCTGCTTTGGTTAGATACTTCTTCTCACATAAGGGGCAACCATACTTCTCTCTCTGTGTGTAGTGTGGATTACATCAAGTGAAATTTTAGTCGACATATCATCGTTTATGTAGCTATATATGTACCTTTTCTTCAGGCAAGTGAACCTGTAAATGATCTTGATAGCACTTTTCATAGAAAGTCATAAAGTTGCAATTTTCGCACTCGTATTTAATTCTCTTCAAAAAAAACACGCCCATATACAAAGCATTATATAACATTAGTTAAACTACGTGTTTGATTTAATTCTCCAATAACATACCTCCTCTTCAGGTAAGTGTACAGTTTCATGCCTTACAAAAGATCTCTTGTACCTAAAGACTTTATTGCACAGCTTGCATTCTAACCTCTCTTTCTACAAAAATAACGTGCCCATATACAAGGCATTATATCACATTAATTAGATTACGTATTTGATTTAGTTCTCTGATAACATACCTCCTCTTCGGGCAAGTGTATAATTCTATAATGCCTTTTAAGAGACTTTTTGTGCTTAAAGACTTTGTCGCAGAGCTTGCATTCTAAGCTCTCTTTCTGAAAAAAAAAAAAAAAAAAAACCGTTTTGCTCACTGCAAAAGCGCTCATCAATGTAAAGATGTACACTTACCTCATCGTCACGTAGGTGCGTCTTCCGGTGAATCGAAAGTGCACAACGCGCTTTGAACAATCTATCACAAACGTTGCACTTATGCTTACGTAGCTATAGTTATCAATAAAATATGCATCTCGATATTAGAAAAAGGTCTATGCCAGTCAAGTATTTTTTACTCACTTTTTCATCAGGTTCTTTTCATTTGAAATATGAATCTACCACTTACTTTGGGATCAAAACCATTATCTGGTTTTTCACCGACTTCTTCCCATTCGTTGAAACCTCTACCTTCATCTTCAATTTTGACTGTTTCATTCAACACGGCCTTGGTTTCCTCAAGCTTGACCCTTTTGTTATCCAGAAAGTTTTTAATCGAGACTCTTTTCTTGCCGATTGAAAGATTTGTCATTGTGTTTTCAGTGTCTCTAAAGCTGTGGTCAGAGATTTCGACTTGTTTCTCTGTAGATTTGCGTTTTCTAAGTTTCATGTTAATCAATTTACTGTATTAGAAAGAAAGAGAGAAAAAGCAAAAGTCCTGAAACCTCCTTATTTTACGGCTAATTGTTACATAACAACAAACAATGATGGGAATAACTCACTGACAGGACTTTGTGAAACGTTGCCCCAGTCTGGTTTTTAGAAATGTTACATTTTCGAGGCTTTTCTAGGTAACTTGATTAATACCCCCAAGACATCGAGCTGCGAAGCAAGCATTAATTGTAGGGCCATTAAACAAAACGGAGACGAGAGGTTTGAATGAATAAAGGACGTCCATTCATGAGAACCGATAAATAGTCTTAAGGAGCGAATTTGACAATAACGAATGGAATGAAAATTACTTGGACCTGTTGTTCTCAAGAAGAATTTTTCAAGACGAATGAATATCGTGATAATTCGAATTTCATCAAAGAGGAACTCCAGATATTCGATTCGCAATGTACCTCAACTTGAATCATTGACAATAGGGCTACGCTCAGGCAAAAACTTGGATCGCTTACCTTCTGAAATCCCAAGTCGCTTAATTCGATCAGTGTTCAATCAGCCCTAAAAACTTACCAGATATAAGATGGCATGATTTAAGAAGGTATTGAAATACTTCCGGTTAAAGGTTGATCTATTCCTCCTCATACTTTAATGCCAAGCACGCCGATCTCTATTTTCCCGCCTCCGAATAAAGTGCATACAATAAGCTGAGTTTTTTGCTCAACTTTTTTCGTCTTATTTCTTATTGATCTCACAGTATAATGCACCTTTACAGATTATCGTCATAGACGCGGGATCCGATTCTCATTCATAGACTGAGTTGATTCACCACTTCAAGGCGTAAAAGTATTTCCCTTGGAAGGCACTATTCCTTGAATGTGACAGGTTATTAGATTTGCCTTGGTGCGACGTTGATCTCGTCCGTGAAGAAGTGCAAGAGGTACGAATAAGGCAGATACTAAGACTCCTTTCTTTGTGCCGATAAGCAGTCAGTTGACAGATACCAATTGATATATTGATTTTATGAAAAACGTAGAACCATACAATGAATATTTCCTCTCAAGGAAAGGGATTTTCTTTTTTTAATTTTGGCTTATGTGTAACTTGACTGTAACTTTCTATTTAAGTCTATAAAGCATGCCCACAGCACCCAACGTTAAAGTAACTCCGCTGCACATGGAGAGGAAGAGAGAGAGAGGAAGACGGTCACTGGGGATACTTTTGACGACCTATGTATGCATGCGAGTAAATTTTATCAATTCCCTTTTTCTCTTCTTTTCTTTTTCACTTTGCTGATACCCACCCTCTTCAATGTCTTTCCCAGTTGAGCTATTTAGAACGCGTAGAGATGAAAGACGAAGAAATATACCTGTTCAAAAGGGTGGTAAATTATTGAAGCGAGGCACGATGCGTCCAATTGATATATTGATTTTATGAAAAACGTAGAACCATACAATGAATATTTCCTCTCAAGGAAAGGGATTTTCTTACGTACACACTGGCTTATGTGTAACTTGACTGTAACTTTCTATTTAAGTCTATAAAGCATGCCCACAGCACCCAACGTTAAAGTAACTCCGCTGCACATGGAGAGGAAGAGAGAGAGAGGAAGACGGTCACTGGGGATACTTTTGACGACCTATGTATGCATGCGAGTAAATTTTATCAATTCCCTTTTTCTCTTCTTTTCTTTTTCACTTTGCTGATACCCACCCTCTTCAATGTCTTTCCCAGCCACTCGAGACACAACCATGGAAGATAATACCAAAAGATATCGCAATCGTGCTCGTGCGTCGTCTTTCAACAATTCCGTGATTCGCAGACAGCAATCGGATTCACAGTTCAATAGTCCTCAAACGAACCACCGACTTTCCAGAAGACCTAGTTTTGATTCTCACCATACTCGATATGTGCCACCTACCGTTGTTCAACCCAAACAATCCCATAGTAACTTTTTAGCCGTAAGTCAACACCATAGCCATACTGGTGCCTCATCCATAGATGACGATTCCGGATCTGAGGAAGACAATGGCTCCATGTTCTATATTCAAACTCCCACCAGAATAAGCACAGCCAACTTGGACGAACTGCATAGAGAATTGGTTGGTAAGTCTGCTATAATAATGGAAAAAAAAGTCATGCAACAAGTTAATTTGTGTGTTGTTGTTGAGTAGAATCACCAACTCCGATCACACCCGTTGTATCCGAAAGCAGCAGCAGATCAATAAAAGAAAAGAAGACAGTGGGTCGTAAGAAGTCGACAAGAAAAGGAGTGTTTGGTTCTATTCTTGCAAGAAGAAACAGTAGTACGACAACAAATAGTAGCCAATTATACGACGATGGTTCTAGCTCGATTTATCCACCTCCTCAAAAGCAAACTGGTCAAAGGTAATAATTATTAGGGAGTAGTAGCGCTCCATAATTATTAACTCAACTCACCTTTGATTTTATAGAGATCAATATGGCTTTTTGAAAAGTTCTCAATGGATCACCGAGGAACAATTTGATGGTTTTGAGGATTATTATGCACCCATTATGAAACGTAGATTATTGAAATGGCGACAATTACTAGCAGATAATAACAATGAATGGCCAGAAAGAAGCAGTAAAAGTAAGCAATAGTTAAACGATGAGGAGGAAGGTAGATTATCGTTTTTGACACTTTTTTTCTTTCTATCAAGTCAAACGTTACATCCGAAAAGGTATTCCACCAGAATTACGAGGACAGGTAATCGTATTAAGGGGAGAAGTGTTGTGTACTTTTTCACAGACATTGACACGTTTTCTTTGATTCCATTAAAGGCATGGTTACACTATAGTGGAGCGAGTGCCAAATTAAAATCAAACGGAGGGTTATATTATGATCTAGTACAACGTGCTGAACAGATGGGAAGTAAAAACGAGAACCTTGATATAATTGAAAGAGGTACGTACTACAAACATACAAAGCCATCAAATCAAAATCAAATTAGATTTATATTAATTGTTTATTCTCCAAAAAAAGATTTACATCGTACGTTTCCTGAAAATATCAAGTTTAGACCTTATGGCAATAACGACAATGGTACTACTGGCAATCATACCCCACCCGCGACCTTAGAAGAGAAGAAAAATATACCCATTATCAAATCTTTAAGAAGATTACTACTAGCGTTCTCTGTATACTCGCCTTCGATTGGATACTGTCAATCACTCAATTACATTGCTGGTATGATGTTGTTGTTTATGGATGAAGAGGAGGCTTTTTGGACATTTGTCATGACGATTACACACATTTTACCACCTAATATTTATGATGTGACAATGGAAGGTGCTAATATTGATCAAAACGTGCTGATGATATTAATCTCCGAACGTTTTCCCCAGCTGTGGAACAAAATGTCGGGCGGAAAATCGTTTTGGGAATGCGAGGAGGATGGTGTTGGCATGCCTACTTGTTCCTTAGTGACAAGTCATTGGTTTTTGACTCTTTATATCAATATTCTTCCTGTGGAGGTATGTGACACACCGATCATTTAGTATGAGTGGTATATTAATGTTTTTATGTGGGGCATGTAAATGTAGAGTGTTTTGCGTGTGTGGGATTGTCTGTTTTAGTAAGTAGTCTATGCTCTATTCGCAATCAGTGTGGCTTTACTAACATTTATATGCGTATAGCGATGGGCAAAAGGTGTTGTTCCGTATAGCCCTTGGTATTTTCAAGTTGAACGAAGCTGAAATTTTATCAGTCAATGATCCCCTCGAGGTGTTTCAAGTAATTCAGGTACGCAGTAATTTTTTTTTTTTAATTCATCACTTTTTCAGGGATTAATAAGTCAACATAGAACATGCCTAAACGCATGGTCGACTGCCATAAACTCATCGATGGTACTTACTTACAATACGCATCCACTACTCGCGTGAGTGATGAAGAAATAGCAGATCGCCGTGAGCTATTTAGAACGCGTAGAGATGAAAGACGAAGAAATATACCTGTTCAAAAGGGTGGTAAATTATTGAAGCGAGGCACGATGCGTGGAGCCATTATCCATAGAGCAAAGGAAGCACGATACTTTGTTGAAAGAGCAAAGACTGTCAGAAAATAATTCCATTTTTGTAATTACATAAAAAAAGAACCTAAATCTTTCTCGCTCTCTCTCCCTTTGTTCTCCAATGATATGTATGCAACTGCGGCCTTTTTCATGCGTCTTTTTTGTGTACTATTTTGTGATCGTTCAAATGATGAAAATGACTGCGTAACAAACAACTGTTTACCTACTTATCGCTGTTGTTGATCACTATTGTAGTGCTCGCTTGCTATTACTCACGCAGCAAAAGTAATGAGCCGAGAACTCGTTAGGCCCTTTTTTTAAAACACTATTTTATAATGACGACAAGTGTAAGGAAGCTACGAAGCATAACTACGCTATGATGGTTCGTTTTAAAGGCGAATTAAAACCACGAAGTTTTTTTTTTCCATGGCTTTCCAAGACGTAGATGACACACCAATTCTTATTGGTGTATAATTTTTCACTTTTTGAAATTTTTTGGAATTATTTATATTTCCCTAAAAAGCTGCGGCACTAGGGCTTTTTTTTTCTTTTTCAATTTTTCAAATATACACAACTTTATAAACTATGTCTGGTAAGCAAACGTTCTACTAGCACATCTTGCTATGGAACTGCCCGCAGAAAAGCACCGTTCAGTATATTAAACGCGAATTTCTTTTCTATTTGTTTAGACTGGGATAAAACAACTGTTCTCCGTAAGCGTGATCCTACCAAGGCCAAGGTCACTCGTAGCGATGCTGAAATCGCTGCTGCCAGAAGAGTAAGTTGACTATAGAGTGGAATCGAAAAGCATTTAAAGATATTAAACGGGGATTTGTGTTTATAGGCTGGTGCTGCTATTACCACTGACAAGAAGTCTACTTTGACTAACTCTAGCCACGCTGATACTGATCACCGTCGTATCGCCAAGATCGATCGTGAAAACGATGTTGCTCCTCCTCCTCGTGTTGATGTCTCTGTCGGTAAGGCCATTCAAAAGGGTCGTCAAGACAAGGGTATTACACAAAAGGATTTAGCCCAAGTCATTAACGAAAAGCCTCAAGTTGTTAACGAATATGAATCTGGTAAGGCTATTCCTAACCAAAACGTGCTCGGTAAGATGGAACGTGCTCTTGGTATCAAGTTGAGAGGAAAGAACATTGGTGAACCATTGACTTTTGGCAAGAAGAAGTAATTTATTACCTGTAAAAAAAAATGCATACAATGAAACTGTACAAAAAAACAACACACACACACACACACAAACAATATACATGCAACACATTTGCAACAACAACTACCCTACACTTACAGCAATAAAGAGAAAAAAAAAAACTCTCATATTAGGCGGAGTGCTGGTTTAATAATTATTTTCCCTCTCTGGGCTGTTTCTATTTTTTTATGTGTGGATTTTGTTGGCCCAGTTCGCATTGAAAAAAGATTTAAAAAAGGTTTAGACTTATTCTTATCTCTTTTCTTTCTTTCTTTCCTTTTTCTTTTCTCTTCTTTTTTTTTATACCTATGAGCCTTTGCTTTAAACCCATTTCAGAACAAGAACAACAAGATTCCCCTTATGACGAAGTGGAATGGTTGGACACAGATGCCTCCGAAGACGAAGATTATTTCCCTCAATTCCCCATTCAACAACAGCAACAAGCACCCATCTTGCCTTCAATAAAAGACTATTTCTTGAAGCAAGCAAACTCGCATTATAACCATCAAATAAGTGGAAGTAGCTTTGATAGCAATACTAGCTTGGACACCGAAGAGGAAGAGGAGGAGGATGAAGAAGATTTCTTTGATAGTGTACTGCTGGAGAACAACAGTAATAGTCGCATGAATTTAACTGCAAGAACATCCACAACAACAACAACAAATAAAGACGATGTATTTCTTAAAAAATTAAATATAAGCAGTGAATCTCCTGCTGATAAAGTACGTCAAGCAATTGATAAGACGATTGATAATGGTATTGAGAGAGTAGATATAAGGTATGAAATTACGAATTATTAGTACTTGTATCTCTCTCTTTTAATTCCATTTCTTTATGTATGTAGTCATGTAGGTTTGACTGAAATACCTGATGAGATTAAGGAACTTCAATATGTTACGGTTGTACACAATGATGTAGTAAAGACAGCTGCATTACAAATATTTCTGTATGGAAATGATTTACAGTGTATCAATCCACTGTTATTTCACCTCAAGTCACTTACTGTACTAAGTTTGAGTAAAGTATAATATGGAATATGTTGCAAAAGTGTGAATTGTTTCAAAGTTAACCTTGTTTTGGTTCTTTTTCCAAGGAAATAATCGTCTGACAACCATTCCGTCTGATATTGCATTACTTGAAAACTTGGTGGAACTCTCGCTTGGAAATAATCAATTAGTAAGAATTACTCATTCAAAAAAAAGTGAATTTTACATTAACAAATTTATTTTTATAACAACAGCAAACAATCCCTGGTGAATTATTACGTCTGGATAAATTAACAACCCTGTCTCTATTCCCAAATCCATTTTTACCTTTACCCAGTGATCAAGTGTGTACGTGTAGTAAAGACAGCTGCATTACAAATATACGTACACACTAATGATTTACAGTGTATCAATCCACTGTTATTTCACCTCAAGTCACTTACTGTACTAAGTTTGAGTAAAGTATAATATGGAATATGTTGCAAAAGTGTGAATTGTTTCAAAGTTAACCTTGTTTTGGTTCTTTTTCCAAGGAAATAATCGTCTGACAACCATTCCGTCTGATATTGCATTACTTGAAAACTTGGTGGAACTCTCGCTTGGAAATAATCAATTAGTAAGAATTACTCATTCAAAAAAAAGTGAATTTTACATTAACAAATTTATTTTTATAACAACAGCAAACAATCCCTGGTGAATTATTACGTCTGGATAAATTAACAACCCTGTCTCTATTCCCAAATCCATTTTTACCTTTACCCAGTGATCAATGTCATAGAAAACGCATACAACAAAGAAGAAGTAGTCTAACAGAAATATCCACTAGACAAATATTGGCAACAAATACGTCAGAGGATATGATTAAGCGCAACCATACAATATTACCTATCGATATCATACAACGATTTCAGTCCATATCAAAAGTGAATTATTGTGAGCTGTGCAAATTATCATTTCATGTGCCTGATATCGAAGAAATCATATGGAGAACTGTCCTAGGAAATCATCATGTTCCTACCGTATTTAGATTTTGCTCCGTACGTTGCTGTAACACATTTTCTATCAAAGATCAGCAAGTACCCATCACTACTACTACAACACCAACAGAGGAAGAGAATACTGCTTAAATTACCCTCTTCCTTTTCATCATACCAACCAATCGCCCTTTTAATTACATTATTTTGCCATTTATTTGCCTACGTATACCTCTTTGCCATTTACCTCTTTGCTTTATCATTTCTCATAAAAGAATAAATAATTTGCTTTTTTGTTACATTATTTCATTTACGAACTACTGGCTGGCCGCCGCAGTAGCACGGTCATTTGCACAGACACTACTGCGGTGCAAAGAAAAAAAAAAGTCATCCATCCCTCATGTTCAGAGAAAAAAAAACGGATGCAATTTTAGCCAATGAGCGGACGGATTCAAAATTTGGATGCACATTTAACCAATCATATAGATGGATGCATTTTCCTAAAAATGACGGACTTGGAAATTGGGAGAAGCGAAATAAACCAATGAGGTTTGAGAATGTCGAATTTTCAAGCATTTAAGGCTCCACTCAGCGTGAGTCGATGAAACCTCCTCTTATTCGAATATCACTTTTAGTTAAAATGTAAGTACCGGACAACGCCGGACCTGATGGTGTCCCAAAAAAATTTTTTTTTTCTTTCTTCAAAAAATACTAATCTGTATACACACAAAATAGGGTCAGTTTACTTGTTCAAAAGCGTCTTGCTGCCTCCGTTCTCAAGTGTGGTGAACGCAAAATCTGGTTAGACCCCAACGAGACTCAAGAAATCTCCAACGCCAACTCTCGCGCCAACATCCGTAAGCTCGTTAAGGATGGTTTGATTATCCGTAAGCCTGAAATCTCTCAATCTCGCTACCGTGTCCTCGTCCGTGCTGCTGCCAAGCGTAACGGTCGTCATATGGGTCATGGTAAGAGAAAGGGTACTGCTGATGCCCGTATGTCTTCTCAAGTCATCTGGATGCGTCGTATGCGTGTCCTTCGTCGTCTTTTGGCCAAGTACAGAGAGGCTGGTAAGATTGACAAGCACCTTTACCACCACCTCTACCTCAAGTCCAAGGGTAACGGTTTCAAGAACAAGCGTGTCCTTATGGAACACATTCACCGTGCTAAGGCTGAAAAGGTCCGTGCCAAGACTCTCGCTGAACAAGCTGAGACTCTTCGTGCCAAGAACAAGGCCATCCGTGAACGTCGTGCTAACAAGAAGACTGAAAAGCTCGAAGCTCGTCAATAAGTCTTTTGAATAATTCATCATCTTACTACTACTATTACCATTTTTTTTAATCCATCTATATCTTGTAACTAATAAAGTACAACATATATATTATACCATTTCTTGGTTCTTTCTCTTTTCTAATTTGACCATGTCCTAACTTCAGAGCTTGTTTTTCGGAATACACTAGAAACAGTGTTGTAATAGCTAGCTGCTTTTGAACTGTCGTCACGAAGGATAACGTAGCTCAACTTTCAAAGAAAGTGAAAGTACTGTCCATTGTTAAAATGGTCGGGTTTCAGCAGCTTCGGATATCGACTTTATATTTACCAAGAAACTAGGAGTCCCAAAGAATTGGATGTCCTTTCAAAGTTATGGCCAATACCTTCACTGGCCATGTTGGCTCGATCTTTTATAAGGTCTGCAGCTTGTCTGATGGAACATAGAGGACAACCATCTCCCCGCCAGAAGCGCTGATTTGTATTTACATAATAAATAGATATGTCCACACCGCTGATCAGAGACGAGCTACGTACGTTTGTAGTTCAAACGTTTTCCAACGACACCAATATTGCTCGCAGAATGAACGTGGGTGCTCTTGGAATGATACCTAAGGATGTTGCCAACTTTAAGCAATATATGCAAGATTTCTTATGTGGATGACACTGAAATAGAGAATTTAGTCTTATATCTTTAAAATAAGGAGTCTTTGTAGCATATTACTCTGTCACCACCACCAGCAACAAAAAACAGGTCTTGAAAGCATTTTTTTTTGGCTCATGAGGTAATCACCATGGATGCTATGTACAAGACAAACTGTCTTTCGTCAATGCTGTTGATGTCAACAACATTGGCACATAAAAAGCGCTTAATAGCAGTGCGTTTGAAATTGCCGGTGGATGAATTCCATGAATTGTATGTATTTCTGGTTTACGAGAAACCTCGAGGATGCTATCGGGATCGTAGAGGCCGTGCAGGACCCTACCGTATTTAAAATAGGTATGGGCTTATATGAGAAAGAAGCAGCAAAGTCTTGATGCGCAAGTTGTAAAAAAAAGAAGATCGCAATAAAAAATGGCAACAGTATAGATGTAGAAAGAAATAAAATTGTTATAGAAGTAGAGTCAAAAGAGGACAACATCACCATTAAATGTCGATGAATAAAACAAAACCAGATTTTAATGCATGTTTAACAGAAGATGATTATGTATATCTCGGTACTGTGGACTTCGTGCCTTGCACAATCTCCGAAGAGGGGTAAGACTAAGTGGCCAGTAATTAAGAATGAGATGCTGGACCATCTCCTTAACTATGAGATTTTCTATAAGGATGTCTTGGGGCATATATAGTTCAAAGACTAAAAAAACTTATGTACATAACAAGGAATGTAGTTCTTTTTGCCGGAGAGTATGAAATTTTCATAGCAGCACACACTAACAGACTAAGAAATAGAGCATTCTCTATGCTCCTCAGTTTTCTGAGCCAACTTCAGTCAAGCCAGTTGTCCTACAGCTCGCCGGTACGTAGCCACTTTTACTTGATATATAGGTGCGGATTTGAGGAAATTCTTGTAGAGTTTTAAGGTAATTGTTGATGATTTCTTCGACATCCAGTTAAGCGGTGTCAATATCATTTACTATGATCCGAAAGTCCAAGTTGAAGTGTAGGTTTGATATTGATAATTGATGGGGTGTGGTATCTCTCCTATATAAACGTTTTCTATTATTATACATATCCTTAGTAAGAAAATGCAGCTCGCAACTTACCGCTTAACAAAGCATTAATTAGCATTAGAGAAAAGTTCGATAACAGGACCCCAAAATTTCAACAGGAAAGACATTTCCGAGAATTTTTTTTGGGAGAGTTCATGGAATAAAACTGGCTTGCTCACAAGTTGATCCAAACTAATCGACACGAGTATTAAATTAGTACGTATACGGTCAACATACCACAGTGCTATAACTTACATATGAACATATATCATTTTAATTGCTCTCTCATTGTTGCTATTATAGTTATATGACTCGATTGTCTTTTTTTAAAACACTTTTTCGGGCAGTTACATACGGTTTTCAATCTAAATCGCTTGTTCAGTAAGTGTACAACTTTCAACGTGATATATTACACTGTCTATCTTACTTTTTTGACCGCAAAAAAAGGCGTCGAATCTCTTTCTACTTTCTTTACATACTTCCAACTGAAATCTTTCTTTAAAAGTGTTAGCTGTAATTCCAATTAGTTTTAGTTGTTCCTTGTTGCTGAAATCAATGATGGTGTTTTGACAAAGTTATGCAATACACCATGTTTTCCAGGTTTTAACTTCTAAGCTATTTCCCACTGATAAAGTTTGGGTGCCTTTTAATCCAACGATGAGGATCTTATCGGGAGAGCTCGTTTTGGTTTTCGCACCGACTGTGATCTCTTCGCAGAAGTTCTTGGCCGTTTGTATTCTTTTCCGTAGTTCGAGTAAAAGCCTTTCTGCATTCGTTTGTTTAAAAGGGGTCCTTACCCATGCCACTTGTGTGTCAATCCTTTCCCTCTTAGACGATGCCTAATACCCAAAGCCTTCAACCAGTACTTTTATGAAAAGGCAAAGAACGCGGAAAAAACGGCCCTCTATACGGCCGCGGAAATGGAGCCTTGAATCGCTTAGTATGTACACCACCGAATTTATCCAGAATGCACTTAATGAGGGGGACATTTAAGACAGAGGAAATAGCAGGAAAGAAAGAAAGAAAGCAGAGAGAAACACATTTGTGGTCAATATTTATAGAAATATAAGCTAGTTTATCACAGGAGAATTCAGGAAATGATTTATTATTGACTGAGCAATCAAGCTGGATGCTTGCCATTATATTGATATTTCATTATCCAAAAAGTAATCTGTTTGGACAGTAAAAAAATTCTGTGTGGATAAAGACTCCCTTGTTTTAATCGAGCCCTAATTTCTTTATCAGTAGCCATGCTTCAAATTACAACTTTTCAATCAACAACAGAATAAAGAACTGGTCAAAGTAGCCAAATGTCGGCATAAAATTTGCGGGTCTGTAAATCAAGAAGGCGTGCCTTGAGTTCCTCAATCCATAAATTTCAATGTCTGTCTCATTAGTATATAGCTTTAATTGCCTCTACAATATCTACTAAAACAGTATCCTCAGAACCACTATGTAGATCTATTGACGCCCGAACTTCTCTGCGGACTAATTTTTTATCCTTGATACCCATCACCTTTGACATAAAATGCAAATCGAATATCGTGATAAAACACAATTATGTCGTTGTCTTGAAAAGAAAGTTTTGGTGGATCGAATGATTCAAATCAGCCGTTCCTTTGCCACCTTTAAAGGTAGTTCCATTCAAAAATATATCGACAAATCAGAGCCCCCGAGAGCGAGTATCATATACCTACCTCATCTGCCCGCAACTAGAGCAGTTTCTGGGGTCCTTTACAAAAAATTACCCATATCAATTCCCTCAATTGCATTGGTCTCATTGACTCCTTTACTTGTTGACTGTGTAATACACAACCATCACCATTGAGTCTATCAATGTACCCACGAAGAGCCATCTGGAGCGTTGTTTTAGGGACTTGTTTCACTACCTTCGGGTTCCCGGGTTCATTAATGCTAAACTTGTTACACTCTTTACAAAATCCTTTCCACCATAAATCTTCTTTTCACTATCCCCTCTTTTTAGTCACAGCTATCGCGCAATACTACAACTAGCATTGTTACTGGTAGTCCTTTATCCGCTCCGTTCTTTTCTCTTCTCTGATAATAAAGTCATCAAAACAACAGTAGTACAGCTACAAGCACCTCTTTGCGGGTACGGTCCTTGTCGCTAAAGCTTAAAAATTTTGTCTCATTTTCCTTTATTTCTTTCTCTCATATACCTATTTACTATTTACCTTGTTGTCCTATCATTTGTAATAAAAGAATAAGCATTTTTTTTTACTATATTGTCTTATCCACTGAACACACTAACCGACTGACCGTCTGGCCGCAGTAGCATGGTCATTTGCATAAAAGAAAAAGTCATCCTTCCAACACAAAAAAGGGATGCAATTTCAGCCAATGAACAAACGGATTCAGAATTTGGATGCAAATTCAACCAATGAGGTAGATGGATGCATTCTCTTGAAAATGTCGGGTTTGAAAACTTGAAAGAGTCCAAAGAGCCAATGAGAAGGGAGTATTTCGAATTTTCAAGCATTTAAGGCTCCTCTCAGCGTGGAGTTAGTAGATCCCCCTCTTATTCAAACATCACTTTTTAACAAAAATGTAAGTACCGGACAACGCCGGACCTGATGGTGTCCCAAAAAAATTTTTTTTTTCTTTCTTCAAAAAATACTAATCCTCCTGTAATATTAATAGGGTCAGTTTACTTGTTCAAAAGCGTCTTGCTGCCTCCGTTCTCAAGTGTGGTGAACGCAAAATCTGGTTAGACCCCAACGAGACCCAAGAAATCTCCAACGCCAACTCCCGTGCTAACATCCGTAAGCTCGTTAAGGATGGTTTGATTATCCGTAAGCCTGAAATCTCTCAATCTCGTTACCGTGTCCTCGTCCGTGCTGCTGCCAAGCGTAACGGTCGTCATATGGGTCATGGTAAGAGAAAGGGTACTGCTGATGCCCGTATGTCTTCTCAAGTCATCTGGATGCGTCGTATGCGTGTCCTCCGTCGTCTTTTGGCCAAGTACAGAGAAGCTGGTAAGATCGACAAGCACCTTTACCACCACCTCTACCTCAAGTCCAAGGGTAACGGTTTCAAGAACAAGCGTGTCCTCATGGAACACATCCACCGTGCTAAGGCTGAAAAGGTCCGTGCCAAGACTCTCGCTGAACAAGCTGAGACTCTCCGTGCCAAGAACAAGGCCATCCGCGAACGTCGTGCTAACAAGAAGACTGAAAAGCTCGAAGCTCGTCAATAAGTCTTTGGAATAATCCATCATCTTACTACTACTATTACCAATTTTTTTTAATCCATCTATATCTTGTATCTAATAAAGTACAATATATATATTATACCATTTTTTGGCTCTCCCGCTTTTCAATCGTCTTGAGATTTCATATAGTCCCTGAAGTTTACTGCGGCAGATAAATGAAAAATAGAATTTATTTTGGGTATTTTAGCGCGAGGCTTGTGATATGTAAGATTTGTAGCAAGTGGTTGTTTTGAAAATAATGTACATGTATACCAAGCCTGGCGTCTGATGATATTAATAGATATATGTAATGCATATGTATATGTGATGCTGCTGGCAAATTCACCTTTTTTGGTTTTCCTTGCGTACATAATATATTGCACTCCAAAGACAAAGTTCGACGATTGAGGTATGTACATAAGTACAAGAATAAGATATGATTAAGCTGGTGTATGAAGACTGAATACGTATTAGAGAAGATTATAGCTAAAGCAGTAGTTCTATGATGTTGAATCAGTTGCGATATGCTTATCGCTTACATATCATTATAACTCGTTTACTGAACTGACTCGATCACCTTTTCGATATAGTGCTTCTCGTTCTACACACGTGCATTTCTATGTCTTTTTTTCTTTCTTTATATCTATCCTATCATGAACATTTAGACATTGGAATTGTTTCCTACATCGAGTGAATTGCGAATATACGCAGTGGCGCACATCACTCAAGACTTTCCTCGTCTTACCATAGTTGTAGATGGGTCCCAGCACGCTCAACTTTTAAGCGGATAAAGATACCCAAATATATCACGACTGTGAATCTTTACTTACACTGAACAAGGCTGCTGGACAAGAGATGTCAATTGCATCAACCACGACTTTATATCATACATACCCTCCTCGGTAAGTTCATCCCATGTCTTGAAAATTGTCGAATTATATGCCCTTTGCTACATACATCGTCATTTAGTTTACCTTGAATAAGCATTTTTCATCGACCTTATAATCTTGACATATTACAAATGCATACAGCTCCCAACCAGAATTCGGCTCACAGTCTACGAAATTATAGAAAGGTGCCCTTACTGTCGTTGAGCACGGTAAAGAAAGTGAGCAGACTAGTTGACTTGACAGATACTTTGCAAGATGGAAATATCAAGGATACATACTGCCAATAAATAGACTGCATAAATCAATCGAAGACGGTTCTCGGATTATAGACAGATGTTCTTGGATAAACATCCTCAAGCATAAGCTACTTTAATGAAATCCTCAGTCAACAACACGAATGATCCGGTCTCTACATATCCCCTTATGCCTTCATTTATACAAGTAAAGTGCATATTGAAGCTGCTTCCAAAAATCGATCTGTTATCATATACATCGAAAATAAATAAAGTTGATACAAAAAGATTGCTCAGTACAAAGTGGATTATAACCACCCGTTCATCCCGCACAACACATTCAATATGTACTATTGAAATCAAAAGCCTATTGTTGTTTCTTTGTATCACAGAAGGAATATCTGTCTAAATGCAGCCTAGCCAAAAACTAAATAAGCGACCTCCCGCGCATGCAATACGTAAGAGTAAACAAAATTTGGATAAGACCCTATTGTTCTAGATCCGCACAAACAAACACTTTGAAGCGATCTATTTTCTTGAGAGAAAGTAAAAGGATATGTATATGTAGCCCCATTGCATTAACTAAGAAGAAGATTATGCTCAGCTATCGGTTTGTCGTTGTGTCAGAGCATAAAAAGAAACCAAGGAAAAGAAGCTATCCGCAGTGTGCAGTTCTTGTTGTACACAAAAGAAGAAGGAAGAGATTCTATTCGTCAATAAAATTTATTATAACATCATGAATACGCTAAATTTTTGGCGGCTGTGACATGTCTGGGGGACATTAACCGAAATTAGTTGCCCGATCAACAGGAAATTCGAGTGTTGCCAGTTTGGTGCACTGAATATGTTTGTGACAAGTTGTACCTGTGGAAGCACAATGAGTACAAATGTGACTGAGCTTTATACAATTGATATAAGTACTTACTTGTTTGATTTATTCTTGCGTCTAAAAGGTGGTAAACAAAGTCCATCCTCAGAAACCATTCTGGAAAAACCAATAAGGGCAATGTTTTTCGCACCATTTTGATCCCTGTTCGTGGTTGTTGCACGCGTTGTTTTTCGTCTAGGGCAGTTTTTATTTGTACAAGTAACTGCACCTTTTACACGCTTTTTCTTCTTTTCTTCTCCTACCCGTACCACTTGCTTTGTAGTGAGGTGGAAACATGAATTGCAAGTCACCGTTGATCTAAATTCATCAATAGTGAAAACATGATCACCTTCAACCGACGCGAGCCTTTCAACAATGGGTTTCAAACTTCTTCTTGAGTGTCCTCGAAGAAAAGGAGAGCAACCAGACCAGTTCCCTACAAACGTCGGCAGTGAGCCGTATTCTTTTTCTACATTTTGCAGTCTGAAGGCTTCGTCGCGGTCGTGGGATAATGATTTTTTGTAGTATCGACCCAGTCTTATTTTTCTTGTAGTGGCCCTCTTTTGTAGATTCTTGATATCTAAACGCTTATTTTTTCTTTGTTTTTCCTCTCTTTCTAAACGATGAGCTTGTGAGAGAACAGCGTTGTCAACACGCTTTGCAGAAAAGTCAAAAACCACCTCTTTCACGGGCAAGTGTTTGGGGGCATCCATACTTGTGATATTAAGCACTTCAAATCTATTGATTGATTCAAATAGCGTTTGTGGCTTAATGCAGTTGATAGCGGCAGTGGTTACGATACCCGGATCTAAGCCTTGGATCAAAGTTCTTCCCTTGCTCAGATTACTAGCTACATCTTCAGGTATCTGGAGAGTATCAAGCTGATTTGAAATGGTTGCTTGGGAGTGCAGCTTTTTGTTCATAGAATACATTTGATGCTGGGCGTCTTTGACTCTTACATTCAACGAAGAGGGCTTATTGTAGATGTTATCGCATGTGGTTCTTGCACCTTTCAATTCTAAATAAGAGTCGGCATCCCAGTTGGGATTATTTTTCATTTTCGCCCTGAAAGATCTTGCTACGTTCATTCGTAAATCCTCTGCAGGTCTAAGTTCCTTGATCAAAGCTGAATACTCTTTTTTACCATTCTTAACCAAGATATTGAGTTCATTGATACGAGCTCTAAGTTGTTTTTTATCATCTGAAGCCAAGTCTTTGTCTTCATCTCCTTTGATTCCTATGCCTGGTACCTCTACGACTTCTTCCTTGTTGGTCTTGACAACAGCCTTTGTACCAAGAAACTTTATATCGTAACGGTTACTGTAGTAGAACGAATAGCAAGGTTTCAACTTTTGTTCTTTCAATATACGGTCTACTGTAGAACTGTCAAAGAAATTTCTGAATAAAGACTGTTTATCTATGTCGCTTTTGATACTTGAGTAGCTCGTAAAAGGATTATTTTGAGAGTCGAACATATTGTGGTCTTTACAGAATAATAGATAAAGGGTGGCGGGCGTAACGAAGACGGACGACTTTTTGCTATCGTTCAGAATAGGACACATCTTTCGATCGTTGAATCGGGTTTTGGGACCCGCAAACCGAGCAAGCACGTTTCGCAGATGGCAAACAGGGTAACAATTCATAAATGAAGCTTCATCATTTTCCTTCAGTGTAATTGAACGGAGAGTGTTAACAATCTTCGCACACGTTGCCAACGCACCAAAAGGGATTGTTTCTTTTTTATCTGTATAAAGTTGTTTTTGTATGTATTCAGGGCTGATTTTGCCGATGATAGATTCAGAACCACATAGCATAACCACAACTGACTCCAAAGCATTAATTTCTCTCCCTGTCAAATCAATATCATCCGTCTCATTGTCGGGTACGAGAAGTTCCTTATCGTTCAAGAAATCTTCATCGCCATCACTGGGTTCTATTAGATATAGAAATAATGCGTTAGATCCTGCTGTGTATCAGTGATACTACTAGGCATATGTACCTTCATCTTCGTGGTCACGCAATTCTTTACTTCTTTCGGTATTGGCATACACGACGTCTTGTGCGTTAAATATCTTTTTCAAAACCTTTTGGATACAGTGAAATTTTCTGTGCTTGCCTCCCTGAAACTCCATCAAAAGCTCGAAAAGGGCCTCCATATCTTTCTTGCTGTTCTTGTTTTTGGAAACAAGAGTGCGGGTAACCGATTCAGCTTCTTTTCCTTTGTTTTTTCTCTTTGGCTTGAAGAATCTTTTCTTTGCAAGGTTAATACGAAGTAACAGAGTTACAGCCACCCTAAGATCTTGCTTGTAGCTTTCTTTCGTCCACATATTACAAAAGT
>KK076520.1:0-166220 GCA_000587855.1 Mucor irregularis B50 | reverse complement strand
ATTAAGAATACTAATCAAATTTTTGTAAGTTCAAATCTGGTTGATATATTTTTCGATAATGTGATTACATATTTACTTACATATTGCCTTTCTTCTTGACTGATTTTTCACCAACACAAGTGGACAAGATCATCCAAAAGCCTCGGAAGGAAAACAAATCATGGGTTTCTATATTTTTTAATACCTCTTTGCTGGGAAGGTAAATGTCGCTTTCGTCCTTGCCGATACCATTTGCATTGAGATCAATATCGTTCAGTTTGAAAAATTTTCCCCCATCAGCTTCATCGGTGCAAATTTTCCCACTGATAATTAAATTTATCAAAATATGTACGGATTTGGAAAGGCCAGCAATCACACGGGTACATGAATCCTGTAGATCATCCAGACGAGTATTCAAAGTGTTGTAGTCAAAAGAGTGGTTTATTGTACGTTTTAATGATCTTGAGACCGTTCGGTAATCATTCTCATCCTCGCCAATCACTTCTGATACAGACGGCTCGTCCTCGTATTCTTGGATTTCCACGGGATCTTCATTGTTTTGGTTATTTTTCAAAATGTTTATAAAGCCATCGATTAGACCTTCGACAGACAGCTTTCCTTGCTTTTTCAATGTATGCACTTTTTTTCCTAGCCAAGCCCCTGATTTCGGTATGTCGTTGGCAGACAAACCTGCAACTTCTCCTTCCCTGAGCATTTGTTCAACCCTAGCTTTGACGACAGGTACGACACCAGTTGGTATTTCTTTCATCGATAGGGTTGCTTTGAAATCATCGACAGTTTTCTTCTTGTTCTTTTCCACTTTTTTAAACTTTTTCCATTTGGATTCATACATACGATTGGCTTCTTCTTCTATATAATTAACAACAAGAGCATCAAGTGTTGTACCCAATTTGTGCTTAGCTTTTCTGGGTTTCTTTTCCTCAGCACCTCTTAATTTAGCGACGACCACATCTTTGTTCAAACTCAGTGTCTCTTCCTGCTTCTTTTTGGGGCTTTTTCTTGCTTTGAGCGCATAATATGCGGTAAACCCAAAGTACGAATCTTTGCGCTCAAGTAGATACAAGAGACGTCAAAACGATCGAAGAGCTACAAAAGATTTCTCAAAAGCCAGTGTCTACTGCAGAGGTAAGTTGATGTTGATGGCGGTGGTGAGAAGTTTTTTGAGTTATTGACGAGAAGTCAAATTAGGGAATTGCTGCTGCTAAAAATATTGGTGCAATCAAATACATGGAATGCTCAGCCAAATGCGACGATGGCGTGCAAGAGGTTTTTCTTGAAGCGGCCAAAGCTGCATGGGATGAAGGAGTCAATACAAAAAAAAAGAAGAATGGTGGTAGTGGCAAATGCATCTGCTTATAGTGATGCAAAGCCCCATTTTACCATTTATATCATGTCACAAAAACATCCATCATTTTACAACAAATAATAATAATAGTAATAGTAATAAAAGCGGGGAGCATGTATTTATTTCTCTGGAATCACTTTGTATGGGTTCATAATACCGTTAGGATCGATAGCATTTTTTATGATTCTCATAAGATCAAGTTGGACGTTGGATTTGGCACGCTTCATATAGCCGACCTTGGATACGCCAACACCATGCTCTGCTGTGATGGACCCGTTGTGTCTCACTAGTATTAGAGTTAACATTTTGTTACGGTAGCACTTTTTTTTTTTCAGGTACTTACTTGTCCAATCAAACACAAATTCGTCCATGGCTTCCTGTCCGTGGCGATCGAACCCCTTCAGATTAGCCATAATATGTAAATTCTAATTCACGAGGGTCAGTTATATAACAGTAATGGTGTTGTCTTCAAGGCACTTACACCATCACCAACATGGCCGAAGCCTAGCAAGTTTGAGTATAACTTTCCGTCTCCTAACAGATGCTTATCTCCAAAATGTTTCTTGGCATCCTCTACCATCTTATAAGATTTGCTATCTTCATAATGATGATCAAACCCACCTTCACTGTACTGTACTCTTTTCCTTGGATGTGAACTGCCTTGGTCATTCTGAGATCGCTTCATGAAAGTGTTTTGAAAACAAAATAAAGAAATAAGAGTGCAAATAAGTGAAAGAAAAAGAGGTGACAACAATGTATTTTTGATTTTTTACTGGAGTTTTATTAAATGTGTCATTCATAGATGAAACTGACAACAATTTTATGATAAAGTTTGCAGAAAGCATGAATCGATTACGCTCAAAACAAGACAACAACTTATTGTGTTTGTGTCAAATCTAATGTAATGAAAATCAACGTCAAATGCATTTCTAAAATAATAATAACCCATTTTCAGGTTGTACAGCACGGCCACAATGGTTCGCCTCTAGTTCTGTTCTTAGAAATCATTCCTGCAACTAGTTATACTGAAATTGGTAATTGCGAAATTGATTGGTTAATGAGGTCCAATTATTTTGCTTATTATTGTCGGAGTTCTCCCCCAGACATGTTATCCCCGCTAAATTTTTCCTTTTTCTCTCTTTCCTTTACAATTTTTATTTTTAAGAGAAATAATGAAAACCAAGACATGGCATGCTGTTGCTACTTCAGCGAAGCATTGGACCCATCAACAACCTTCTTCTCACATACCGCTTGCATCGTTAAGCTCCATTCGGAATCATCTCCCAACCTCAATAAATACAACCACTGATAACCATAACCATAATAATAAACATGATAATAAAACAACACCTCTCATTACTAATACACATAATCATTCCAAAAAATCATCATCAACATCAGCACTCTATCTCCCTATATACAAACAACCTTCTACTACTACTAATTCTTCTTATCGCTCATTTTCAACCTCATCCAGTCGTTTATCTACCTCTTCATCATCATTAAAAGCTGCTTCTCCAGCGTTTCAATTACCAGAACAACAACAAGATCATCATGTCCTTTGTCATCACAAATCATTACCTTTACTTGACTTCTTCTCCAAAGCTTATGCTAAACCTGTACCATCTTATATCTTTGCTCATGGAGCGTCTGGGTTTGCAAAGAATCGACATCGTTACACAACTCCTGATAACAAAGCCAGCAGCAGCGGCAGTAACAACAATAATAACTATTACTACAGTACACAAATTGGTGAGGATGCGTATTTTAGACGTTCTGATGCTCTTGGTGTCGCGGATGGAGTCGGAGGATGGGCAGGTGTTTCAGGTAATTTATAATTTGCTTACATGATTCTACACAAGTGGGAAAAAAATTCATAATTTTTGTATAGCCGCCAATGCAGCTTTATATTCAAGAAAATTAATGCACCATGCATATATGGAATTAGAAAGATTTGATAACATTGAGGATCCTTGTTTCTACCATTACGATGAAGCAGACCCAGTGAGTATCTTGCAGAGAAGTTACGAAGAAAGTATGCAAGAGGCGCAGCAAGAGGTATAAAAGTTGTAGATTTCCAAAACTGTAAAATATTAATATATATAATATACATAGGGCATCATCGGATCCTGTACGGCCTGTCTAGCAATTCTAAGACATGAAGAATTAAGAATAGCCAATATTGGTGATTGTGGTATCTCTGTGATTCGACATAATGATTATATATTTAGAAGCGAGGAACAACAACATTCATTCAACTTCCCCTATCAATTGGGAACAAGCTCTCCTGATCGACCGAACGATGCGCAGGTACATAATCTATACGCACAGAAAAAGAAAAGAATTTCCCAGAAATGCTCATCAGTTACTTACTTCAAACTAGTCTTTTACAGTTGCTGTTGAAAAGGGCGATATCATCATCATGGGATCAGACGGTTTGTTTGATAATTTATTCGACAAGGAGATTTTATCCATTGTCAAGGCTCAGGTTGCTTCCAGTAATAATAATCGACCGACGAGATTTCTTTCCATCGAACCTCAGAAAATATCAGATGCACTGGCGGAACGAGCGAAATATGTTAGTAAATGCAAATTAAATGTCGATAGTCCGTTTCAAGTGAGGGCTGTCAATGAAGGACTGTATTATCAGGTATATTCTATATTAGAAAGCATGAAGAAATGATGATATACTCACATGCTCGTTTTTCATATTATATGTACAGGGAGGAAAGGCGGATGACATTAGTGTGATTGTTGCCATTGTAAAAGATTGTGAGGACTCTCCTGATAGGAGATTATAGAGCTTTACATATAGGCTCAACACTATAACTCCCTTCAACAACAATACACATAATGTACTTAGACGTGATTATTCTTCTTTCCTGTAAAGTTTTGTAAAATTATAATTATATATTTATTAATAAACCCTGCATGCCGATTTTTTTAAGAAAAAGTAAATAAACAAACAAAAGAAAGGCTTCATTGTTTTTTGGGTCGTATTTTACCCGAGTACTTTCCATCCGTCAATGAGTGTCTATATGATTTTGTGCGCTACTATGTGTCTTTAATTGTTCTACCCGTGTTTCCATGACTTGCGTCTAGGTGTTTCGTGTAGTGTTTTGACAGTATCAATGTGACCTCTGGTTATGGTGATATTGTACGACAAATAGGGCACATCCTTTTGAAAGAAAAAACAGACACTAGGGCTGCGGCTGCTGTAGCCTTGAAGTAACTAATACAGCTTGCGAATATGCGTGTAATCACAGGAGATCACATCAAAGAGTTAGGAAGGGAGTTCTTTACTGCAATTGCAAACACATAAACATTTGGCGTTTGCACAGTTTGGTATTTTATCACAGATTACACGCAATTTTTTACTCTATCCACGCAATCAAACGCAAGCAGTAGATCCTGTTCATTACCGAACAATAGCTAATTAAAAGTAACCAGTTTCATTAATCAAGATAGATTAATTTTATGCAAATAAGATCAGTGATAGTATCATATAAATTGAATAAAATACAAGTTTTTTTCACTGCAAGTCCCCACCACCTTTGTATAAACACTTACTCACAGACTTGAGTGTATGAAAACATTTCAATTTGTACATACGCAAAACCTATTTATGGTACATTTTTTTCAGCGCTCACTTCACGAAATAAAAGAGTTTTAACAACAATTTACGCATGTCAGTTGTATGTACTTGCATAAAATGATAAATAATAGGCAAATTTTTTGTGTATATCAAAGAAGTTTGATGAAACCACATAATCTCTCTCTTCCCTTTCGCAAACTTCTATATTTGCACCGCACCTCTTTAGAATGACTATACAAACGCTTCCTATCGAGGTGACCGAAATGATATTTGGACTCTTAAACCGCGATGAACTTTACCATTGTCTTTATTTATGTAAAAAATGGTATGCTTTGGTATACCCCGTTTATTTCAGAGAGATGCTATGGATCGAGGAAAAGATATTACGTTTAAAAGAAGCTTTATCTTCAACAGCAAACGACAACATTCAACATTTCAAGCCCTTTCCTATCACAAGGAGACTGACTATTGATGACGATATGCGCAAAAGCACACTATTTACAAAGGACGAGTTTCTTTTTCTTATCTCACGCCTTAACAACCTAAAGTACCTGAATCTGGCCTATAGCATGCACAAAGAAAGCTACATGCACATACTTTGCGATTGTCGAACTCTCAAATTGGAGGCGATTGTTTTGGAAAGTGAAAGCGATTTAACGACAAAAATATTGCTCTACCTGCGTACAGACTAAAGCCTTTCTTTCCTCATCATCCTTTGCTAAGATTTACAATGTACTATCAATTTCGAGAGTCTTTGAAATATTTATGTATCAGTACGAAAGGAAGCGATAAAGTTGGAAGCAATTTTGTGAATTCACTTGCTGAATTTACAGCATTGGAAACGTTGTATCTTGAAAACAACAGCAATCCAAATTTGACGGCATTTCGAGTGCTTGTTGCGTGTCCTCACCTGTCAAGCCTTGCTTACAGATCAACTTTATCAAATGCAACAAAAGCAGCACAAGAATTGGCAACCATGATTCAAAATGTAACTCGTCAAGGACTGTCTGTTTCACAGTTCTTCAAATCATTGAGAAAATTAAAGCTAAGTATACCGACAGTTGCTACAGCGTATAACGATTTCCTTGCGAACCATAGCCCAAAAAATCTAGTTGATGTTGAAGTAAACTTTACACGGTTTGATATGGAAGAGAATTGGATAAGTGGAAAATGTGGATATTCCATTCTTGATTTATGCAGAATCTTACAAAAGTACTACTCTGTACGATTGACGCTTGGTCCTATAGACAACATCGTCTTCTTTTATCAGTTGTTGGATGAACTCGTGGGAAACCGAAATTTTCAACTCTCAGCCTGTCATAAACTTCTTCATGATGATTCCGCTGACCCAATAGTTGAAATTAACATTGATGGTTTAAAGATGGCTTACATATACGACATTGGATCATCTTATGACTACACCGATCAATTACCAAACCCTACTGATATGAAGCAGCTCACTAAAGCAAAAAAATTCACATTTCAGTCAACTGTAAAGCATCTCTCTCAACTACCCAGAAATTATTTGGATTTTTTGCAAAACTATTGTCCCCAACTGGCACAACTTGAACTGTACTATTTTGGGGCTCCTTATTTTACAGCTCAATGTTCAAAATCGTCTGGCACATCATTGAAAAACATGACAAGAATGACGATAGATTATTTATGTTATACAAAACTTTCGATCTCAGGTTTAATAGAGTATTTCCCTCGAATTGAGGTGCTTGAATTCGTTGTAATGAATTTACAATCAAAATATAACATAGTGCTCGCTCTCTCTGCATTTGAAAACTTACATACACTGACCTTCGATATACGACGCTCCTCGAAATGGCACATGTTACTTCGATATACAGACAGCAAACGCTACATGAGATACTTGATACATGATTCCTTGGAGAGGGAATGTTTTAACAAACCCGAAGAATCCATCGACCCTACCGAAGATTTATGTTTACAGGCAACAATTCGCGGACAAATAATGAAGCTTGTCAATGTAACAGTAGAAGGCAATAATTCATTTAAAAAAATTGAATTTAAGAAGCGGTATTCAGCCTACAGAACAATTGATCTTGACTAATAGTGAGGTACATCTGGAAACTCAAAAAATTATTGTGTGGATTCACTTATATATTTGAAAAGAATCTCTAGATGTGCTTCTATTGCTCTACTTACAATAAGGATTATATTTATATATCAAAACTTAGTTGCTCTACTACGTATATTGCTCATTTCCGTACATATTTGACAAAAAATAAATGCCTACGTATTCCCAAAACGATAAACTTCACCCTAACATACCATTTGTAAATGATGATTTATGAATGCATACGCATCTGGAACGAGCACAGAAAGTGACTTACTATCGACTGATTGATTATTGATATTCTGTATTTAATCAAGTTGAGTTGGGTACTAGGTATTGTCTATGCATTAAAGAGAAATAACATAAAAAACCCGTTCAAGGAGACCCTGCTCCTACTCCTAATTTGTTGGAGTTGCGTGTCGAGTGATCGATTGAACCAACCATGTTAATACGAACATATTGGTACGTATTTAGGTAATGGCTTTTAGTAGTTGTACAGATAAATTGTCTTTTATTGTCAAGTGTTAACCGTAGCAGCTTCTCTGAGCCTTCCTTTGGTACCCTACTCTTTTCTTTCTCCTTGAGAAATTCACCAATATGCAAAAGTGTGATCAATATATGTATTGACGAAGGTTCCCTCAAGTCGTGTAAGAAGCCTTTCCTCCTTGTCCTCTCAACAAAGCGTCGATAATCAATCTTACACGGACAGACAAAAATGTTGAGTATTTTTAGCATGTACACGAAATTGACAAGAATTTGAATATGTATACTCGAAAAATAACACTACATAACTTCTGGGAAGCAGCTGGAGCTAAGGCTGAATTTTGTAGAATACAAAGAACATTACCTCATCAACAATCGTAGCAGAACTAGCCAGCGTTGCAATAGATTCGAGCAATACTACTAATACGAATTGTTATAGAAGAGTAGTGTTAACCGTAGCAGCTTCTCTGAGCCTTCCTTTGGTACCCTACTCTTTTCTTTCTCCTTGAGAAATTCACCAATATGCAAAAGTGTGATCAATATATGTATTGACGAAGGTTCCCTCAAGTCGTGTAAGAAGCCTTTCCTCACGTACACACTAACAAAGCGTCGATAATCAATCTTACACGGACAGACAAAAATGTTGAGTATTTTTAGCATGTACACGAAATTGACAAGAATTTGAATATGTATACTCGAAAAATAACACTACATAACTTCTGGGAAGCAGCTGGAGCTAAGGCTGAATTTTGTAGAATACAAAGAACATTACCTCATCAACAATCGTAGCAGAACTAGCCAGCGTTGCAATAGATTCGAGCAATACTACTAATACGAATTGTTATAGAAGAGTCTGGAAATGGGGCGCACACTCACCTTTTGTAGAGTGTTCTTTTGATACGTAATTAATTTAGTTTGCGTACTCCTGATATTCTCTTATCTCGAAAATAATTTTATAGAACCCGTTACTAATGCAATTTAAGGTTCCAAAGGAAAACTGAAAAGTCCTTTCATTTAATAATTTGAAGCGCCCCAGAAACTTCATACCGCTCTACTATGTTAACGTTAGTCTAAACTTGTAACATTTTAATTTTTTTGTAGCGGACATTCGACTTGAAGCCAATAACTTTTCCGAAGACGCCAATTTCCTGAAGTCTGATGTGTTCCGTTGTCAAGCTTGACAGACCCAATAACAGCTCCAAATGTCGCAATCCAAAAAAATCCCGACGCCGTAAAAGGTTTTTTATATGCAAGAGGATCCTATGTGCATGCAGGATAATAGACAACCGAAAGAGCTTGCTATCTTCGAAAGTTACAATTACCCTGTGCATTCGAATAATTACACCACAATTGCTAATAGATGTAGAAAAGATCAAATCAAATCTGAGGTTTCTAATCATTATGATAGCGACACTTGATAGGTTGCTGTGAACGAGTTAATTCGAAATTTTTCGACGACGGGATTGGCTGACTTTTTAGGGAGAATCAATATGGCTCCAGTACATTGTTAAAATAATTGCACAATCGTTATCCAATGAAATTGTTTTTTCTCGAACTTTTCATTCGATATTGCGCCATTTGCATCAAAATTTTAAAACTGCTTTTCATATATAATAAACCTTCTCCAAATTAGCTTTCTGCCCTTTCTTTTTTCAGTTGTTGATTTGGATAACACAAATTCCTCTTCTTTAACACAACATACTTACTCTCCTTTATCATCCAATTATCAACGCAAAAATGTCAACAATGAATTGCGCAACCAAACAACCAACTTATTGTTACAGACACAGTCCTGAATTAATGAAAACCAGAAACGTTGAAGATGATACCAGCATTCAATTATTACAGGTAAAACACACTTAACAGTTGTACCACGTTTATTGTTTTGCTTACACATTTATATTCTAGGAGTTAAGCTCAGTTCCTCAACAAAATCAAATCGAAATTGCACAAGTGTGGAATATCTTCAAGAACTCTTCAAAAGAACACCGTCTTTTAATCTTGAAGGGCATTTTATCTTCATCATGTACACCTCAACTCTCATATATCTCCAACGCAGTAAAGCCATTGTTAAGAACTGACTTCACTGCAGTATTCCCACCTGAAATTACGAAACAAATTTTTACTTTATTAGATGCTTCATCACTTTGTTCAGCAGCCCAAGTAAGCAAACACTGGAAGCAATTGGCTGATGACGATACTTTATGGCACCGCATGTGTGAGCAACATATCAACAAAAAATGCACAAAATGTGGATGGGGTCTTCCCTTATTACAGAAAAGAAAAGTCGTCAGAGTAAAACGTGCTCGTTCTCCTGATGAGATTTGCGATGAAATTCCCGCCGCTAAAAGAACTGATCGCCGTCCTTGGAAAGATGTTTACAGCGAACGTTTGGTAGTCGAGCGTAACTGGCGCCGCAACATCTCAACAACAAAAGTTTTTAAAGGTCAACATACCGCCGGAATCACCTCTATTCAATTCTGTGAAGCTCAGAATATTTTAATCACCGGTTCTTATGATAAGACCGCTATCGTTTGGAACTTGGAGACTGGTGAAGTTCTCAGACAATTAAAAGGCCATGCTCGCGCTATTCGCACTCTCCAATTTGATGACTCTAAATTAGTTACTGGCTCTATGGACAATACATTACGTATCTGGAACTATCACACTGGTCAATGTATTCGTACTTTGGAAGGCCACACTGACGGTGTAGTCCATTTAAATTTCAATTGCCGTATTTTAGCTAGTGGTTCTGCTGACTCTACTATTAAGATTTGGAATTTCCAGACAGGTGAATGCTTCACCTTGACAGGCCATACTAAAATGGTGAATCACGTCAGTATCCACAAAGATAGCACCACTTTAGTCTCAAGCTCTGACGATGGCTCTATTCGTATTTGGGATCTCGAAAAGCGTGCATGTGCTCGTGTTCTTCAAGGCCATATGGCTCCAGTTCAAACTGCCATTCCTAGTATGCCCGGTTTCCTCCATACATTTTTCAAGAAATCAATGGTGCCCAAGCCTAGACGTAGAGCTATCACCCCTGGTTCTGCCACTAGTAGCAGTGACGAAGAAGACTCTAGCAATGCTCCAGTTTTGAGACGCCGTGGCAGCAACTCCAGCAACACTAGCGATAACAGTACTACCACAATCAGTGATTGCGACCGTTCTTCTGAAAAAGTGGTTATCTCCGGCTCTCTTGATAACACTATCAAAGTTTGGTCTCTCGAAACTGGCGAATGTCTTCAAACTTTGTTCGGCCATGTGCAAGGTATCTGGACGCTCGCCTATGATAAACTTCGCCTTATTTCTGGCTCTCATGATGGCTCTCTGAAATTGTGGGACATCGAAAGTGGGTTGCCAATGCATTGCCTCGATGGTCATTCTTCTGCTGTCACTTCTGTTGCACTAAGTGACACCAAAGTTGTCAGCGCTGATGATCAAGGAGAAGTTCGCATCTTTGATTACGGTGTACAAGCCTAAATTATAATATTTATCATAACATCTCATTCATCCATGTAAATAATACCTCCATCTATTCCCTACACTTTAATTTTACTTTATAGAAAAAAAAAGTTAATAAATCCAATCATTCTATTTTGCATAATGCCAATAACATAAATATCAATGTATCTGATGCTTGTTTCGTTTAATGCTCAATGATGTTTTAAACCAATAATATCATCTCATGATGGTGTTGATTTTCCATCAATTCACGCATATTTCGATGTTACACGAATTATCATTCTATCTTGGTTAGAGTAGAGTGTGTTTATTTATACAATTAAAGATAAAAAAAAGAGAGAAAGGATCAGCTTGAGGAATTGAGTGCGTGAGTGTGAGTATTGTGTTTGTTTGAAAATAGAAATAGGTCTGTACCGGCTTTTGTGATAAAGAAAGTAAAGAGGAATAGCTACTAGTGAGTAGTAGTCTTGATTTTTGTAGATGCGTTAAAAAAGATAAGAGGTGAAGATAGTTATTTTTTTTTGAGTTTACTCTTGACCGAAGCCTACAGTTTCTTCGACTGCCATTGTAAGCTTAGCGACCAAGGTTTCGTAAGATTTGTATGGAGGCATATCAATACGATTGAAACTGTTTACAACAGAAAGTCAGCTTCATGCGAAATAGTTTAAAAATAGAATCTCCACTTACCATGTATGTGCTTTAGGCAGCTGAGTGACTTCACCAGACTTTTCAATAGTAAATCTTCTAGGACCATCGCTACCTTGAAGATCCTTGAATCCATTAACGGGAATACGAGAAGTACCAGTAGTAAATTGCAATAATCTCGACTTCTTTTCACTGTCCCAGGTACGAATACACTTCCAGAACCATTGAATGACATCATCCTGTTCAGTGTAACCTCTATAATCTGTGTGCTTCTTCCAATCATCGACATCGATTTCTGCGATACCACCGATCAAAAGCTCCAATTCACGCTCGTCAAAGACGTTAACAAGGTCTTGAGGAATAAGTTGATTGAAACCTTCCTTAAAAGCCTTAAATTGTTCCTCTACACGCTTGTGAATACGCCATTCAGTAATTAAGCTATAGTAAAATACCATCAATAACTCCACTACAATTTACTTCTCTATATGATACTTTACTTGACATATTCCTTCTTATTCTCTTCGGTGACTTCAATGTTTTCACCGTTAGGTATCAGGTCTACTGTAACTACTTCGCCGAAACGGTCGTCATCGGTAGAGAACGTCAATTCCAGAACATCTGTGATATCATTATTTCTATTTTTGAGACCCGTTAGCCAAAAACAAGAAAATGCCAAGTAATCTTTCTTTTCAAACTTACAAAATCCACATTAAACTACGATAGAAATCGGCATCCACACTTTCCATATCGGCCACAAGAATCTTCTTGTTCAAAATCATCTTATAGAAAGATACAATAAAGAAAGCATCCAAGAAACGACGATGGAAAATAGATAAACCAACAACACGACCAATGAATCTAAAGTAATTCAAATGCTCAGGGTTGATACCAGAGTGGGGATTGATTTGTAAAGTGTAGTTGTCGTGAGCAGAGTATTCGAAAAGACATTCACCGTTAGGTATCAGGTCTACTGTAACTACTTCGCCGAAACGGTCGTCATCGGTAGAGAACGTCAATTCCAGAACATCTGTGATATCATTATTTCTATTTTTGAGACCCGTTAGCCAAAAACAAGAAAATGCCAAGTAATCTTTCTTTTCAAACTTACAAAATCCACATTAAACTACGATAGAAATCGGCATCCACACTTTCCATATCGGCCACAAGAATCTTCTTGTTCAAAATCATCTTATAGAAAGATACAATAAAGAAAGCATCCAAGAAACGACGATGGAAAATAGATAAACCAACAACACGACCAATGAATCTAAAGTAATTCAAATGCTCAGGGTTGATACCAGAGTGGGGATTGATTTGTAAAGTGTAGTTGTCGTGAGCAGAGTATTCGAAAAGACAATAGAAAGGATTGAACATTTCGTGTGACAATAAGAAAAAGAATTCTCTTGAAAGACCACCATAATCCAAACCATCTTCGCCATCGAACTTGATCATTAAACGTTTCTTGAGATCAGCAGGAGCTTGTCTCATAATTTCTGCATAAGCATCTTCAAAGATGTGATCACGTCTGACCTTGATATGACATTGACCAGGAACAGGACGCAAAGCAGGTTGAGAACGGAAATAAATCAACTTACGACGGAAATCACGCTTGTATTGTGGTACGTTTTGATCAAGACTACTAGGTAATCTAGGATCATCCCAGGTGGTAGTCTTTGTGTTGTGATCCACAAAGTAAACACGACCAGTGCTGGTAAGTCTCATTTCCCAACCTGAAGGCAAGGGACCTAATTGTGAGACAGGTTGCACTTGAACTTGAAGATTGGATCCGGGACCAATAGTACTGATATATTGTTGACGACGAGGATCTACCCAAGTCGTAGTACGTGTGTTGTGATCAACAAAGTAAGGACGTCCTTCTGCACTAGTTCGCATTTCCCAACCGGGTGGAAGAGGTCCTGAGCCAGCAGATGTCATGTTGTTGTTAGGGAGAGTGATATTACCACCGTTGTTAGCGGGAGTAGCGTTACTTGGAGCTGCAGAAGCAGCGCTGGCATTAGAGGCTGAGACAGGAGCGGTAGTAGAGTTACTTGAGGATGTGTAATTATTTTCCAAAGACACAGCACTCACTGCAGCACTGTTGGGTCTATCTTCAGGTAAACCACGAGCGTTGTGACGAAGACGCTCGAGTTCAGTTTGATTCTGTTGATCTTGAGCAGTTCTAGCGGAAGGTCTCTTCCAAGTTGTCGTACGAGAGTTATGATCTACATAGTATGGTCTACCCAAGTGATCAACACGACGTTCCCATCCTTGAGGCAGGTCACTTGTATCGTTAGCACTGGATGTGGACAAATTTGTGGTTGATTCAGTGGGGTTTGTTTGGGAAGTTGGTGCGAGTGAAGCTGAATTGTTTACTGCTGCGGAAGAGCTGGCACCGGCGGCAGTTCCAGCGGCGAGGGTATCTGTACCATTACGAATTGGTACGTTTACGTTGGTAGATAAATTTAAGATGAGCTTTCCATGAACAGCTTCGTTTGTATTTGATTTCTTTAATTCAAGAGTCAACATTTCTGAGAGAAAAACGAGTAAATATTAGAAAATATTCATTACAGTGCATATTATTTTTAATCAAGTACCATCTCCTCCCACTTCAAGGTCAAATACGTTTGATACTTGTACATTAATGACCCCCAAAAAGCCTTGATCCTTCTTCTTGAATTTCTTTTGATCAAAGACTTGTACTGCGATAACACTCTGATTTGTTACTTTTCTATGGTATTGTAAAAATAAAGTTGGATTAAATAAAGGAGAACGTACACAAAATGTGGAAATACAAGTATTTACAAGTCAAAACTCTCATTCCAATAGGGATTCAAAGTTTTCTTCATCACAGTTGTTGTATGTGTTTGTTCTCCATCCACGGTTACAACAGCTAATATTGCCATGCTGGAAATTAATAATCAAATGTTATGCAATTAATAAGGTCAATTTCAAATTACCAAAAGGGTCGGGCATTTTAAAAAACAAGTCTTTCTTAATCAACCCATCTGCTGCAATCACTGTAAGACGAATGGTTCTAGTGTTGGCTGAGTTCGACATTGTTACTTTTCTTATCAAATAAAGCAAGAAAGTCTTGGGAGGTTGTTATATTTTATTGAAAGTAGTAGTTGTAACTTCTTATCCAGAAATAATAATTATTTTCTTTGCACTCTCTATATTGAAATTGAAGGTTTTTTTCCTCTTCTTTGATTACAAATAAAATTCTCCTTTCGACTTATGTCAAAAAGAGGTGAGTCTGAGTAAAAAGAAAGAAAGAAATAGAGAGTATTGGCTTTGGGAGAAAAGAAAATTAAAGGAAAAAAGGGAAGAAAAAAGAGAATCTAGCTAAGCTTTTTGCGCACATTTGATTTGGAAATACGCTCGTGATGAATTTTAAAATGAAACCCCGTTGGGTTGTCCAGAAACAAAGAGACCTTTTAAGCCAATTGTAATGCTGTGCATCACTAAGCACAGTTAGATGTTCTTGATGGCCTTGCAGCACTTCTAAAAACTACCATCTATTCTCTCCCACCCAATTCAAATTTACACTCACTTTAAAGAAAATCTTCGCTTTATGACGCAAGTTGACTCTGTAGGGGTTTAAAGTCAAACTATAATGGGTTGACCCTTTCTACACACTTAGAGAAAAATGTTCCATAAAAGTTAATTCATGGTGTGACAAGCACCCATTTTTAAAGCACTATCTTACCAAGGCGTAGTCATCCATCTAAAAAAAACAGTCGGTCCAAACCAAAAGGATACCTTGTTTGTTGCGGTAACGGGAACCGGAGTACAAACGGATGCTGGACGATCTTGAAAGTTCATAACAACCCGAGGCCAACGGAAACGGGAAGGTTTCTATGTACCCCAGGTTATCTCATAATCACATAAACGTAATTGTGCTGGTAATAAGATGACCCTTATTCTCATGACATTTCTTACTTGGAAGAAATATCTGGCGGTAGTGAGCACACAATTGCCCCAAAATAAGGTAGTTCTTTGAGGAGTTGACATGGGAGTGGTATACCCTGATATTCTTGAAGCTCACTAGCCTCAATTCAATTATATATCTTGACGCTCACTCTACTCCCGTAAAGATAATTCTAAATTCTACTATTGTAACTGCCTATTAGATAAGATTACGTAATATTACAAAGTACTTACATTGTTATGAGTCATTCATACATGATGAAACTATCTATTATATAGAATGCTGTTGCTATTATGGGCTATCGAGTACACAATCAATTGCGAAGATTGGCTACCAAGTATTAATTCAATCATGACCATCATACGTATTGGTTCAATTAAATGACTTTATTTACAATTACGTATTATCATCATTGACGTGTTCTTTTAAAAATAAAGTGTATTGATGATTTCGAAAACAGAGCTTAACAATGCTCGTTTGAAAAGCCAGCCTAAACACTCTTCCAAAGCAAATAATGCCCAGTACTGTAATACATGTTTCAAAGCAAGCCTTTTTATTAAATTTACAACGATCTTCTACACATAAAAAACGTGAGTATACGCATAAGTCCCATACTCTGGGAAATAAAGAATTACGTCAAATCGTTCCCTTAATAGTCTCGACTCTGCTGGAGGAACGTCGCATGTCTAAAGTATAGGAGGAGCTTCCTTTTTAATTCATGCTTTAGAGTGCTGTCATTGGCTTAATTTTACTTTTGATGACAGAAATAAAATGCAACGAAGAGAAACATGCGTACCCATATATTCCGACTTGAAACCACCATTGAGAAATATAAATTCAACACCTAAACCTTATTCTTCTTCTCCATTGCTATTTTAATTAATTAAAAAAGTATGCAGCCTACAACCATTACTCAATATGCCTCGACAAGCGAACGTGGTAAATTCAAGGAAATTACTACTGAAGTCAAGTCTCTCGAGCCACACGATGCCCTCTTAAAAATGCTCGCTTGCGGTGTTTGCCATACTGACTGCACTTTTATGGGTCAAGATGGTTCAGTTCTTGGCCACGAGCCTGTTGGAAAAGTTATTGCTGTCGGTTCCGAAGTGAAGAGACTCAAAGTAGGAGATGTGGTGGGTACTTCTTATTTAAAGTCTGCTTGTTTGGAATGCCGCCAATGTACGTCTGGAGAAGATTGTATGTGTTATTATCGTAAAATGTTTCCCGAAGGTAACATGAATGGTTTTGCTACCCATCAGGTGTGCGACAGTCGTTTTGCTTATAAGCTTCCCGAGGGCATGGAACCCAAAATTGCTGCTTCTCTCTTCTGTGCGGGTGTAACTGTATTCAATGCCCTTCATATTTCCAAGGTGCCACCCACAGGTCGCGTTGCCGTTGTTGGTATTGGTGGATTGGGCCATTTGGCTCTTCAATTTGCTAGAGCATGGGGCGTTCACGTCACTGCTATATCTCATAGTCCCAACAAAAAAGAAGAGGCACTTGGGTTCGGTGCTCATGACTTCTTGTCCGGAAAGGATCTTACACCCGAAAAAATTGAAAAGATGCCCAAGTATGATTTGATATTAGATACTGTTTCTGCAAGCCTCGATTGGGATCTCTACTTGTCGCTGTTGGACCGTAATGGCAAGTTCTATCTTATTGGTCTTCCTGACTCTTCTGTCGAAATTAAAAATCCTATGGCCTTGTTGGGTGAGCAAAAGACTTTCAGAGGATCTGTTGTCGGTGGTAGATATGTCATTGAGTTGATGTTGGAGTTTGCTCAACGTCACCACATCAAACCTAAAATTGAGGAATATAGTTTTGATTTGGACGGCTTACATAAAGCAATTGAGCGTTGTGATAAGAGTCAAACCCGTTACAGAGCTATTTTAGTTGACAAGAGCAGTTAAGCCTTTATTAATAAAGAATATTTTATTATGCATTTAATTATCTTCTCCAATGCGCTGATTGATACATAGCGAGATATTGCCGTATGCACATTGGAATGAGTGATAGACGTCTTTTTATTCTCAGAGTTTCTTATATTCGTTTTTGTGGTTTCTATTATAAAAGAAGACTACTTTATCGCTACTTTTATTTGATAAGGATGGCACTGCATGCGAGTACTTTCTGCCATTAATGCTGTTCATGCCTCGAAATTCAATCCCAGCCCAAAGGTTGAAGCAGTCACGTCCAACGTCATCTCGAGCACTGAGACGCGTATCTTTCAATAGAGGTTCATTGCAACTTTGGAAATTTATTCAAACCCTTTATATTTGTATTATTTCCTACTCAAAATGTACAGTATTGCTAAAGATAGCGTAACTCAATCCGCCGATGGACCTACAACAAGAACACAGTAAGTCGTCTCCTAATGTCAATAACTCACGAGCAGTAGTCTAATGTGTTGTTTAGAAACCCTTTGGTCACTGGTACCTCTGTCCTTGCATTCAAGTATAAAGATGGTATTATGATGGCTGCCGATATGCTTGGTAAGATATACTCTTAATATTGTCTAGAAAAGACTGCATTGTGCTAATTATTGGTAATTTACCTCTTTTGCATAGGTTCATATGGTTCTTTGGCTCGTTTCCGCGATATCAAAAGATTATATCCTGTTGGTGAGAGCACCGTCGTCGGTTGCTCCGGTGATATTTCAGATTATCAGTACATTCAACATCTTTTGGACTCCCTCATGTAAATATTTGGCAGATTAAAGTGCGATTCAAACTTGTATATTGACAGTATTTTAATAGGGTCAAGGAACACTGTGCTGATGATGGACACGTGTTAGGCACTCCTCACATTTACGAATACTTGTGGAGAGTTATGTATAATAGAAGATCCAAGTTCAACCCTCTTTGGAACTCTTTAGTTGTTGGTGGTATTGAGAAAGGTGAAAGGTAATGAATGATTGGTAGATAGCAAGCGTTTTATGTTTTAAGCTAATATGTTTGATAATTTTAGATTCCTCGGTTATGTTGATTTAAGGGGCACTACTTATCAATCTACCACAATTGCTACTGGATTTGGAGCACACTTAGCACAACCTATTTTAAGAAGAAGAGTCGAGGGAAGAGAAGATGAATTGACAGAAGAGGAGGCTATCGAAATCATGAATGAGTGTTTGCGTGTTTTGTTTTACAGAGATGCTAGATCCATGAACAAGTTCCAAAGAGCAAAGATCACTGAAGCTGGTTTGGAAATCTGTGAGCCTTATTCTTTGGATACTGAATGGGGTTTCGCTGAACAAATTCGCGGTTATGGTGCCTAAATGTAAAAGTGCATCATTATTCCTTCAGATTGTGATAAATAATACATAATAAAATAAAAAAAAATATTCAAAAGGCTAACATAGAATTTTATTACAATGCAATGTATGATTATTTTACACCCTTATTGAGGAATTAAACCTAATTCTACGTCAGTAGGACTTTGCCATGAGAAGTTATGGACAGGTTCGAACTCCTTGCTAATCTCTTCCAACACCTTGTTCTCAACTTCAGAGTTTTCACGTTCCTTGACGTCCTTCCAAGTTGCAACAGCATCCTCAACTTCAGACTTTCTGGCAAGACCGAGTACGGTGGAATCCAAACCGAAGGTTTCTCTGCCCTGGAAAGAGAAGCGATTGGCCAAGTTGGCCAAGCTTAATCCATTGTTAGCAGCAATTACGGCACACTTGTCAGCAGCATCGCGAATACCCTTATGGGCAGGATGCCATGCTGGGGTAACTTCGTCACGTAAAAGAGCCATGCAAAGAGGAGAGGCGTTCATGATGTATTTGACACCAGCAGCTCTGAGCTTAGGAGCGTATTCGGCTAATTTTGTGTTTTGAAGAGTGTAATGAGCATAGGAAAGAACGATGTCAAGGGGTTGTCCCTTGGCATGTTGATGCTCAGCAACCTTTAATAAAACCTCGAGAGGATAACCTAGTTGGGTACGTAGAATTTAGTTAAACGAATACGAATTATTACTTTGTGTTCAACAAACGTACCTGAACAGCCTACGTATTTAATCTTTCCTTGAGCCTTCAAGTCAAATAAGGCATCCAAAGCATAGTTCTTTCCAACAACCTCTTCAAACTTGACAAATTCAACATCGTGAGCGTAGACAATATCAAGATAATCGGTCTTCAAGCGTCTCAAACTCTCATTGACACTTTCATAAATTCTCTCAGCTCTGTAGTCACATTCGTGGACAGTTTTACCGTAACGGCCAACTTTGGTAGCTAAATAGTAGTTTTCTCTGGGATACTCATTGCGAATCTTTTCAAAGGCATCGCCCAAGAAAAACTCGCTTCTACCGTAATAAGGGGAGGTATCAAAAGAATTGATGCCTATTTTATATTGGTGAAGCGCGTCAATTTTAATCCTTCTATCTCTTTTTGACGTTTCAACCATTCTTACCTGAGTCAAGAGCTAATGTAACAGCATCGACAACGTCGTCAAAGTTGAAACTGTCGTAATTACCCGAGATTGCACCACCACCGAAAGATACTTCAGAAGGTTCGAACTTTTGTTGGTTGACAGGCTGTTTCGTTTTCGAGAAAGAAAGTTAGTCAAAGGTTGACAAGGTTGACAAAGACATTCAAGCTTTAGTTTGGAGACGTAATATCTACCTTGGACATTTTTTCTACTCTGACAAATCTTTCGAGTGTAAGTGATAGACAAGAGAATAGGAAAAAGAATTACTTTCTCTCTCCACAGAAGAGGGTCATTTATTGTGACTTTCCCCACCTTTTCCCAGCTACCAATGATAACTCCTCGGACCTATCCCAATCGGCTAATTTATGCTATTTACTTGATGAAAGGCGTAATATGGTCGGATGTAACCTGTGGGTTTAATTGAGATGACCTTGAAAACGAAAGGAGACTCATGGCTACTGATATCATTCACTCAAGAGTATTATTGGGTCGAGATGTAGGTACGTTCTGTATTAGATCTCTACCAAATCCAATCCACCTAGTACGTTAACACGTTTGCCCCTCTCTATTCGCAACATTGTACAACTTGTTGCTACGTACTCCTATAATACTCTTTTGCCGCCTTACTGCGAGTCAATAAAGTCACTTTTTGCGACATTTAAATGCGTCCTTCTTTACTGTGGAGTGTCAAACGAAACAGAAGAATAAGGAGGATGTAAGCCATGCTCATAGTAATTTTCAGATAGTGAAAACCTACAAACAGAATGATTCGAAACATAAGTATGCCAAAAATCGCTTTATAAAAACATCAGGTTGAGCGCGGACTCTATGACTGTGACTAATAAGAAGCATTGTCATGACTAATTATGGACAATCGTACACAGACATGATTATCAACATTCGAAAAAAGTTCTTTATTAAAAGTCTTTTTATTTATTTATTTACAAACAATCCAAACATTCATAGATTGTGCGGTGTGGGGATGTATGAAAAAAGAGGTTTGATGGTTAAGGCCACTTGATGTTGGTGGAGAATTATTGTTCTCCAGGTCTTTTCGCATTACAAGCAACAATTTTAACTTTATCGGCAGAGATAGTCTCTTGATCGAACTTAAAATTGGGATTTTCTATAATAAAAGTCCATACTTCATCACAGAAACGATATGTATGCAAATGACCCTAACGATTTTACCCTTTTCATTTAATGACAAACATTCCACAAATACAATGAAACCACACAAATACCTTAATTTGAGCTTTATTTCTTACGAGTTGTGAAAGTGCCTCTGATATACTTCTGTCAAAAGTCATTAATACGCGCATAGCTAACTGAGGGTTGATATGACCACTTTGAATTAACTCATCCAAAGAATCAGTTAAAGCCATTCCGATGCTATTTAATTTGAGTTAGATTAAGCTGATTTTTACCAATCATTTTGACATATTCATGAAACAAGTTATTTCCTCTCAAATAAACTTACCTTGAACGGCGGTATAACTCATAAAATGGAGTGCTGGACATGGTTAAAGAGTTTGTTAATTGAAACGAGGTCTGCGCTATTTATACGTGATGGCTTGGCGCAGTTCGACCAATCAAATTGTCCGTTGTGACGTAGTATAAATTGCGTTTTTCGCAGCTGAAGACCTATTCATTTCCCCATAAAGAGCAGAATACAGCATAAAAAAGGTCTTGCTAAAAACAACTTCGAGATTGCAATCTGCCCAAAGAGTATAATGTTGATGACTATACTCCTGTGTTAGAGCGAAGTATATATGACAGGAATATAAGCTCTGTCTTCAATTAGTTGAATCTATACAGGGATCACGAGAGATTAAGCAGCGAATATGATTTACTGTAGTGAAGCTTTATGTCCGCAGAAGTTTTAAGGATAATGAGTCAAGGGGATATCCATTAAGTCACTCAGTTTGATTTGTCTGGGTTCCTTTAGATAAACAACTTTTATAAATACTGACTGCAAATGTTTTTCCTCTGCTTCTCTTCTTTCTCCTCTATCATGGACGTTTACATGTTAAGTTTGTTCCCTGCATCAAGTGTATTCTGGATAAATCCAGTGGTGTACCCCACACAAGACTTCGATTACATGTCTGTATAGAGTCTCTTTCTTTTGCCTTTTCGAAATGGTGCTGACTGGAGGCTCAAGGTATAATGCGCTACCTAAGGGAAAAATGTTTAGAGTCACATTCCTTCATCCCCTTATCACTGGTAATTATGGCTGTCATCAAAAACCAACCACAACCTTTTGATGATAAAACCGACTTATCTGAATACGATTTTATGGCCAAGTTCTAGGGTGCTATAACAGGATGTTTGTTACATGGCACAAACCTGCGTGAGGTGACACCCACCTGACTGTACATGGTACTGTATCGGATTTACGACTTAAAGTAGACCTGAAGATCTTACATGGCAGAGTCAGACAAAGATACAACATTGAAACTGAAGAGGAGCCTGGAAATGTGAAGTTTATCGGTGATAGATGCCAAGCGATAATCGAAAGCAAAGCTGTCATTGATGAATTTATACTTAATGGCTGTTTGATTGATTCTGTCGACTCGCTTCAAGTTTATGGTTTTGCGATTCACTTGTAATACGACTCTCGTTGAACCTGGACTTTCTGTTGGTTCCCAATCAATTTACTCAAACATCTCAACCTGACTTTCCAACTACTTTGCTTCCGTGTCCCAAGTGTTGCAATTTCAAATCAAGATAAAGATCATTTGATAACACTCGCTGAAAGAAGATCTCATCCAAGAGAACTATCCACAGTTTACCCAAAGACGATCTCATATTGAAACAAAATTCTACACATCATCGAAACATTTGAAGCAGTAAACTTTCCAGTAGAATTGACACATTCATATGTATATATAATGAGTGTGTGGGGTAAATTTTGTTGATTCTAAAAAAGATCATATGCAACAATTTAAATATTGGATAATATAAAACTACTTTTACTTGAAATTAGATTATTTTTATTTTACTTTATACTACCTAAATCGCCACACTTATATTTTTTTTCTTATCACTTAATCTAAAGGTAAACTTTTGAATACTGCTAATTAATTACTACATATATACTTACCTGTTCTTCTTTGACTATAGAACTACACAAGAATAATTTTTTTATACTACTACCCCTTTTACCATGAACTATGGATCTTCGTCATCCACTAGTTCTATGAGTACTTCAAGCTCTCTGGCTCCAGGTGATCGCATAACCTCTGTTAAGTTTTCGCTTGGTGGTATTGGTTTTAATACACAATACATTAATCAAGTAGAATACTTAGTAAATCTTGTCAACTATTTTTTTTTTCCAAAAGTGAACGAATACTTTATGAATAAAGTGTATTTTTCATTTTCATTGTTTTTTTTAAAAAAAAGGCTCAATCAACCAGATAAAGGCATTACTTGTACGGTATGATATGTCATATAGGGACATCAAGACAGAGGTAATGGTATTACCCTTTTCCACATTAACAACGGCATTACTTGTATATGCAAAGTGGTGCCAGACCCAGTAGAGGAAAGCGCGGGCACTTCGCGACAGAGGTAATGGGTAGTTGTTTAGAGGGGCTGAGAAAGAGATGAAGAAATAAAAAAAATAAAAACACAAAGAATAAAAGGCCGAAGAGTGTCGTAAGAGCACCTCCTAAATAAGAAATGATGATGTCAGCAACTTTTGTCGTGAAACGTTGATGTCATCAGTGAACAAATCAGTGTTAGAATAACGACTGCCACTATGACTAACTTTTGTTCACTGTGACAATTAATATGCAATACTTAGAATTTCAAATACTATAAATATCAACCATAATTTTATCTAATAAACATTATCTTAATCTTATCATAAAAAGTCTAGTGACAGTTTATTGTAATAAATATAATTCCTTCATATTTACAGATGTTTAACCTAGTAATGGGAAAAAGTCAGTTTTCTTTTGGACGAATCAAAATAATTTTCGGATGAAGGCTTTACCTATTTTAGACGAATAAAAAATTAATTTTGGGATGAGGTTGATGAATCTCTGACAACATACCTGTAATTATCTGAATTCTGAGGGCGAAGATGACTGCAATAGCCACTAGCCACTAGAAAACCGTATTTGAGACGGCGATATAGTAAGCGAACGAAGAGATCACATACCAAAGTAACCTCTAAAAGCTATATACATATAGCAATGGGCCTCAAAGGTGAATACTACACCCAAAGCGCCTGTAGAGATTACACCCTTAGTATACATAGGAAGCTTTTAAAACTTTATACCCAAGGGCAGTATGCGTCCCTCTAACCCTGTGCAAACAATGCTCATAAGAGTTAGTCGAGATCATAGGTTCTACTTTGTATGCATTTTCTGATAGTTACCTTCATTAGACTCTGTTCGCTCCTAAAATGGAAAAGACAAGGAACGCGACTCAAACAAGCACATGCATCGGTAAAACCTCTATAGTCTTGAAAAAAAACCCCAAGGCAATCAAAAGAGAGGGAAAAAATATATGAAGAGCATACAGAGGAAAGATTACATTGTACCTATTGGAGAACCTGTCTTATTGCTACACCAAGCAATACCATTACTACATCATGTAGCATATTATAACCGTATAAGAGAGACCAACCAAAAGCTTGTAAAACAAATAGATAAAACACCAGATAACCAGAAAGGGAGCAAGACCCAAGGCAAAAGTGCAAGAAATAAACCGGAGAAGCAAGAGACCCACCAAACAAACGAATAGCCAACCACAGTACGACATCAATCAGAGAAATGAAAAACCAATATGAACACGAAGACACCAGATACGTAAAAGTTGAATAGGAGCTTTCAGCAAAGACAAAGAGTAGCCGATTGGCAACAATCAAAGAAATAGAAACCCACAAAGAATGCAACACCAACTTGAGAGATAATATAAGAGCTTTCACCGTATAGGAGATATGTAAAGGAGAGCTTTCGCCAAAGCCAAGAAGTGGTCAGCCGATGCTGTACAGAATTGCCATACAAACCCAAACCAACAGAGATGTTTTCATGAGAGACAAGCAGAAGCAACACTACTGTGTTGGGCATACATAAAAATTGTTTAATGCAAAGAAACACTTCCAGTATGTATGTATGATGAAGTTTCCATTCTTACCTTTAGTCCTGTTCAACAAAAATAAAATATGTAATTGAAAGAGAAAGAAAAAGAAAAAGGCCAAAATCGCATTTTATTTTTATGAATTGCAATTTATATGAAATGAAACTATGATAAATTTCTGACGACCTTTGACAGCTTTGCACAATATTTATCATCATATGAGTATATGAACAAGTCTCAAGCAATCATTGTTTCGAATACATTTAATGAGAGATTGGCTCCTGTAGCTCTGTAAATGAGGCGCATAATACATTATTCTACGCTTGCAATTGATACTATCAACAAACATGCTTCATAGCCTGCATTAATGCCTCCATGCTCACTGTTTTAAGGACAATTGAGCTTATTCCGGTAATGTAGCCTCTCACATAGCAATGGTCACCTCAGAGGACGGGATGAATCAAGTGCTCTGAGTTATTCTGGGGTAGTTGTCTCGCTTAAAAAATAGGTTTTATATTTTATTTATTTAAACTGGAATCATGAACTTCTCTGAAAGACTTTATGAGTTGGTCCTATTTCGGAACCTGAGAACGTTCGAATAAAAAAATGATTTCGTCCAATCAAAATTTGAGAACGTCTTGAGATTTTTAGAGAACGTCCAAGAACTGGGTTAAAATACGGTATTATATCTCTTAAACGCTAAGCCATCGTCTGGCACTCTATTTAACTACCGACTTTATTTTTATTTTACTTTTTTACGGCATTTTCTAATTCATAGCATGAATTAAATAATTATGTAATAAAAAAGAGAGAGAGAGGTATACTAAATAACAAAAATCTAATGTACCTATTAATATATATATCAGATAACGAGTGCTGTAGTTTCACTTTTTTTTTTCTCTCTGTTTTTTAGCTAAAGCTTTCGAATACATCTGCTGCACTATTTTTAGTTGGGTCTCAAGGATTTAGTTGTACTGGTTAGTACGTATAGAATAAACGAAAAGTGAAGATGTGTCGAAAAGAAAGTGAAAGTTAAATAGATATGTAACTAATTATTTTGTTACAGAAACAACATTCGTAGTATTTATTTCGTGTTATGCTTTCTTTTTCTTTACAAGTGTTATATCGCTCATCAAGAATAACAAGAACTCCAGGAGCCACACAAACAGCATTTGATTGCTTTTTTTTTGATGAAAATCCATCTGCTGTTATAACTTATGCTGTAGAGAGCTTGACCGCAGCTTTTGAGGGGCTTAATATCAAGAAGTCTAGAGTACATGAGTTTATGAAATACAAATGCAATCTTTCGTTAAAAGTCACCACGTTGCACCCAGGCCCTCGTAACGATGAAAAAAACTTAGAAAAAAGATTGAAGTGGGCACAAACATGGACATAGACATGGACTTTACAAAAAACTGTGTATTTATTGACGAGTCCGGTTTTGATATAAACATGAGACGCAGTAGAGCATGGTCTAGAAAAGGTACCGAAGCCATAGCCCCTACCGAAAGTACTAGGGCTAAATCACATACTGTTATTGGAGCAATATCGGCCATAGGTATTGTTAGTATTACTATGAGAGTACCTCTGCCTCCTAAAAAAAAATTAAGATTCAAGGTGGTAAAAAAAGAAAAGCTGCCCCACCCAAAGCCCCCCCAATCTAAAGGTACAACAACTGGTCATTATTAATTTCAATATGTGTTTAGATTGAAGTCCACAGAGTGTTTCGATTTAAGTTTGAGAAGTGTTCCAAATTTTGTTCGAATTTAATTGGTTGAATGTTCCATTTTATTTTTGAAAAATGTACGATGATTTGAGAGTGGACATCCTGTATTGTATGAAAAAGCGAAAATAAGAACCGCCCTTTGAGAAAATATTAACCGCCTTTTGACAAAATAAAAATCGCCTTTTGACAAAATAAAAACCCGCCCTTTGATTTGTTTTATTGACCGCCCTTTTTTTCAAAAAACCGCCCTTTGGCGTTGGAACGACTGTAATGGAAATAGGCTTTAATTGGGTTTTACTGTTTTTATTTTAATAAAAAAAGACTGAAAATCGTTATGTGGGATACGCAGAGCTGATATGTGGGATATGGATAAGCTAAACTATTTTAGTTAAATGGATTTTTGAGTTGATATTGTTAAATCTAGAATCGAAGTCTATCATCTTCACTGTCTGAGGTAATACTGCGGTGAGAGTAGTGTTCATTATCTGATGAATAGGTTGAGGATTGATTCCAATCATCCAACTCGCTGACAGCGTCCCAACTTTCCTCTGAGTCAGAGATACCTCTCACTTGACGCTCATCACCAGCGACCGATGTAGTGTTGGAGGTAGTTGGAGAATTTGTATGCGGTGAAGGAAAACGTAATTCGGCGCTATCTTCAAGTTTCTTTTCTTCTTCTGCTTCTTGACTTGATTGTTGCTCTTCATTTTGAGTTGACACCATACGCTCAGTGCTGTCGCTATTACTCAAACTACGAACGCTATGGTCTTGGCTGTCCTGGAACTGGTCTGCGAAAGGATCAAACACTGCCATGTGGTTTCTTAAGCTGTGTTCATCATCGTCTTCATCGTTACTACTGCTCATACTACTACGTGATCTTGCTTGATGAACGGGCGTGACATCATCAAAATTGTTGTTCATCAGCGCATTTTTACGAATTCTAAGGTTTTCTTCTTCCTGATCAAGAAAAGCTTGTTCAGCCATTAGTCTCCTTTTTCTTTCTGCAATAGACATTTCCAGCTCGTCAAGTTCATATTGGTCTTGGTCACGCTCACTCATAGTAGACTATATTACAAAAAAGAAACGTGAATATTTACATTCAAGTTATGTATACGTATCAAATCAAAAAATACATACTCTTCTCAAGTCGTCGTTAGAATTAGAGGGCGAACCATATGGTCTTCTCTTTCTAATATTGTTTTCTTCCCCTCTATCACTATTGACGACCTTCTGCTCTTCTTCATAATCATCATCAAAGTCAAAGTCGTTATAATGACGGTGGAATCGGTTAAAGTCTTTTTCATGGCGAGTGTGATTTCTGTGAAATTGCTCATAGCTCTGGTATTCATTGAAATACTGGTCGTATATCAGCCTTCCTGCCATTACTACCACTATACCAGAGGCGATTGCTAGGAAAATTCCAGGATGTGCCATGATTATATCTTATTCCTCTGAGAAGTAAAAGAGAGGAGAAAAAGAAAAGGAAAAAAAAAGTGCGTAGTTGTTGCCTTTTATTCCCCCTAATTTTTAACATTTTCTTGGAACGAATGAAATAAGAGGTAGGCATAAAAGGCAACGCATATAGACTATAGATGACATGATTTATTTCGAATCCATCAACATGAGACAGTCTTTAAGATCTCTTGACACTTTTCATTTATCTCGTGTAAAATTACAATAGGACTTGAGAGATAATACATATTCATCAGAACAAGAGTTCATTTTGATTATCGAGGTCAATATGGATAATTTTCAACTGCAATTAAACACCAAGTCACTACTATACTTGATTTGGTATGCTCATTTGACTTTGTGCATGAAATTGAGTTCGGACACCAATGCGAAAGCGGTACTCAATCAAACACTTTCTGATTGGCCCGACCGTTTGTGTCATCATAATTTGCTTATTGTGAATGAAGTTGATTTCACATTGTTCACTTTAACACATGGACAACGTCAAGCATTACAGTACACAATTTAAGCAACGGTCTTATTCATCTCGTAATGTCGTTGTGAAGCATGGAGGATTGCCACTTATCATAACCGCTGGCCATGGTGGCCGAGAACGTCCAACTAACATTCCTGACAGAAAGCAGCAGGGTAGCGTTCTTTTAGGCGATATGCACACAGCTGAAATAGCTCAAGGAATTGAAAAGGGTGTTAGAGAGCACTACAGGCGCTCACCCTATCTAATCGTCAATTCGGTATCGAGAAGAAAATTGGATGTGAATCGAGAACTTGAAGAAGGAACTGAAACAGAGGAAGCTGCATCAATTTGGAAGGAGTATCACAGCTCCGTTCAATATGCGGTGAACTCTTTATTAAAAAAGCACAGATATGGTTTATTGATTGACATTCATGGTAAGGTTTCGCTTTAACATTTAATTCTGCGGTAAACTCATCTTATGTATTGCTCTACGTAGGCCATACACACCCTCATGGAATGATCGAATTAGGCTACCTTTTGCAGCCAGACGATCTAAATTCGAGTCCCGAGAAATTGGATCAGGCATTATTGAAATCAAGTTCCATCAAGTCCTTAATTCAAAGACAGGTTCATCGTACCAGACCAAGCCAGATATTGCTACAGACGTTCGGGGATTCAATATCAGCGCATGGTAGCGTTAATGTGGTACCGTCCTCTTCAAACCCAGTGGTTGTTGAAGATTTTTACTTCAAAGGGGGATATACAACCAAACAATATAGTGAAGTCAATGGAGCTAGAGGTTTGGATGCAATTCAGATAGAGATTCCAAAGGAGTTTAGATTTCAAAAAGAAAGCAGACAGAAGATTATAAATATTCTTGTTCAAGGCATCATTGTCATATTAGACCATCATTATTACAAAATAAGTTCAAAGTTATGAAACTAGAGTCCCCGTGTCCTGTATACTTTCTATATTACGCCAGTCACTTTTTTTTATTTATTTAATTGTTTACACTTTCGATCGTCTTTAATTCCTTTTTTCTCTTTATGTGTTCTCATTACACTTGTACTTCTTATTAGTACAATTTCCCCTTATTTCTCTCTTGATGCGTTTCAAAATTCACGTAAGGCTCAAAAAGTGTATCCGCATCAAATTTTGGATTAAATCTAAAATCATATTTCTTGCTTTTCTGAATATAGTATCTTGCACTTCGATTAAATTCTTTTGAGAATCTTTTTTTTCCACCAACAATCACAAGAGGAAAATTGTATGTGTGAAATATTTCTAGAAGTTTCGATAATGTTTGACTTATCCTTCCAGTCAGTTTTTCAAAACAGACAAACGGAGATCGCGACATGTTAAAACTCGCGATCCGCGTGCTCATCTCAGTTGAGGTGAAGTCAAGCTCGAACTCTTCAAAGAGAAACATTACAAGATATCTCCGAAATCTCAGTTTCTTCAGTCCGATAGACTTGAGGTAGTTGCAAAACAATGGTGCGCAAGTTCCCAAAGATCGACAAGCGCCTATAGGAGGGACTCCCAAATTGTAATTTGTTATTCCCCTACACTTTCCCTTTGTGGACATGCGGGACAACAAGTTACAATGACTCGCAGATAAGGGGTATCTGCGTGGGCTAACTTTAACCTCTGCTATGGCATTTAGATTAGCCCTAGCAAGGTGAAAAGTGCCGACATTACAATCTTTCAAGCGATAACGGAGTAAGATAAAAACGAATTTCTGGGAAAATAGCCTTTTTTTTTACTTACATTTTTGACGCGTAGATATCTGCTCGGTCTTTGCTCGATCCCGATATTTGCTCGATCTGGCCCGATTGCAAATTAGCATCGAGAAAAGGGTGACTTGACCTGAACTTGGCGTTTACCTACTGGGAAGAAAGGTTCCACCACGAATTTTCCTCGTCCTTCGTTTCCGCCTTTCTTTACTTGTCTTTTTCCTGTGTTCCCCCTTTCTTCACTCCCCCTCCTTCGTTCCACCTTTCTCCACCTTTCTCCATTCTCCTTTCCCCCATCCACTCGTTTTCCATTTCTTACTTCCGTTCGCTTCTTCCTTCCTTTTTTTCTTCACCTTTCCGATTTTATAAATTTTCCTTTTGGTGAATCCTCTTCTCTTTTTGTTTTTGTCCTACTTTGATTCATTGCAAAAGTATGATCATTTTTAGTGAAAAATTTGAAGATCACATCATCGTATTGCGCGGTTTCCTTGGCGGAGAAGGTTTCAAAAGTCAATGCGTTGACATTTTTTTCTGTAGACAGCCAACCAGCTTCGTTTTCGCTTCTGAGGTTTGGTACGTGCCATTTGCCAATGCTGGACCTAGATTTTTTTTTCTTTCTTTTGTGCGAAGGATAGTTTGGTTTTGCTGCTGCGGTGACTAATTACGCTTTGGTTTTGCTGCCTCAGTGACTAATCGTCTCCTCGGCTTCTTCCCATTGTCTGCTGGTTTGCTTGCGGGGGAGGAGTAAAACAAATCGGGCTGGTGGGTGGGTGGTGTACCTTTTTGTTTCAACTTCCCGAATTGAGAAATGGCGTCAAGATAGCGTCGTGGTGGCCGTGTGCCACTTCCCCTCCCTTTCCTTTTCTTCTGGAACTGTAGTTTCTTTCCGAAGCGCACCTTTCCCTCTTTTTTTCACGCGGAAAAATTGACTTGTCTAGGTCGTGTCCTTTTCCTTTTCTTCTGAAATGGTTTGTTTGTGCGGTGCACCTCACCTTTTTTCAACGGATCTTGACTGACTCGCCTGAGTCGCGTTCCTTTCCTTTTCCTCTCTGGGACCTCGATTGGTTTGCCTGGCGTACCTTCCTTTTTACCCCCCCCCTTGGAATTTAGGTTCGTTTGTGTCGCAGTATTTGGACCATCAAGATAATATCGCTGTGGTTCCTTGATCACTTGATAAGTTTGCGGGTCTGCATCTCCACACCTTCCTCTTGGGAGAGGCTATCCTAGGGCATTGTTGTTTTGGGTTGTCATGATGCTATCGTCATGATACTATCGTCGCGATACTATAACTCTGGGAGGCACCTGAATTCTGTTGCGAGCGAAGAGCACGCATGGGATAATGGGATTTTCATCACATTAATTAAGTCTACATCTTATCCCCCATCGTCCTCGCTCGTGTTCCCTTTATTTTTCAATTGCGAGCGAGGAGCACGCATGGGAGGAAGAGATTTTATTTTATTATCGTCTTGTGGGGTTGGACTTATAAAACATTGCTTTCAAGCACTTTTATAAAATAAAATAATCTTTTGTTTTTTTTCTCACAATATGTGTCAAAAAGTAATTTTATTCTCCTTCTTTTAATTGTTGTTGTTGTTGTTGTTGTTGAAGAGGTCTCATCACAGGGAACGCAAGTACTTCGCGAATATGAGTAGCACCTGTCATTAATTGAACAACTCTATCCACACCCATTCCCCAACCAGCCGTAGGAGGAAGAGCGTACTCAAGTGCCTCACAAAAGCCCTCATCTGGGATAGGAGCCTCTAAATCGCCATCCATTCTATCCTGCAATTGTAATCTAAATCTTCTACGTTGTTCTTCGGGATCGTTCAACTCTTCATAAGCGTTAACAATTTCCTTTCCTCCTACGAATAATTCAAATCTGGCCGCGACAGTTTGTCCCTGAATTATAAATATTGTAAGTCAGTCAAAGTCTAACCTAAATTTCTAAAGTAAATATTTACATTGTCGTCAATTATATCTTTCGCCAATGGGCTTAGTGCGAGGGGAGGGTTGTACAAGAATGTAGGTTGTATACATTCAGGTTCGATGAAATCTGAAATCAACTTATCCAACACTCTTGTTGGGGTAAGAGGACCGGAAAGTTCAATCCCGCGTTTCTCGCAAATGGATACCAACTGATCTAGTGAATCTGTGTGGAACAAGGTAAGTGATACAACAAATAAAAAAATTTCGTTCAATGTGTGTTACCATCTTCGTTTAAGAATGTCATTGAGGTACCCAGTTCGCTCTCCAGTCTCTCCAACACATTGATTCGACGGAAAGGTTTCTGAAAGTCAATAATGTCACCGTTTCGTGATACAATATCAGTATTGGGGCAAATCTTTTTGGCCATCTCAGACAGTAAAGTTTCCGTGTCCGACATCAAACCTTCCAATGTTCCATAAGCTTGATAAAATTCACAAGTGGTAAACTCTGGATTGTGATCTGCGTCGATTCCTTCATTTCTGAACTGTTTGCCTATCTCATACACGCGGTCCATACCACCAATAACTAATTGTTTTAAATATAGTTCTGGTGCAATTCGAAGTTGCATATCCATGTCCAATGCATGCGCATGTGTCTCGAAGGGTTTGGCGTTAGCTCCACCCGCCATGCCTGATAAAATGGGTGTCTCTACCTCCAAAAATCCACGTTCGTCGAGGAAGTCTCTGATGAATTTAAGGATTTGTGTGCGAGTTCTTAATATGCGTGCTGATTCAGGGTTGACCAGCAAATCCAAATGTCGTGCTCTAAATCGTTTCTCGGGATCCTTGAGGCCAGAGCGGGGTATATCTTTTATGCAAGGTGAAAGCACCTTCATTTCGTTTGTCACAAATACACTCAATTGACCGTGATTTGTTTTACCGGGCACACCAGTGAAAGCTAAAGGAGAGAATAGTGGTTATTGAGACAGTTTTAACAGAAGGTAAGCTCTGATCCTACATGCAATATCGCCTCTCACTAATTCATGGTTTTTTTGCGTAAACTCATCGGCTGAACCATTGTATCTGCCACGTGATGCGACTACCTGTAAGGTCTCTCCATTTTGTACAATATCGTAAAATACAAGCTTGGCGCTAGACTCTCTTTTTGACACAATTCTACCTGTCAAAGTGACTAGCTCGTTTTCTGCCTTTTTCCCCTTATCCAAATTTTGATAGCTTTGTAAATCCTTAGCGGTTATCCAACGTCCATGTTTTTCGGGATTAATAGCGAATCGTGGGTAGCTGACAGTTCTATCTCGTTGAATCGCTGTTTGAGGTGAAATGTAGAACGTTAGCGTCTTACAAGAACGATTCTACAAATTTTACTTGATCTAATTACCTGAATGAGAAAAGAACCTTTGAAATGAACGCTTGGGAACAAATCGAGGCTTGATTAGACCGAGCATAAGTCGCTGTGTTGACATTATGTATGTTTTGCAGGATACGTCTTTATTAAAAATAAAGGAATTATGGGCCCTGAATACTTCAACTCAGGCTTCGTGACTCCTTTTTGCAATTATGGCGAATCTGTCTTGGGTCCAATGCGCCAATATCATTGGCTGCTGCTAGTGCAATGTCACTATGGCTAGTCCGTGCATGATTGGGACCATTGTGCTTCACAAAGAGACGGTTGTTGCTTAGCAACGTCAGATATAAGCTATTAAACATATATAGATAGTAATTGGACTGTAAATTATGGACATCATATCTGGCAGAAGTAGTGTTTGTAATGAGTAAAGATGAATCAATGGTAAACAAGTCGTCTTGATCATTCCATCTCCGCTTGTTAATGATTAGACCGAGCATAAGTCGCTGTGTTGACATTATGTATGTTTTGCAGGATACGTCTTTATTAAAAATAAAGGAATTATGGGCCCTGAATACTTCAACTCAGGCTTCGTGACTCCTTTTTGCAATTATGGCGAATCTGTCTTGGGTCCAATGCGCCAATATCATTGGCTGCTGCTAGTGCAATGTCACTATGGCTAGTCCGTGCATGATTGGGACCATTGTGCTTCACAAAGAGACGGTTGTTGCTTAGCAACGTCAGATATAAGCTATTAAACATATATAGATAGTAATTGGACTGTAAATTATGGACATCATATCTGGCAGAAGTAGTGTTTGTAATGAGTAAAGATGAATCAATGGTAAACAAGTCGTCTTGATCATTCCATCTCCGCTTGTTAATCTATTATATTCGGTTTCAGGATTTTTCTGTCAACCTTTCAACTTTTGAACAAAATGGACTCACCATTCTTAAGGACTGAAAGCCCTACTCCTTTAGGTAAATGGAGCCTTAACTATTCACTGTTTAGCTCCTCGAAATAACGACTCTATTTGTTCACGTAGGCAGCTTGTCACAATTCAACAGCACGACACCTTTGTATCCCACTCGTTGTTTCCACACTATTTCTCAAGAAGATCGCAACTCTGTTTTATCACTCGTTGCTAGCAAGCGCTACTTGTTTAGCGGAAGCCAAAGCTCACAAATTCATGTAAGATCGTTGACGTACGTTATTTAGAGAGAGACGCCACTGACAGTTCAAGTCATAGGTATGGGATCTCCAAACGTTCACCTTGGTCACCATTTTAAAAGGTCATCGCGGCAGTGTATTAGGTTTGACATTGTCCGAAGACGAGAAATATTTATTGAGTACTTCTGGTAAATTTTATGAGCTGACTGTGGAAAAAAGGATATAAGATACTCATGCCAAGTGTTAGGTGATGGTACGGTGCGAGTGTGGGATATCGAGACATTGAAATGCGCCTATCTTATACAGTCATGTCATGACGTGGGCGATATATTTTCAGTCGTGTATTCAACAAGCACCAACAAGATTTACTTTGGCAGCCAAAATACAAGCATACAGTGGTACGATTTCTCTGACCCTCAAACGCAAGGAGCCAACAACGCAGACGTACCTGTCATTCCTAAATCACCCCGCAAAATGGGTAATACCATCAATTTCTTTGAGGACGGAGAAGCACATGATAAAGAAGATAGACTTCAAGCTGAATTGGATAAGGATGTTATAAAGTGTGTTATTCGCGAGAAGAATGTGCTTGGCAATGCACATGATGGGTATCTGTATTGTTTATTGCACGCAAAGGACGTGCCTAACATGGAGGGTGAAGTATTGATCAGTGGTTCAGGCGATGGTGACGTTAAGGTAAGGTGATCACTGGCTTTGTTTGTATGAAGAGGCGCTAATGTCAAGGTATAGATTTGGTCTATTCAACCCGAGGGAATCTCTCTTGTCCACGTTTTGAAAGGTAACCCAGACAAAGGTGTTTTAAGTTTGGCATTATCGGAGGATGGTTATTTGTTCTGTGGCGTTCAAGGTGGCGATGTGCAAATCTGGGATTTAGAAACCCACCAAATGATTAGATCAGTGATGGCTCACACCGACGACGTATTGGCTGTTGCTATCAAGGGACATGGATTTGTGAGTGCTTCTGCCGACGGATCCATCAAGATTTGGAGCGAGGGATTTCAATTCAGAGAAAGTTTGTGTGACCATCAAGGCATTGTATTGTCTTTGACTACAAGTGGAAATTATTTGATTTCTGGAAGCAATGACCATACCATCAAGTTCTGGGATATGCCCTCCTCTTCAAGTTCTTCTTTCGAGCCTTTTAGAAGACCTAGTGTTGGGATTCAAGAGACTCCATCTAGTGGTAAGTTGTGAAGTAATGATCAGTTGTGTAAGGTTTTTTCTTTATCTGACGTGCTACTTCTAGATACCATGTTGTATTGTCTTGAGAAATGGATTGCCATGCGCACAGTCAGTGGCAATGTCAAATACATGGAGGAATGTAGAAGAGGTGCTCGTTTCCTCAAGAATATTCTCCAGCAATTAGGCGCAGTGAGCCGCATGGTAATTAACCATAGAAAATTCAATAAGAGAATGCTGTATTTACATGATCATTTGATGTAGATTCCCGGTGCCTGCGGTCGTAATCCCCTTGTTTACGGTAAATTTATGGGAAAGAAATCATCAAGTGATAAGCGTATTCCTACAGTCTTGATATACGGTCACTACGATGTCATTGCAGCAGAAAATGAAAAGAACCTTTGGGGCAGCGATCCTTTCTGCATGACTGGTAAAAACGGTTATTTATATGGACGTGGTACTAGTGATAACAAGGTAAAGGAAAATACGTTAGTGCTAAAAGGATAAAATGATTGACAGCTGTATCATAGGGGCCCATTCTCGCATCTATTTTTGCTGTCAACGAGTTGCTTAAAGAAGGTCTTTTGGATGTCAATGTCATTTTCTTGATTGAAGGTGAAGAAGAAAGTGGCAGTGTTGGTTTCTATGAAGCAGTGGATCAAAACAAAGAATTGTTCCAAGATGTAGATATGGTCTTGTTGAGGTAAGTTTACTTGGAATGTAAAAATTCAAATGGATTCAGGCTGATTTTTATTCTATGATCAGTAACTCTTACTGGCTTGGTGAAGATGTGCCTTGTATCACATACGGTTTAAGAGGTGTCATTCATGCCACCGTGTCTATTTGCAACAAACGAGCTGATCTTCATTCAGGTGTGGAAGGCGGTGCTGTATCAGAACCTTTGATCGATCTGATCCATGTTTTAGGAAAGTTGGTTGACGGGGATAAAAAAGTCTTGATTCCAGGTAATATACCACTCTTGATACATCTATGAAATGTGTATTTAGTGCTTCAACCCATAGGATTTTATGATAATGTGAGTGCGGTCACGGATGCGGAGGAAAGATTATATGACCCCATTGTGGAATGGATGCAAACCTCAGAGACTGCAAAGTCCAGCACCAGAGCACACCACTCCACCATTGCCTCAACCAACGCTACCTGCTCCGAATCTGGAAATGAACAACTTTGTAAAATATTAGACGCTACGGAAGAGCAAGTGGATTCAACAAAGCTCAAGAAGCAATTGATGGCTCGATGGAGATATCCTACTTTGACAGTACACAAAATCGATGTATCCATCAATAACCCCACCATTATTCCTCGTAGCGCTAAAGCGGCTGTCAGTATGCGTGTCGTCCCTGATCAAGCCATCTCTGACATTTGCGCACAATTTGAACAATACGTCGAGAAAGTATTTAACGAGGGTAGCTCAGATAATCGTATCTCGGTCACTATTGAAAGTGCTGCTGAATACTGGCTTGGTGATTTGAACAGCAAATATTTCAAGGCAGTCGAGAAAGCCATTGAAGAGGAATGGGATATGAAGCCTCTTTATATTCGAGAGGGTGGTTCTATCCCTGCTGTTCGTTGGTTGGAGAAATTCTGTGATGCTCCTGCAGTTCATATTCCCTTTGGTCAATCTTCTGATCAAGCACATTTGCATAACGAACGTATTCGTTTATTAAATCTTCATGCGGGTAGACGTATTATTAAATCCTTACTCACCGCTTTACCCAACTTGTAAAATAATATAATAAAATAAACTTTTGATAGATATACTTGCTCACTTTTGAATAAAAAAAAATGCATGTGTGTATTTAAAGAAATGGGTGTTGTATACAATTAATAGTAGTGGTAAAATTAGGATGCTTTAGGGGGGGGGGAAGAAAGTGGAAGAGGAGGAAGGTGTGTGTGTGATTGGATCTATTTTCTATGGTACAATATAAAAAAGAAAAGATATATAAATAATTAAAAGTTCTCTTTGTTGTTGAAATCTAAAAGGTACTAGGTAAGGTATGAATGGTATTTTAACAAAGATTAAACAAACTTTTCAGCTACTTTTGTTGGTGGCCATTCATCTTTTTCTCTTAAATTAGCTTGAAAGTGCAAGACTTGTTCGTAGACCACAAACATGATTGCACTTTGTAAACTTGTCCAAAAGACTCTCGGGCCAATGCCGCGAAATAAGCCAGCCAAGCCTTGGTTTTTGTAGTTCCAGACCATGCCATCCACAATACCGCTGTAGTGCTTGACAGGTAAATCTACGCTGGGTTTGGGTACATTTGCTACGACAACAGCAGCAGCAGTAGTGGATGGAGGTGGTGATGGTTTCTTTTTCGTCGATGTATTCTGCTGTGTTTGTAATAAAGTCTTCATCACATCTAAGGGTGTCGTCACTGCACCAGCAATACCACCAGCCAACGAGCCAGTAATCATATCCACTCCAATGGGTACTTGCTCACCCTTATATTTACTTTGAGCCAACTTTTTGAATTGTTCTACGGGTGAAAAGTTTAGTTACTTTTACGCTTTTTTTTCTAAGTGTAGTTGCTCTCTTACCGTAGCAGGCAAACTGAATGGCAGAGTAAGGCACATCTCTTAGAATAGTGGCTCTAAATCCATGAAACAAGGCACCAAATCCATCATATTTCACAATCTATCAATCGGTAAAGTATAAGATAAAAAAGCCTACTTTAAGCCCAATTGTATCTTATGATTACCATTTTTGTTGCATGCCATGTATTTCTATAATTGTATCCGCTGACAAAGTGTGGATTATTATATCTGCCCTGTAATTGTAGTCTAGTTTTTAGCACTTCTGAGGGCACATAGATAATTGAACCAGCTAAATCACCCAATGAGCCCGCAGTCAAATGAGAAACCACTTCAGGGACATTGGATTCGTTCAAGGTTCTTTTTGTCAACTCGTATACTGCGAAATAAAGTGTTGTTCCAGGGACTGTGCACGAATAACAAAATAAACAAAATTAATAATGAAAAAGTTGTAAAAAAAAGATATTAAACGTACTGGATCCAATCATAGCAGGAGTGACGCCAGCATATAAACCTCTCATCACACCTTCTTGTCTAAGGATAAGTTTGTATGCTTGAACCATACTGGTATATTTTTGTACTCTGGTATGAGGTTGACCTTGTAAACGTGTCTTGACAGTATCGACACTGTAACATTTAAAAAGTAAGCAAACAGGGCATTCTACTACATGCACGATGAATAACTCTTTTTTACCTGTGCATTATGAAATCAGCAGTTGCACCACCAATACCTCCTGCAATACAAGCCTATTTTCATTTAAACTTTTCTTGTTAGCATAAATAGGAATAGTAAAGTATTTTACTACATACGTCAAAGTAAGGAGGATACTTTCCACTCCCATCCATCGTAATGGAAGGAATGACAAAAGGATATGCTGACTGCCTAGTATTATTACTGCTACTAGGCTCGGATAGTGTATTCATGATACTTTTCTGAAGGAAGGAAGGGGGGGAAAGCGTGAATGAAAATCACAGACAAGAAGTCAAAAAAAGAAAAACCGCAGGGTACCGTGACTGCTTTCTTAAATAAATAGCTTTAAGATGATTTCTCTTTTCACTCTCTCTTTTTTTTTTGTGCGCTTTATACGAAAAATGTCAACCGCAGTGGCTACTGACATTCCTCCTCCTGCAAAGGATGCGAAAAAGTCGCAACAAAAGATTAGAAAGAGAAACAAAAAGAAGAGTAATAAACAACGTCAAGAAGAAGAAGCTAAACGTAAAGCTGTACGTAACTGGAAAATTACTCCAAACGCGCGCTTTTGTATTCATACTAACATGACTCGTCTTTTCATATAGGAATTAGAAGCACAATTACAAAAAGAAAAGGACGATTCACTTCAAGATGTTGAAATTGAATACGTTGTTCAACCTGTTGATGTTTCTGCTTTAAAGAATATGGACGGCATGTCTTCTTTAGATGAAAATACACTTCAACAATTCTCTGAAATTTTTAAACATTTCCAAACTGGTAAACCTGAAGAAGAAGACGAGGTATTTTATTTCGAATTCAAGTAATCCTAAAAGGATCTGAATGAATTCAAACTAATTAATTTAATGAAATAGGAATTCCCTGTGCTTGAAAATACAGAGGAACAAAAAGAGGAAAAAGAAGGCGATTCCGACGATGAAGACAAAGATTCAGATCAACCTTTATCCAAGAAGAAAATGAAAAAGATTCAGCGTTTAACAGTTGCAGAATTAAAACAATTGGTCAAGAAGCCAGAAGCAGTTGAGGTAGGTCTTTTATTGGAAAAGGATATACATTTAGTCATAAACTAAGCAGTTTTTCTTTTATTTAAAAAGTGGTGGGATGTGACAGCTACTGACCCTCGTTTGTTGGTTGCCTTAAAGTCATATCGTAATACAGTACCAGTTCCTGCTCATTGGAGTCAAAAGCGTAAATATCTCCAAGGTAAAAGAGGTATCGAGAAGCCTCCATGGGAATTACCCGGTAAGTTTAATTAATATATACATACAATGGACCGTTATTGACTTAAATATACTCTCTTAGATTTTATTAAGGACACGGGTATTATGGAGATGAGAGACGCTGTAAAAGAAAAGGAAAACGCAGCAGGACTTAAGAGTAAAATGAAGGAAAAGGTGGCACCCAAAATGGGTAAATTAGATATCGATTATCAAAAATTACACGATGCATTTTTCAGATTCCAAACTCGATCCAAGTATACAATGCACGGTGAACTTTACTATGAAGGGAAAGAGTTTGAAACCAAGTTAAAAGAACAAAAACCTGGTCAATTATCTGAAGAATTAAAGGAAGCATTAAATATGCCTCCTTTAGCTCCTCCACCTTGGTTGATTAATATGCAACGTTATGGTCCTCCACCTAGTTACCCTAGTCTCAAAATTGCTGGATTAAATGCACCAATACCCGAGGGAGCTCAATGGGGTTATCATCCCGGTGGTTGGGGAAGACCTCCTGTGGATGAATATAACCGTCCTCTTTACGGTGATGTGTTTGGTGTGACTCAACCTAATGCCGCTCCTCCAGAAGTCGTTGAACCTGTAGATAAAAAGATTTGGGGTGAACTCGAATCAGAAGATGAATATGAAGAGGAAGAAGAGGAGAGCGATGAAGAGGAAGAAGAGGAAGATGAAGACAATGAAGCACAAACCTCTGCTGAAGCAGATAGCAGTGATCTCGCTGATGGTTTGATCACTCCTTCTGGCATGTCTTCTATCGCCTCAGGATTAGAAACCCCTGATCATATTGAACTTCGTAAAGATCGTGTTAGAGATGAAGATGATGGTCCTAAACAACTTTACCAAGTGCTTCCCGAAGTGCAAAAGAATATCACTGGTTTCATGGGCTCTCAACATGGTTACGATCTCACTAAAATTGACAAACCCACAATCGCTCCTCCACCGGGCAGATCTTCTTCAAGCTCTAAACGTAAAGCAGGTGATAATGTGGATGTCGCTTTTGATCCAAGTGAATTAGAAAGTGGTTTAGATGAAGCCACTTTGCGTGCCAAATACGATGCTCAAATGAAGGCAAAGAAACCTGTGGGTGCTGGTGAAGAGGATTTATCAGACATGTACGCTGAACATGCTAGTAGACAAGCCAAAAAAGCAAAGACACAAGATAGTCGAAAGGAAGGAAAGAAGAAGGAGTTCAAGTTTTAAAAAAAGAGATGTACATTTACTTCTTTGCTTTTCATTAATAATAAAAAGTAAAGATCATTATTATAAATAATTCCTTGTTATACGGCCACCAGGCTAGATACGATAAAGAAGCCAAACACAAGTATACAAATCACAGTCTATTCATAGAAAAGAAAGAAAGATTAAATATGATGTTAGGATGTCGTATTTCCAAGTAGTAACATTAATACCATGGCTTTAAAGTTGAGAGGCTCCACAAAGCCATTCATCAATTCACCAAACACCTGTGTTGCTATCTTTGCCTTTCCTATAAACAGAGGCTTTGCGTTCCTACATGTAAACATCTTTGTTAAGGATACAAATTGTAAAGTAATCAAGCGTCAGCTTTAAAATATATGTGAACAAGAAAAGGATATCTATCCCACTCCTCGCAAAATGTTTGCCAGTAAAGACCTCTCAAATTCGGTCCACAATCATTATGCACATAATTGTAGTTGCATATTCGAGCCTTTTCTTCAAACTCTGCAAGAATCTATGAGTCAAACAACCAAGTCGTTTGTTCACCCTCCTTAGTATACCTTTAATCTCAAATTCATAGCGTTCTTGAATCTCCTTTCCACACGATTGAATTAACTGAAATAGTGTTATTAGAATAACCAAGATGCCGAGTGAATGCAAGGCTATTTTCAAATAACTAAATGGCGTTACATGGAATGCATAATAGTGTCTAGTATTGTAATCTACTTTGAAAAGATAATAGGCGCTTCTGGTGTAGCTAACAGTCGACTGAATCTGTTGGCCAGAGGCACCTTTTTATCAGGCATGGTGTCTTTATTGCATTGATTCACTAATTTCCTTCTTTTACTGCGATGTTCGGTATTATTTGACATGGTTCTTGAAAAAGTCGTGCAAATTGAATTCCATATTGATAGAGACTAATCAATAAGCGGTTGGTGAAACAAATCCATGCGCTGTGAATGTAAACACTACGAAATAGGTGGACGCGTCTTATGCCGATGTTTATGACACTATTCGCTGTAAAGATGCTTGTTTGCACGAGAATGCATTGTATTATTTCACTGCCCTTGAATTCAAGAATAAACGGCCTTTAATAATAGACATTTGTACATCTATTCAAGGGAAAACAACTCTGTTTTGTATAAAGACATAGGTTTGGTTATGTAACTAATGTATCCAATAAATAATGTATTTTCATTCCAACGACACTTAGGGAGCCACAAGCTAAAATGTACACCTATATGCTTAATTTACAATTGTTATATATCTTGCGCGCATACGTGTATATATCATTCTTAAAAACCTGGTCGTCTATAGAGCTGAACAGATCAGAGACTTTATTGTATAAAAGCTACTAAAGCACAGTTTTATAGACGTAATATTTGCCAGGCACATATTTACACGATTACAGAAGATCGAAATTTAATCAAATAAGCATAAAAACCTTAATAAATATAAGCAATTTTACTATAATCCAGAACTTAAAAAGCTTAAAGTTTAAATTACCATATACCACTTAAAAACTAGTATTCTATTAAACTATCCTACGTATTGATTGATTTCAATATAGACTAATTGATCGCCGATCAAACATCCTTATTGAAATTGACGTGAACGCTGTACGTACCTGTGGCAGTATTAAAATTCAGGCGTTCAGACAAGCACCCATTTTGACAAAAAGTATATAAGTTAGGTGGTTTACCATCACCTCTATTTTACATAAATCGTAGTTAAAACAAAAACAGTTCTTAACAAGAATGACAAAGAAGACCTATCCACCTGTGCCATTGGCTCCCCAATTCATCACAGCAGTAAAGTCAATTTATGATGTTACTTCTGATCACGATGCGTGCCAACCAGAAGTACTAAGACCACTTGTACATCAATTCCTTACTCCAGCAGAACTTCCTGAATTCTCTAGAGAGGATCGAAAAATCAAGCACAATAACATTGAAGTAAATATTACCATCGTCAGACCACCAGGTTCCGAAAAGAAAGTTCTGCCAGTAATCATGTTCATGTAAGATCAATATACATAGTAAAAGAAAACAACCATGTGTACATATATTTCACATGCTGACTTTATCGATTATATACACAGGCACGGTGGAGGATGGGTTTTTGGGGACTTTAATAGCTTTGGTATTCCACCAGTAGAGGTATTACATCCATACATAATTGGGATAATGACCCGTCTTTCTGATGCATCCATTACATATGTAGTTGGCTTTGGCTCTTCCTGCCTGTGTTATTTTCGTAGACTATACTAAGACCACTTGTACATCAATTCCTTACTCCAGCAGAACTTCCTGAATTCTCTAGAGAGGATCGAAAAATCAAGCACAATAACATTGAAGTAAATATTACCATCGTCAGACCACCAGGTTCCGAAAAGAAAGTTCTGCCAGTAATCATGTTCATGTAAGATCAATATACATAGTAAAAGAAAACAACCATGTGTACATATATTTCACATGCTGACTTTATCGATTATATACACAGGCACGGTGGAGGATGGGTTTTTGGGGACTTTAATAGCTTTGGTATTCCACCAGTAGAGGTATTACATCCATACATAATTGGGATAATGACCCGTCTTTCTGATGCATCCATTACATATGTAGTTGGCTTTGGCTCTTCCTGCCTGTGTTATTTTCGTAGACTATTCTCTCAGTCCAGAAGTAAAGTACCCCGTAGCATTGGAAGAATGTTATGCCACGCTGTGCTGGATTCAGCAAAACTCTACTGAAATTTACGTCGATGCCAAGAAATTAGCTGTCATGGGTGATTCTTGCGGTGGAAATCTTGCATCTGCACTTACAAGTGAGTAGACAATTTCAAAACTTTAGTTGAATGTACGTTTTATTTAATTTACCGTGTATGTATGTAGTTTTGGCAAAAGAGCGTAAAAACAATGGTATTTCATACCAAGTGCTTTACTTTGCTGCACCCAACTCTATCAACAACAAGGAGCTCTTTTATAACACAAAAGACAAAAGCTTCAAACCTCTACAAGCTGTCACCTACATTTGGGAAGCTTATGTCGAAAACGAAAATCAGTACGAATTACCCACTGTTGCTCCATTAAGGGCCCCATTAAGAACACTGGAAGGTCTACCCCCAGCTCTGATTGTTACAGCGGAGGATGATGTAATTTACACTGCTGAAAACGAAGAGTATGCCAGAAAATTGAACACTGTGGGTGTAAATGCAATCTCAGTGAGATTCAACGGTGTTAATCATGGATTTATAACCCTGCCTGTACTGACCCCTTAAGCAAAGTCTTGTATTTCATTCACTGCTCAGACGCTGAGAGATTTTTGGTTTACACCAATGGCTAAACTTTAAAGAATGCCACGTGGTTTACCAAAAATGTGTCTGATTATGATGTGCACTTTGTTCTAGAACGTTATTATGCTTCGTGCTGATTTGAAACTTGGCATATCGTGAAATAAAATATTTACCATAATTGCATGATAGAAAATTGAAAAAGTACGTACATACAAAATTATCACTTTTAGGCGCGTTACATACATGTACTCGTATACGTAAACACGTCAATATGATGCTCACTTCCGAAATTAGTGTAGAACGTGTTGGTTTACAAAATAGCGATCATCATGTGGGTTTACAACTTTATCATTTTGTATTACGAAATATACCACTTAATGAATAGTTTAATTACGTGCAAAGGTTCTACGTATCAAGTGCAATTAAATCATATACATTTAAATTATTTTGTAAACATACAATGGCACGCGCTACAAAGATGATGCAACATTAAATCTCAAATGATGTACACACGTACATATTAGTACAACGAGTTATTTATGGGGATGAATGAAGTGTTATTATTAATAGAAATAAGGTAGGTATGATTTTTGAATTGATATATAGATGATGATATGTAATTTTACATTATGACACACTGGGAATCTTTGCTTTTGCTATTGCTTTTGCTTTCGTTGTTGTTTTGGGGGCTCAGGATATTGGCGTTACTTGCACGCTTCTTTTCTTGGGCCATGGTACGTCTCTTCTCGTTCTTTTGATGTTTCACCATGCTCTCGAGTAAATTAACACGATCTTGAGCTTCTTTGTGGTTTCCTTTTTTCGCTGCTTTGCTGTAGAAATGGTGTGCATGTTGGAAGTCCCTGGGGATACCAATACCCACTTCATAATACCATCTAAAAAAGGAAATTCATGAGTCCATAAATATTTGGATCACCCAGACATGATTTTCATGCTTTACCCTAATAAATAACATGCATCGGGAATGTTTTGATCTGCAGCCAAGTGACACCATCTAAACGCAGCATCTTCATCTCTGCGCTGGGTTCGAAGCCAACCTGACTCGTCCTTTTCGAAAATCGCCATCTGCTCTTCGGATTGCTCGTGAGGCACTTGAATGCCTTGGTTGTATAATCGGGAAAGAGCCAACATGGCATACCCGTTGTTGTTTGTGTTTGCTGCTAACTCGTAATATTCTACTGCTTTCGCCAAGTTGGCACGGACACCGTATAAACCTTGCTCGTACATGCATCCTAAACGGTATTGTGCAGCAGACATGCCCATCTCTGCAGCATGTTCTAAATAGGTCGTTGCCGCAAATGTGCCGCCATATGTTTGAATTAACTCACTAATTCAAAGTAATGAGCAATTAATAAAAAGCTAATGAAAAGATCCTATTATGTACATACTTTGGTATATTAAGGCCTGGGTAATCGTTGACTAACAGTAAACCTAGGGTGAATGGTGCTTCTGGGCAATTACCAGTTGATTTCTCTGATGCTCTCATCAAGAGTTGAATCGCTCCAGTAATATTTCGTCTTGATCCGAATTCACCATTTAAATTAATCATGGCGATTCTCTATGAACGAGTGATAGAGAGAGGATGTATATTAGCACAAAATCCAATGCAACAATTCTATATCTTTCAAACTTACATATAACGCCTCTACTAAGCCAAGACTTGCAGCTTCCTCATAAAGTTTGAATGAAGTCATATAGTCTTGCTCACGCTCATGATACTGACCAACCGCAAACATGGCTTCTGGAATCTTTGCATTTGCAGCAATTTCGTAATTCTTGAGTGCTTTAGTGACGCTCTTTCTACATCCATACATTCCACGATCATGCCATAAACCCAACAAGTAAGCTGCTTCACCTACATTTTGCTTGGCCAACTTTTTGATCCATCGGACACCTTCTTCCTCGAGCATCTTCTTCTTTTTCTTTTTGGAGGATTCCTCATCGTCAACAGAGGGCAAGTTCATCATGGTGCCTGAAGAATCACGTCTCGTAAAAGTATTGAAACTGGCATGTGTATCCATGCTACTACGACGACTACTAGCAATACTACTAGGTCTACCGTTAAGTCCAGAGGGTCTCTTTAATATGGGCAAAGAGAGTGACAAATTGGGTTTGAAATGTTGTCTCTTATCCTTCGAGTCGTATAAACATGCAACTTCGAGTAAATATTTGGCGTATGTCAATTGGACGGTGGGATCACCAGTTTTCATTGCCATGGTGCGATAAAGTTTAATTGCCTCGGGATTATTCGTTAAGCTGTAGGACGCCTTACTGTACCTTGATGAGGCTCCATTTAACTGGTGTTGCGCAGTGTTGATGTTACCTGTGATTGAAGCAGACATGGAAGGAGTCACAGAAGGTGTACGAGCATGTTGAGGTGGTCCATGTGGGTTAGGAGGTGGTGGAGAGATGCTGCGGGTTTTCTGCTCATTCAACAAATCTTTACTCGATCTACGGTCAGCTTGTTCGTTGTAATTGTACATGGTTGGTATAGGTGTGGAGGCTGTTGTGGTATTAGTAAGAGGGGCCGGCGGTAAGTTTACGACTTCTCTGTGGCTATTAGTTGCAGACTCTTCTGCCGGTGATTTTGATTTTACAGCCGTGTTTATTACCATTGCATTGATCGATTGTTGTGCAACAGACGAAGAGCCTTTATTGAAAAAGTAATCAGAGCCATGTTGAGGCAAAACTGGTGGGGGTGAAATCGAACTATTGGATTTGATAGAGAGAGCTTCCAAAGGTGAAATCTGATTAAGCGTAGTGGGTGACAGATCGCCATTGTTAGCATTTACGACTGTACCAGAGCCAGGTGTTGAAGGAGAAAGTAGGTGCGACTCATTCACCGAGAACATTGGAGGGAGGGTCTCGAGTGGAGGCAGTAATTCTAGTTCCTTCGTAACATTAGGTGATGGTTCCACAAGAATTTTGGATACTTTTCTCGTAACCGTTGGTTGTTGCTGAGGAGAACGTGGAGAAGTGGGTGTTGCCACATCGGAGAAAGAATAGTTGTTCTCGTTCTGCCAAGCATTTGGCGAATTGACGGGTGATACTGCAATAACGGTAGTAGACTGCGGCTTTTGTTGAACGGTTGCGTGTCTTAATTCGGGTGTAGAAGAGACACTATTTGCCACTAGCGTTGGTTTGTATGGTTGCACAACTGGTTCGTTATCCTCCTCGTAAAAATCAGGGTTTATAACTCGAAGAGTAAAAGCAGGTCTATTTTCTGGAAGAGCGGTTCCTGTGTCTGAATCAACCGAGAATGAACTGTCATTCAAGTGACTGGAATGGTGAAAGGAGCCCGTGGAGTTCTTTGAACGCAACATGTTAATCTATGAAGATCGCGTAAGTTTAAGAGAGAAAAAAATTAAAGAAAAAGTAGATTTTTGAAACTGAAAAGAAGCGAAAAGAAAGAAATCGTCCCAAAAAATAAGTTCGGTTCCCTTTAATAGAAGAATACGATTAGGCACCCAGAAAAAGCAACGGCTGGACCTTCCCATGTGATTAAAACAGGCACACCATCATTGGCAGACCCAGAAGATTATTTCACAGAAACTCCGTTTATTGAACAACTAAAAATAGAAGACCCTCATCCTTATTTTTAGTAACTATAATTATGCGAAACTCTGATTTGTAACATCCGTGGTTCTACAGCTGTCTAACACCGAGGTTTGTTTCTTTGTAAGAATACCACAATGTATTAGCTATTAGCAACGGTCTTATTACATATCAGAGACTTGTATTTAGACTTTTGAGTATTAAATAAGCATTGCATTGTATCTGCATTTGTTCCTGGCGTTCATGAGGCCAGTAGGGAGGTTAGAGGGCCAGATATTATTAAAGGTCTCAGCTAGAAGATATCCATAGACAGCATCTTCTACACCTGACATTGGGAAGTTTTGGATGATTAATGAACCTTCAATTTTTGGAAGTAATCATTTTACTTACGGGAAATGTAATCTTGAAGCGAAATATGTAATAGTTCGCTATGTAGCGTCCATAATTTCCTACGGAAAAGTTACCGTAGGTTGTGGCAAGTGTTTTGTACGCTGTAGATACAATATGCCCATAGCCAACTAGACTTTCTGGGGAACATGCAAATTGCCTACCTCCAAATGTTGTACCAGATGTCGATATGAAGCACAGAAGTCAAAAAGCACGGGATATTTGGTCTCAATTTGCTTAACAGTGATAGTTTGAAATATAAAACCGCAAACGGTACATCGAAAGTTTTGGGTAATATACATAAGTGATGTAAGTATGTAAAAGCTCATTTGCCTTGAAAAAATCCACAAGTCTTTGTTGCTTTTACTAGAAACTATTTGCGGTTGAGCGCCTATCTATCTACATAAATTGTTTAAAAAAATATAGTTAAATGGAAAAAATTGGCCAACTAATAAACGTTTATTTCATTTTGCGCATGAGGTAGTTGTTTTAAATATGGTGTATGATAGTTGATTCAATTACACAGAAGTGAGTTTGGCCGTTTGGATTTTACGAGCCTCTTCGCCGTTTGTTGCTCGGGGTGAAAAAGATATTCAGAGGTACTAGTATAGATGACCATTGAGGGGTGACAGTTGGTGAGGGGGAAGAGCTGATGTCTACTGTATCATATTTGCGCTTGTTAGCAAGAAGTGACAACCTTATTTCTTGATTGACTTCTAGTAAATATTTAGACCAAGAATACAAGTGTTTTAACGTAACTTTAAACTCTTCCAACTCCAATAAAGAACCGAGGATACGCGAAGAGGCTAAATGATGCGCAACGTAATAATCTTTGTGTTTAAATAATTCGACCATGTACCCAGTTGCCCCAAAGCAATCCATGTAAATAGTAGTAGTTGATTCTTCATTTGTAATGGCGATTAAGTCGTTTAATATGGTGGCATTTATGCGAATATTCTTAGATGCTGATACTTTAATATTGGTTTGCTTGCATCTTTGGTTTTAAATTCGATGCCACAGATCTCTACATACGTCACTGTCGTAATCACTTCTATGGACTAGAAGGTCAATTCTTCTACCGAAATTGTTATGATGATACTCGTGCAAGATTGCCATTCGTTTGGTGGATTTAGACACTATTCCTCCGTCATCAATATGAATTCCTGTGCCGTAGAGCACCATTTCTGCCTCATCCTTGAAATCTCCACAGTAGGTAGACTCAGACACATTTCTCTTCAATACTAAGGAGCAGAGGTGAGTATACAGGTTTTAATTTGAGAGAACATAAACTTAGCATATACCTTCTTTCTAAAATCTTCAAGAGCATATAACGATTGCTTTTTTTTGTTGAATTCTATGCTTTTTTCATTGTCTATATAGGTTCTTATGTGAACTTTGTCGGTGCTGAATCAAAAAAAAAACTAATCTTCAACATCATGCATCCACTTTTTGCAACACTACTAACTCGTATTGAAATTAGTTCAGCTCTTTGAAAGGATCATCAATGAAAGTATTGTCTGCAACAACTAAATCTTCAAGATCTTTCCTTCTATTTGTGCAATTTTATATATAGCTCCCAGTTGATTTTTTGGTTAGAGAGGTCCAAGTCTTTTTCTGAATGTGGAATTAAGCATATTTATGCATACAATTTGAGATTGCAAGTTTGAAGAATTATGTGTCTTCTTCGGTTGCAGATACATCTTGGGTAATAAAAGCCAATTTTTCAAGTAAAGTTTCAACGGGGTTGTTCTCTCAGCCTTGTAATAGACGGATGTAAATCTGCCTTGGAGTATTTTCGCACATAGAGACTTTGTCAACATCGTTCGTGCTATAATTTAAAACAAATTCATGTAGTATACTGTACTCGTTTCATCTTGCTATTCATCCTGACTTTCAATATTTGCATTTCCATCTAATAAGCTGTATTCATCGAAAATGTCACTGCTATTCTCAAAGGGTGATCCATCATTGTCGTCGAGTTGTTCAATGTTGCTGTCAAGCTGACGGTCGTAATCTTTATCGCTATCAATATCACTAGCGCTTCCCACATCCCCAGTATCATGTATGGCTGAGTTTTCTTCTTCTTGCTCTTTTTCATCGTCTGAAGAGGCTTCTTCTAATTGAGCTGCTTTGCGAACCAATTTTCTTGAAAGAGCTGCGTATCTAGAGACGGTGTTAATTGCATCGATGATCGATTCAGATTTACAAGGAGCCTATGAACATCTTTTGTTAAGGCATAAAAGTGATCAACGACGCATTTACACTTACTATTACATTGGCCATTTTGAATGTTTTAAAGTGGCAGTTGTGGTTGAAAGACTGGTAGATATTAGTACTAAGCTTTCTAGTTCGCTACGAATATACTCGCTGTTTTTGTAAGGTGTACCAGAAAGTCTATAAAGACGCACAGCTGAATTGTAGGCTTTGATCCAGATAACCATTGACTTGTAAATAACATCAAGAATAATCGAGTTGGTAATATAGCAAACGACATCTTAAAAGGAAAAAAATGTATTATATATACTTAAACAGAAAGCCGATGCAATGCACGATTTCTAACGCACGTTTTTTTCTTGATAGGATGAATCTTTAAAACTAAATGCTGTATTGAAAGCTGCAAAGGCAAAGATCAGAAATAATGAAAATGTATGCAACGAGGAAAGGTCATTAATGAAGCGAATTATAAAGAGTTTAAAAGTATAGTAAGTATCAAAAATAATAGTAAGTATCAAAAATAATAGTAAGTATCAAAAATATCCTCTTAATTTCAAAAAGCTAATATTACCTCCAACAGCCAGCACTTTTTCGAAGAGGATCTCAATACAGCTAGTGAAGATGAGTGGACTTACATACCTCTTTGTGAGACCTCTGATGAAACTCGCCTTAAAAAAGATATCTTTTCTGAAATTAAAATGGTAACCTGAGAAAATCAGAATTGCACTTCCTACCTCCATACCAAATGGTATTCCGACATGAGCTAGTTGGTGCTTCCTGTTTGAAAAGCAGAGAATGCCAAGGGTGTAAGAGAAAATAAAGCTGTTCCACATTAAGGTAAGGCTCGTCATATCACCACGGGAGGTGTTGCCAGGTGATCTACTTTCATTACCCAACAGATAAAATCGCTTGGGATAGATGGTGAAAGAGTATAATTATGAACAAAATTTAATTCTTACTTCGCTGGTGTTACATCGTTTTTTTTTAAAAGCATAGTATCAGCCGACAAAGTAAGGTAAACTGTTAAAAGCTCAAAAAAAAAAAAGAACTCCTGAAAAAAATTGATAATATTCTCGATGCATCAACAATCGAGGTTTAATGTTTCACGAAAAAGGAAAAAAAGAATAAAAGAATAAAAGAACAAAAGAACAAGAAGGAAAAGCAGAAGCGACAGCAGAAGCAACAGCAGACACGCAGATATCAACGCACGTCTTTCAAAGATTGTTTGATGAATTCCTACAGGAGAAACAATTAATGAATCGGTGCGATGTTGTTGGATATATTGACTATCATAACAGTGAAATTTTAAGGGGAACGAACATTTTTTTTTGCTCGATGAAAGTCTAGAATACTTTCTGGGAAGTAAAAGTTGCATACTTCCACCATCCTAAAAATTTCAGATTCGGCAAACATCATATAACAAGAGACAAAACATCCTGTCAAAGTATTTGTTGTTAAAGTTTGTCTATAGACTTCCAGTGTAACGTCAACCAACCGTCTACTTGTATTCCATATAGGTGGTCGCTTTGATATCTACCCCCTTTCCATTTCAAAGCCGTTTTAAGCCCCAGGGCAATCTTCTTCAAATCCTCACTGGGATCATGGTTCCTTGACTGTAGTGATTTAACTTCAATCAACAAAAAAGGTGGATTTGTATGTTTGAATCTCAGTCCACCGTCAGCTTTCTTTTGCTTGTTTTTTTTTGTATTTGTGCCTCCTGTTTTGATGTAAAAGCAATCACTATAAAGTAGTGCTTTGGTTCATTAAAATAATCATTATTATAAGATGAATAAACCTACTCTTCAACATCGACAATGTTGTTATCTGAGTGCGTGTGGAGGAAAAAAAAGCTTAAAAATTGGACTCACAATTTGGTTCATGTACTGGGATTCTTTAAGGTTCAGTACTTTACGTCCATTACTATAGCATTCCAAGCTGAAATAATTTGATCAGTGATAACAAAGATCCAAGTAGATAATCACCTACAGCTGAAAAAGATAATCATCAAGTAAAGAGTTGTTTCGGATAGGCTGGTAGTTATTCTATCGCAATTTTTTAAGATTTTCGAAATTTATGTCATTGATGTATGGGCTCTCACCTGTATAAATGCATTCAAAATATTGATTTCGAATTCATCCAAATCCCAAGCTTTAAAAATAGGGTCCGAGAAAAAGCTTTCCCAGACTGGTTTTCGATACATGAGAGAGTATTTTAACTCCTCATTCACCAACATAATCCCCTTCAATGCTCTTCTCGACAAATTGTAGACTAGTGAGTAATAATAGTAGACAATGTATGTTTGTTCAATATATAATTACAATTTTCCATATACATGATGCTTGTTCCCTTTTTCGGTAGTTTTTGCTTCCATAAACCAATTGTATTGTGATGCGCTCAGTTTTTGCTAAACGATGAAGGCAAAACCAACACTATTGCAGCAAATGTGGTGGGGGGAAAAAACTTACTGGAAAAATTGGTGTTGCTGATGTGGGTACTGATACCGGCTCTGGCGTTGTTGTCGTTGTTAAAATTGCTGGTGTTAACGTCGCTGATTCAGGTTCGGGTACAGGTTCGGGTACAGGTTCAGGGGTAGCCGAGAGAGAGTGGCGAACCTGTTTGTTTGACTTATGTAGCACAAGGGTGTTAATATATCTCTTGAGAAAAGGCTACGTACAATTCTTACCAATGCTAAAGTAAGTACCATTCTTGTGGCCTCCTTCACGAAGACCTTTTTTGTTTTGTCAAAATCATCATTCTGACACACTCCATATGCCATGCATAAGAGTGCGTTAATTTGACAACCAATGTCCTCAGGGTCGGTTTGTCCTTCTTCAAAACACTTTCTAACTATGACAAGTGCATATTTTTTTAATTCTACACATGCACCAGCTGCAATTAAGTCTCGACGTGTTCTAACTACATGAAATAAAATATGGATAAGACATCAGGAAAAAATATATATAACAGTAGCTATTAGATTTATACGGATATGGATGAGTACGTCAATATGATTCATCGGATTTTCTTGAAGTGGGAAATTCTTGAAGTGGGAAAAGTGAAAAATATGTTGAGTAATAAAGACTCGCATTATTTATTCTTTTTAGCGTTTTAAGATTTGGATTTTCCAGTATGTAACAGTCAAAGACCTTATAGGTTGATGTCGTGTGGCTCAGCAAGTAAACCTGATGTGTGATACATGCTTGCTAATAGGAAATGTCTCTCCAGAGCTAATGGTAACTTGAGTTCGATTCTTTTGATTTTTTTGTAAAGTGAAAGCAGTCTTGATACATATATGAGTTTGGCTGAAAAGTAATCAGGCTCTTCGCCCAAGTCTTGTGGTTCAAACTTTTCGATCATATTTTTGACAGTTATTTTGTCAGATTCTGAAAATGTGCCAAGGATCTATTATCAAGTGTTTGTTAGGAAAATCATCACGAATCTTGCTAAGAAAAGTTGCCTTTTTGTAACACCGAATCCATAAACCTCGCAGCGAAATTTTCAAGCAGGTAATGCCACAATGAAAGCATTTAAGTTGCAAGAGTCGCTGCGAATGGAATTCTATTTGACACAAGATTTTCCACTTAATCACAGAAAGTGTACTTGTTACTTGAACTCCAATAAAAAGCGATGAGTTCACATCTAAAAACTAGTATGTAAATAAATGCATACTCTTAACTTTGTTTCCAAGTGATTGGAGACACGCAGCAAGCCGCTTTCCACTTCTTTCAAAACATATCAAGACACGAATTCAAGGATTTAGGAACATAGAAATGCAACTTAGAAATGTACAAATGAAGAGATGTACCTGTTAAAGAAATCAAAAATATAGTGTGCTCTATGGTAAACACTATATGCGACACTGGTAATATAGTGTTAATCATACGTATCAAATTAAGCAGCATTTTTATGCAACAAGAATTGGCTGTGAGCAAAAATATAAAGTCAGTCACAGTAAAGAATCATGGATTTTTTTTTCATTTTTGTTTAAAGAGAGAAATATGAAAGAAATAAAAATCCAATCCAGAGGATTGGATGATTATTAATTTTTCATTTTCGTTAGTGACCCCTACCACGGCTTGACTTTAGGGAAATGCCAGAACTCATCATAGTAACAAGACCCGAGAGGCTGCTAAGCACAGTTAAGAGCTGCTAAGCTCAATTAACATCCTAACAACCCGCGCTTTGTTTGGTACTGACAATTATCAAATGCGTGAACAAATGATAATCGTCAGAGGTAAACAAGCACCGCGGTTACCACAGCACCGCATCACCAGGATGGGCTGAGGCTCCTTTCGACTAAGACTGGGTGGGGTACCGTTCCATTTTTTGAAAAATATGGCCCTTATATACTTTTGAAAAAGAGCAATAAGCGGTCGCGCAGTCACGCATAGTCACAGGTCATGAGAACAAACAAGTGACTCTTTTTTGCATGTGATACGCCTTCTGAAGCGAGAGAGTGGTAAATACATATAGATGAGAGAGGATAGAGTTACTTTATGATACAACAGCTCGCGTCTTTGCATATTGACCATGGATTCACAACTTATCCTGTGAGGATCGTAGTCAATACGTTTTGATACTGTAGAGTCCTCCTGCAATTTACTTTATGGTAATACTTACCGCAGAGAAAACACACTGCACTTTAATAAAATAGATCCAGTCTTTTTAAAAGAAGAGGAGTTTTTGAGTCAATCGCAGTGAAGTTTACTGTGGGTATGAATCCACCACTGAATGCTCCTATTGAAACTTGTTTTGTTCCTCTGAAAGTCAGATCGTTCAATGCAGGCACCAAGTCTGACCTGATCATCGCGCAAGATGTTCATTATGACGATCGTTTGTCATAGTGTGGAACCTTGTCTGTATGAATCATGCAAACGTTTATTTACATTGGAGAAAGCATAAAACTATTTTGTCTTGAACGAGATTGGTAGCTATTGAGCTTGTCGATATGTTCTTCTAATTTTACAAGTTTTTCCAAAAGAGATTGATTCAATTCTTCCAACTTATCGAGTCGCTCTTTGTCATCTTCCTCTTTGTCAAGGTTTAAAGCTCTATTAATAGGAAAGAAGCTATAATCAGCATCTTTAATGCAACTAGCAACGTATGACTCAGGGCCAGTGTATTCAGTTGGATCCTTATTCCTCAGGTGTACCAAGAAAAATAAATATTGCCTAGAATGTATGGTGAATGTATTATTAGAAAAACTATGTCTACCATCTTGAGTGATTGTATAAACCTTACCAAATATTGTGATCATTCTTGACATGATTTTTAAAACCTTTCTTCGCTCGGCGCTGAAATTCCACCGCAGGTATACTACATATAAAGCATGCTTTTACAACGTTTAATATTAGTAGCTGTATTTTTTCTTATCTCTAATCTTGTCAACTTACAATTAACCATATCCTGTTGAATGGACGATCTCTCTGTATATGATAAGAGAGAATTAAAAACTTTGGATCAAATATTGTATTTTTAGTTCCTCCTTACCGTCTCGAAGGTGCCCAAATGTGTCAAAGATGATACCAAAAATAGCATTCAGTAAAAACACGACAACAACTAGGTAAAATGACATTTCAAATGTAGTTCTCCACCCACTGGGTTTGTGTAGCTCATCAGGTTCAAGAATATCACCTATACCACCTCCGGATCGCACACTAAAGATAATAATACAGGTCAAATTAGTTTGAAATGACACTTGATATACGTGCTTACCCATGCGACAAAACTGTAACGAAACATTCCATAAGCGTTCCACAGAATAGTCCTTTCGTATCGTCAAACTCTTTTCTAAAGTACATATACGCAATGATACTATGAATGTAGATGACAATGATGCCTAGGATAGCCTAATGGTGATTTTGTCAGCACGTCTGATTTAAAATAGTTATTCGCATGGACTTACCGTTCGAGAAATGGAATGGATGTTCAACGTGATACTGGATATAACACCTTGCAATACACTATCACGAAACACAAAGTCCAGCAAATGAACAGAGTAAAATCCAGGGTTGTAGAACAGGCCAAGTATCGAAAACATAAGCATCAATGCATGATATATCAAGCGTGTTTCCGTAATTGTAGCCCACAAAAATGTAGAAGATTTAAAGTTTCGCAAGACGAAAGTGAAGAGAGGCGGAGAGTCATTACTAGAAGTTTCTTGTAATCTGCGGTTGACTAAAACCGGTAATTGTATATAATAGAATTCTGCGGTAAGTAAAATCCAAAGGACAAGATGAATAAAACTCAAAGAATAGCGAGCAAGTAGAGCAGAAGTCTTGATAGCATTGTCGTCACTTAATAAAAGACTGGGGTAAACCATCAAAAGTACATTGAGCAATATCGATATTATATAAGCCGACTCCCACCAGAACGCGCTGTAGTCTGTTAAAAACGACAGGTATTTACTGTGGGCAACATGTGCTTGATTTTCAATCCTTTGACGATGTATATTAGTCTAACGTAAACTATATTTGTTGTTTTACCTTCCACTCACTCGTAAATTATCGTGTCAGACTGTTGTACAAAATCTTCGATCTTGGAGGAAGGTGATTCACTATTATGTACAAAAGATGCTTAATATTACCTAGCCTCTAAAGCTCTGACTTGGTATCCATGCACCATATACGTACCGATTAACATTCCACAAAAACTTCTGTTTCGTTTCTTCTCTCAAGTATTGGCACACTTCTGGAATTGGAAACAACACTCTTGTCAGTTGTTTTTCCAGTCCATAGTCCATCACAATTTCAATTTGTCCAGTATGACTTTGGAAATACTTGAACGCATTATTGTTTTCCAGAAACATCATGTTCTGATAGAGGATTAGCAGATCGTTCGACAAATAAATGTTTCACAACTTACTTGGTCTTCTTCAAATGCTTCAGTTAATGTCATCACTAATATGCAATACAAGAATCCGCATTCCAGCTTGTCATATACATCTTTATCGTCTAGGTTTGCTAGATTTTCATTGTAAATATTTTCCATGTTGATTTTGACAGCCGCTAAATCAAGTGAATCAATCATCTCCCTATATATAACTTCACTGTTCTCAACCCCACCCTCTAATAAACTAAGTAAGCAAATGACAGCTTTGGACTACAATAACGTTAAGATTTTTAGTAATGAGCTTCACAAGGTGAAAGAAGCCTTCAAGTTACCTTCAACTCATTCACAAGTTCGTAACTGCATTCTTTATACGACTCTTTCAAGATAACGTTCACAGGATTGATAATTTTGTTGTTGAAAATAGTGACTTGATTCTTTAAACAGCCCTAAATGGTGATGTAGAATAAGATATTAATGACAATGCGTTTGTCCCACATCCTTAAACATACCTGCGCCAGCTCTGTGATTGTATCCAGTACTTGAATAATCAATTGGATATTATTTGGGTTGCACAGAGGTACAATAGCATGAAAATACTCCACAACATCCAGTACTATGTTGAAACTTTTGATATTGTCAGGTTGTTTTGCAAGATATGTTTGAAGGCTTAAATTGTGACCTTCCACCATTAACTGGATAGTTCGCATAGTATCCTCCATTACTCTGTAGTCCTTGGTAGATGTACCTAACTCAGATGTCGACTCGCTATTGCTAATCATGAGTTTGGAAATATCTCGATATATTCTAGCTGCATCTTCGTTGACAATATCAGCTTTATCTATGTTCACAGAACTCAAAGACGAAGACTGACTGCTTCGTTTACTAACAATAGAGGCAGGTATATCACTGCTACTACCGATCATTAAAGATCTGCTGCGTCTTTGTTGCTGGGCTTTTCGTTTGCGATTGGACTGTTGTTGTTCGTGAGATAACATTATGTTATCTTGCATATACTGCTGGCGATTCATTTTGTATAATCGTCTCGTCAAGTAAACGAATGAGTCTTTCGATATGGCGATACCATCTTGTAGTCTTTGATGGAAAGAATAAAAGAAGCGCTCCTCACTGATACTTAAAAAGTAATCTTCGAGTTTGTCCTGAATACCAAGTAACAATCAGCTATTTCGATATTCGACATGAGCACAAATGCGATATTTACCTGAACATTTTTGTTTCCGCCTTCTAACAATGAAATCAATAATTTTAGGGCCATATCGAATAGCTTTCGCCTTGGGGACGACAATAAATTTTGGGCTACTAATGTGCATCCAAGATCGTTCAATGTATTTTGAGCACTTGTCTTTTTCGCTTCCAATTCATCGTAAGTGACAGGATCCACATTTGGATCAACATTCGCTCGCTCGTCAATATACTGCGCTACAATATTTTCCAATAATTGGATGGTGGCAACTTGATAGTGTTCATATTTTTTATCAGCCTGCGTGGTAGTAATGGTACTTAAGTAAGATATCAATGATTTGATACTTTCACGACCCTCTGCATCTCTCAAATCAAAATGAGAACCTGTGCAGAGAAAACATTGTTAGCTTTGATTAGAAAGATACATAGCTCCCGAGACTTACATAATTTTTCAAACTCGATTTTTTGGTATTGTGCTAATTGTGTGTTTGTTTGAATCTTCTTGAAAAAATTCTGGAAATTTGAATTGAGCATATCTTGCATGGGGATAGAATCTTCAATCGTGCTTGTATAACTACTCCTCCTGTTACGATTCCTTGAATAGAAATCGTCCAAAAGTGAAGTGGCTTCTTCCAATAAAGTGAACAGCGCCTTTGGTTCCATGCTTCCTCTAAAACCTGCAACATTGATCATGCTGTCTAAACAAGTTAGCATGGCTTGCAATGCTTTTCCATCATCATAAGATCTTGGTAGCAGCTGTAAAGCCAAGTCCACTATTTCATTGTAAAAATCTACCTTCTCATTATCTATAATGGTAGATTCAATAGATATATGATACTCGTAAACAGAGCGCAAAAACGCAGAGATACCGTGGTAGACGTAGTAATGGAAGGATTTTGGTAAGCTGTGGTCCTGTTTGTTGAGACATTGGATCATTGCATCTTTAGCTATTACCATGAGCTGCATCACATTGTAGCTATCATTTAAGGGCATATCCAATGGAAGTTCTACATCTTCGATGTAAATGGAGGCCAAAAATTTTAGCATTACTGCTTTTAACGACAAAGATACAGCTTCATCGTGAACTATATTATAAATGTCACCAATCGAAAATATTGTGCGGGCAAACTAAGTTGAGGCCAGATATTTTAGTTTATGTAATCACCTATTTTTCAAGTATCTGCTCGTACGTACCGATTGTCCGAATGTATTCTCTCCTTGTCCACAAATTGCCAACACACTGATCAAATTGGTGTGGTAACTATTAGATTCCTCATCCATTCCCTTTAAGCGCTCCATCATGTTTGTGTTGCTGAAAGGAATATATTCTGAGCTATTTTCCATCATAAAACGCATAACAATGTCTTGATTTTGTTTTATGAGCTTTCCTTGAGTTTTCAGCAAATCATGTAAAATAAGCAGATAATCTCCCTGATATCCCTCTGAGGAGCTTATGATGCGGATAAGATGCTCTTCCTTGATGTGAGTACTGATGTATAGGTTGTTCGAGCAAAGCTGAGCAAACGTATGAGCTATCTTTGGGGATAATAACGATAGATTAATAAGTAAATCCATGTTTTCGAGAACGAAAGAACTCTACATATTATTTAACCAAAATTCAATGAGTGAGGGATACACATAGACGAATTTAATTGTACGTACCTGGAATTTTCGATCGCTTTTGGAAATAGTGCACAGGAGTTTTAAGCAGTCTTGAATGGTATTAATGCAATCATGATAATGATCGGCTGGAATATTTAAAAGTGAAGTGAGCGTATTTTTCATGTACTCTTTTGTATCCAAATTTTTCAGGATCGTGCAGAAAATTTGTTGAGAAGCACTTTCGTCGAAATCGTCATTGTTTCTGAGATTATTGCTCTCGAGTGAAATTGTTTTTGATATCGACGATTCAAGCGATTTGACAGCTTGACTGATTCTACTTAAATGTTCTTTGTAGCTATCATCATTTTTAGCAACATTTTGATGTGCGTAATAGTTGATCAAATTCAAGTTCTTTTTGATGTGGTGATATACTGTTATGTGGTTGGAGGTCTTTTTGTCTAGCACAACCACCTTTGGTATATGTTTAAATAACTCTACAAGTTATAATTAGTTTGGAAAAATGATGTTCTTTTCACGTTTTACTTGGTTACCTTGACTATCGTTGAACAAGCGGTGCATCACCAGAACAGCAACCTGCTTGAGAGGAGCATACTGATATTTCAAAATGTCTTTCATAATAGGAATGAGGCTATTTTCACGATGGCGAAGTTCGGTTTCTTGAAATACGTCGAGCAGCGTTGATAGTTCGAAGTCACTTGTAGATGGAGCAGTGTAATCTCCATTAGTGCTGCAACGGGATTATTAGTCACTGATGCTCGCTTAAACAGAATCATGAAACTTACATCTGAAGGTACCATATGGTTGCTATATAAGTTATACGCACATGTAGTCTAAGGTCGAATATCAAATTGATAATATTTAATATCTGGATTTTGCTATTCATAACTTGTTGGTTCTCTTCTGTTAGTAGATATCTCTCTTGCCACTCACGGGGAGCGTGCTCGTCGGATATATACTTGTAATGTTCCTCATTTCTAAGTATTTTAAAATCAAGTCAATTATAACCCTCAAATTGGAAACACTCTTCACATACCTGGCATCAGTGCGTCCATCCAGAATATGAGTCAAAGCTCTGAAGAGGATGGAAATATCTTTGGATTGGTTGAAGAAGCCCAGCTTTAATTGGGCATAGACTAGTTGAAGCACTGAGCCCAGGAAACGTACTTCGTGTAATTTCTCAGTGTACTATAAAAGAATAATTAAGTGCCATGAACGTTCATATTGATGCGTAACTCGTTTGTTCTACCTCATTGTGGCGAGCATCCAAGAATCGAAGAATCCATTTGATAACCATTTTGAAAAATTCAGAGTATACTACAGGATAACCCAAAGAATACCAATCACATCTTGCAATGAGGTTTCTAGGTAGGATCTCAAAATCTATGGTATAATCGGATAACGGAATCGCTGAGAACTCTTTGCTTTCAACGTAAACAGCTGTCATATCACGTTAGTGACTTTCTTCTTTGATTCTTTGATCTTTGTCCTACCTCTTAGGATGTCGCAAAATCTGGATCTGATGTTGCTTGGTAGACCTGTCTTTTTCATGCAATAAAAACACATATCTCTGGAGATGCATTTGCTTATCAATTCGATGTTTGTTGTGTAGGTACTGATAGATAAAGAATACATTAATTCCAAAAGGTGATCCAAGAATATGACGCAAGATGGATTTCTTAATAATTTATCGAAGTCAAGCCATTCGTCCTTATTCAGCATAACCTTTAGCTGCTTCTGCTTATTCACGCCAATCTTGATTAAGCACTTTTCACCGTCAACGTCAAAGAGACTTTCAGCTATTTTACGAGAGAATATAACGTCGTCAGAGAGAGCACTGATCAGCCTTAAACAATTAGGGCTTAAATTTTCCCTCGCATCATTGATTTTTAAGGTGTCGGCCATAAGCTTTGTTTGAAGAACGGCTGTGTCCATCAACGAGTGCAGAAAGGAAACAACATACTTAGGCTTCTCTTTATCATTTGTGTCTTTCATCAGCTTAATCAACACGTCAGTGGCACCGATACCGTGAGAGACATGCTGGATAAATAGCGAGATACCACTTTCTCCCAACACATTCGAAACGTACTCCCTGTTCTCTTTTGATATAGAATTTGAATCTTCGAATTCAGATCGTTCGATCAAGAAAACTCTCAAAAAATTGTAGCATAGTTTCAAGATGGTAAGAAGTCGCCCTTCTATCAAAGTGCCTACTTGTTCTTCTGCGACATTTGTTTTCAGAATCTCTGATTCTTCTTTATCAAATGAACCGCTCTTCTTGAGCCTTTCACGTACTTGTTTTCTCTTCGAAAGGTCGAAAGGTACAACAATCATTTGTATAATGGCTTGCACAATGCCGATATCACGTAATAAAGTTTGATGATCTATTTAATTATTAAATTAGAAGTCGCTCTTCTCATCCTCAAATTTAATTTCTTACACTCGTTTGGTAATCCTTGTCTCTTTAACACATCATTTTCTTTGCTTTTCGTACAAAATTTGATCAACGCTTTCTAAATGTAGTCCAAGATTGATTTAGAATATTTGAATCACATCACGATTTAGGGAAAATAAGTCGATATACATACCAAGATGTTTACTACAGACTCATACTCGAAATCATGAATAGGATAAGGGTTCTTTTCTTCAGCACCTCTGATTCGATATAGATACCAATACAGCTGTGGGAGCATTTCATTTGCCATATTGAAAGTATCACTCAACTCTGAATCCACCGAAGTAATCGAAAAACAATCGTGATAATACAACTCCTGAGAAGCAGTAATCTTATGCTGAACATTCTCGTTTTCATTGTCTGAAAATAGTTGCTGATCTGTATTATCTGCGTCATCAATCAAAGTAGAGAGAGAGCTGTAGCGTGAATGATTATCTGACATCGCTTGTGAAATTGATAGTTGAGGAGTATTTTCTCGGCGTGTTTTCAAAGAGAGTGATGGGGATAGGTTTGCTGTTTGAGGTATAACGACCGGTATTTTAGCAGCTGCAAATGAAGTAAAACTGAAAGAGGGCGGCTGATTCAGAGGGGTAGTCTGTTTGATTTCTTCCATTTTTTCCTCTCCATTTGCTGCATGCATCCAACATTCCGTCAAGACATGCTGAATTCTGACGTATGATCCAAAGGGTATTCCTGAAGTGGGTGGAGATGTTATGGGTACCAACTGAAATATTGTGGTATCTTGGCTAGGATCTATTGTACAAGGTGGATTTTTTACAAGTTTTAAAGTGAATGTAGTCTTTCCTGATGTAACATCAATGCGAACTTGGCCAGGATCAATGGATAAATAGGCTCGAGAAGCTACATGACGAATGCGAACTGATTTTTTCCATCTCACCTTTGATCCTCTTGATATATCTACATTTTCAATCTACTTTTATATCAATATCATACCCTCCTTTCGAAGATATAATCTACCGGCGCTTACCTCCCAAAATGCTAATGGAGAATCTGTTTCCTTTGGGTCTAGTGGATTGATGATATGCTTCTTCAATACTACTTCATTTCTGTTGCCTCGAATACAATTAGATAGGATTCTAGATCACTTTCCCTGAAAATTGAAAGTTACCTAATCAACGTTGCTGGTGCCTCCAAATAAGACTCCATTTCTTGGTGATAAAATCGAACATATTGACCGGAGTTTGTATACTTTACAGTTTTTGTATCTTGATCGGAAACGGACGAATAATGCAATCGCATTGTCCAAGAGGAAATTCTGGTATGTGAGTATACTTCGTAATAGTTGTCATGAAGTTGGTTTCTAATTGCGCTACTGGTGTTATAATCTACGTTTAGGTATCCTTCCGGTCTAACGCACTGCAAAGCAACGGTCTCACTGACATTGATCGCATCACCCACGAAGCGAATACGGTACCGAGGCATAATCCGAAAGTAGCCAACACATTCCGCCGAAAGGTTGACCTGCAAAAGATGGTGGTTGGTGTTGGACGCCGCCTTTGTCTTGCCCGTCACAGTCAAATATTTTTTAAAATGCTTGTTGAATAGTTGCACTACTTGCCCATACAATACAGGTTTGCCTAATAGCCGGCGTCGCTCCGCCTCATTTTGAGCCCTTTCTTTGTTAGCCTTTAACTGTAAAGACTTTAACTCTTCCAACTCTTCTGGTGTGGCTTCGCAACAAATACTTTCGAAATCGCGATCATCGCCTATGAAAAGATCTAATTCTCGTCGTGCTGTGTGTGTTTGTTGCGGTTCCACGCGGAAGATGCAAGTGCTCAAGGCATGCTCGGATGACAGAAAATGAGTGACTTTGGGTCGAACGCAAGCACGAGTATCGAGCGGATTCTCGGCTACTAACACGTCGTTATTTTGGTCGTAAAAGAACAGCTCATCGCCAAATCGTAGGACCGATTCACTTCTTTTGTTGCCATTTGACATTTCAAACGAAGTTGAGGTGAAAGTGTATACACTAAAAAAGTGATTCAAACCCAAACATTTGTTTGTAATTTTTCCAATCCATTTTTGGAAATATACTAAAAGCAGAGGCATGAAATTAGACGTCCATTCAAAACGGGAGAGAAAGTGGACTAAGTATATCGAGGAAAAGTTCCCCTTAAGCTTTGCGCATTAAATGCTTTCTTTGTTGCTATAAGAAGGGTCTCTCCATTCGGAACGCTTGTCTGCCTTAGTAAACTAGATAAAAAGATCACTTTTCTATAATGTGAAGTACACTGTTGCACTACATACATAGTTGTACGTAAAGCTTGTTTCATGCATGGACCAAAGCGTCCGTACATACATAGTTATTTTTGCAAAGTCAATAGATAGGAACTCTAGTGCGAAATTGAATGATTTACTATACTTTTCCCGGCCTCACACATTGTACAAGCAGATAGCCAAAATTGTGAAAGTTGTGTCATGTTGAACAACAGTTCTTGCTATTTTAAAGCGTCTTTGGATGGAATAATTTCGATATTGCTCTTTGTACGTATGTGCTAGCACCTATTCAGCAATTATTCAACTGAGTATAATTATTATCAACGGGGGTTGATCATTCGGTATCTAAGGATTTGTCTCAGTAAAACTTTATGAAACCCAAGGATCAGACTCAATACATACGGATTGTCGAAAGAGATATGTACATGTCATGGTATGTATGAAGTGAAATACCGTTTACGAAAAAGAATTCAGCTTGATTTAGTTAAACTACCACATTGTTTCTCATTCACATAAAATCGAATTTTGTTTTAAAATTCAATCACTTTGACCACAGAAAGAAGTGCAGTAATGTACAAATATGAGTATGTAAGCATATACAAGGAAAGCCGTTCGTATATACCATCTGTGAATTTCCAATGAGCTATGTATCCCTGCTAATATAATTAGCGATACGAAGAGTGTTGATTTGTGTTCCTGAAATATCCTGTTATATTTATTTACATGTGTAATCTTACCTATGTGTGTACAGAACTGCAAGTTGTCAAGACGGTTATGTACTTGCTAACATTACTGTAAACACATACATCAATGCTGCATACATACTTTTCAATCCTGCATCTTTGTAATTGCTTTCCATCTCTCGACCAAAGCCGTAGAATCTAATGAGTCATATTTACAGACTGACACTTACTTGTGCTTTGGGAAATCATTATGTACTCAAAGTTGTGTTCTTTCATATATTTTTAAGAATTTGGCCACCAAATATACATAACAAGTTTACATGTCATACCTGAACGACTCGATGATTTGTATTGTAAACCTTATTTATATCATCGCTAGCACGTTGTACGTGAATGATGGCATTGTTCAAAATTCTAATTGCGTAATGCCAAATAGCTGTATATATTGGTATGTAGTACTAGACGCCACGAGGAAACATGGGTTATCGTGGGTTACACGAATTGCATTTGTTGTTGTTAAAAAGATCGAATCTATGTTAATAACAAAAATAAAGGAAAAAAGAAAACCAAAGGAAGCTTTTTGTCATTAACCTCCTTTTTCCAGAATAATGCATATGTAACTACTATGTATAATTGGCAAAACCGTTCTAAAACGAATGGGACTATTTATGAATTTATATATATCTCTTTTTTCAGTCAACTTTTCTATTGTAATTTTATTTACTATTTATATATAAGGATTATTTTAAGCTACATTGGAAGAACTCGGTAAGTACATACATATATACATGCAGTACAACTAAGTATCGAAAGGTACTATGATATGGAATGCCAAAGAATATATATAGACAAGCGCATATACTTATTAGCCGAGAAGAAGACATGATTCGTTTCTAGATCATATTGTTTAAGAGAAATTTAACTTGTTTTCGATCTTTCAGAAAGATTAATCCAATTGTGTGGTATTTGGTACCACATAAACGATAATTATATCATAGTTTGACATATGGGCGTTATTCTATTGCGTAAGTTTAAATGATATTTGTTTACTTTACCAGATTGCATATATATGTTTACTTGAGTTGAATAAGGGGCACTTTAACAACAGATTGTTTTCAGGACAATGGTTTAATTATATACATGTAACTGGGTTCCAATTCTGTTTAAAAAGTCCAGACATCTGCAAAAGATATGGGCTACCATGTACCTTTACATCTTGAAAAAAAAACGTGCAATATTTATATTTCTTGTTTTGAAGGACAGCGGAAGCAGATAGAGTTACACGATGGGTCTTGAAAAGGGAATTTTGTGAACTGGGGAGATTCTTAGGAGGAGGGAGGGTCGGCCGGGGTTTTTTTTTGATTCTGCGCTTAGAGCCCTTTTTATTGTTCATAATTACTTTAGACTTTCCGTTTTCTTCTTCTTCTATATTTCTGCTTTACATATTATATTATTACTTTTTTCTTTATTTCCCACTTCTTCTTTTTTTCTTTTTCTTCTTCGTATTATAACCCTTGGAAATTTAACAACCAAATAATAAAAAAGAAAAAAGAAATAAAATGCCTTCCACAATGCAAATGCAGTCTATATCCGGCATCATTACTCAAGTACATGCCACGATCGAAGAAGTACCTCCTGCCTTAGTTGGAGCTTCCGTCAATGTCATTGACGATAAAGCATACGTTTTTGCTGGCCGTTTAGCGACATCTCGTAAAATGACCAATTACCTTTATATTCTTGATCTTCACACACTTGCTTGGAGCAGACACATTCCACCACCAGATTCCGATAAACCACCTAAAGCTCGTTATTTTCACTCTACCAGCGTATACAAAAAGCAGCTGATTATTTTCGGTGGTATGGGATATTCAAGAATCTCCACGGATGGACTTTGTGTTTTGGACGATATTTCGGTATTAGATACAGAAACCATGTGCTGGAGTAAGCCAACGATTCAGCCTTCGTTATATTCACCACAATCTCGATATGCACATTTGTCTTCCGTCACAGACGATAAATTGATTGTTATCGGTGGACAAGACATTGAAAATAACTATTTGGACGAGATGAATGTACTGAATCTCAAGACTTGGGAATGGGAACAAGTGAAAACATTTGAGAAACATGTCGGTGCGTATAGATCGATTGCAGTAACAGCACCACCTGGAAATCGATTCCCCACTACTGCTACAGCTGGCGCTACACCAGGAAATAGTAGCAATTCTTCTTTTATGAAGAACGACAACGACAACTCGACTGTAGAGGATTTACCCAACTTTACGCATAATGATAATGAAGCAGATATAAATAATGGTGGTGGTTTGAACGGAGCGAGTCACCGTGCTTCCACAGTCCGTCAATTTGGCACAGGTTCACTTCAGTCAGTAGATGAACCTAATCCAGTCTATCTTTACACCAATTACAACTTTGCTGATGTCAGACGTGAGTTACAGCTCATATTCTCATCTGCTCAAATAGAGGATTGTTCAAACTACATGACGGGATCTGTATTGCCTCCTGGATTGAGATTCCCAACCGGTCATACTCTCGGTAATCACTTAATTTTAGCTGGTACTTACTTGTCTCCTCAATCTCAATCGTATACCATTTGGTCACTTGATCTTGGTAAACTAACATGGTCTCGTATTGAAACCGGTACTGTATTCAATACTGGCTCATGGAATCGTGGTGTTTTGTATGAAAATGCAAATCGTTTCTTGGTATTTGGTAATTCAAACCGTAGTCTTTTGGACGATTACAACCATAGACAAGTGAATTTCGATCATATCGCTATGGTGGATTTAGAAGCGTTTGGGGTTTATTCTTTGCCTAAAGTGACCTGCTCGTCTTTAGCTCAGGAGATGGGTCTTCGTCTTTTAAATGAACCTGCTGTCTCCGATTTTCATATCATCACTCAAGATAATTTGTCTGTTCCCGTCAATTCAGCTGTGCTAAGTCAACGTTGGCCGTATTTTGCAAACTTGATGAAGAATAATCATGAGCTTGTGAAACAAAATACAAATTCGAAGCGTTCATCACAGCATCAGCAACCACAGCAATCTGTTGAAGTGGAGCAGCAAAAAAATACAGCAGCAGTGGAAAAGAAGGCGGAAAACTCGGACTCATCTTCAATCACATCATCTATTGCTGACACTGCAGATGAAGCAGAATCACAGCAACAGCAAGCCAAGCAAGAAGAGACAGAGGGAGGAGCAACGAACGATGCGATATCAACATCTACCGTGGAAGAGGACACTACAAATGAACTTAAACTCATCAAGAGCCATTACATGTCGTTTCCCTATCCACATACTGTTGTAATTGCACTATTACAATTCATATATACCGACAACTTATTAACAGCACAACAATATCAACCTCATATTCTCTCTCAACTTTTATTGCTTTCTGACATGTATGATATCCCACGACTTCGTGAATTAGCTACACATGCTTTACATCAAATGCTGAATATGTCTACAGCGCCTTTAATTTTCGAAACGGCCGCTCTTTCTCATCAAACAAGCTTACAGATTCGTGCACTCAAGATGATGATTGCCGCGAAAAAGATGATTCAGCAACAACAGCATTTACAACAACAACAACAGCAACAACAAATGATTAGGTCAAGAACAATTTCTTCACCTACTTCAGCCACAACACCTATCTCTTCGAGTTTAATGGATACACTTCCTCCTGTTTCACCCACCGCTTCACTATCTTCATCAAGTTACAATATGGATCAACAAGGGGGATCAAGGCTATCTATGGCAGGTGGTACGACAGCCAGCAGTGTGTATGAAAATAGCAATAATTATAATAGCAACACAGCATCGCCCACACTACAAGCGTTCCGATCTGCTCCAAATAGTAGAAAACCATCTGTCAATGTCGCGGCCAATAGCAATAATAATAGAGCAACGTATGGTGCACAATCCACAAATAGTATAAGAGCATCCACATTCAATAGTAGTAAAAAGATGATTCAGCAACAACAGCATTTACAACAACAACAACAGCAACAACAAATGATTAGGTCAAGAACAATTTCTTCACCTACTTCAGCCACAACACCTATCTCTTCGAGTTTAATGGATACACTTCCTCCTGTTTCACCCACCGCTTCACTATCTTCATCAAGTTACAATATGGATCAACAAGGGGGATCAAGGCTATCTATGGCAGGTGGTACGACAGCCAGCAGTGTGTATGAAAATAGCAATAATTATAATAGCAACACAGCATCGCCCACACTACAAGCGTTCCGATCTGCTCCAAATAGTAGAAAACCATCTGTCAATGTCGCGGCCAATAGCAATAATAATAGAGCAACGTATGGTGCACAATCCACAAATAGTATAAGAGCATCCACATTCAATAGTAGTGGGTTATACTCGGCTGCAAGAAACACATATAGTCCACCAGCCACGCCTCGTCAACAAAGATCTTACCCTGCCTCTGAAATTGATATGAACTCAACAAGGAGGTCTTCTTCTCCACCTCCTCCAGCAGTCTCTTCAAATAAATCAACGGAAAAGCCTGTCAAGGAAAAGAAGAAAAAGAAGGCGTTTTTGGGTGCCTTTGGCAAATTCTCATCATCCATATCATTCCAAAATAATAGCAATAATAGTAATTAATAATTTTTTCAAAACCAATAAAGCATTCATGTTTCTCATTTGACATACACATACACATAAATTTAACACCTATTTTATTGTAATTGTTTTATTTAATTTACTATGTACACGGAATGTAGTTTATAGTGTCCAGTTAAATCATAAATCGTACGACTTAATTTTGATCCATCTGGACGGGGAGTTTTCAAGTATATATCAAGGGGCGGCGGGGGTAGTAGTAAATACATTATTGAGAAGTCGAGTTTTGAAGTTTTTTAATTACTCTGGGTGAAAGACAGACCAACGTACTTCTTTTTTCGTTTTTAAACAACGAAGACGGTGAATGGGTTGAGATGCATTTCTTGATACCTGATAGACCATCTACTGTATGTGGTTGTTGGTGTTGTTGTTGATAGCTATCCAGTTGACGTTGCATATCGTCCAGCTTTTGCTGCATTTCACTGAGGGCAATTCTTTTTTCAAGTTCCACCTGCTCAACTCGTTTCCTTAATTGCTCAATGATGGATGTCTTTTTTTGCAACTGCGCTTGAAGTGCTTCATAAATATCCTCGTCTTCGTTACGTGCAAAGAGTTCGAATTCGAGCAATTGACGCGCACTGGGTCGCTGAGACGCCTTTTCGTTCATCATCCAAATGATAAGCGCTGATACCTTGGGGTACATTTCAGGAAATCCGTTTGGGAACACACCGTGTTTTAATTTATCCAAAGTGTCCGCTCGTTCCATGCCCGTGGCCATTGGGTGAAACAACTCGAATAAAATGATTCCCAGTGAGTAAATATCGACTTTCTCATCATACGCTTGTGCTGGCACAGCCAATTGTTCTGGGGAAGCATACTACACAAATGACGTAAATGTATATGTAAATTAAAAGGTATTTTTTTTTTTTTACACGCTAAACTCAAAACAAACTTACTGTGCGAGTGCCAACACCCACTGTGCGAGTACGTCTAGGCTTGGGTCTTTTGGGTCGCCCTCCCCCGCTGACTACTGATGTATTAGTAGGAGTAGTTGACGCGCTAGTCTTTTCTAAAAATCCATGGTCAGGGCCGAGACTTTCCGAATTATCGTCTGTAGTTGATAGAGCTGTTGTTGTTGTTGTATATTCTGGAAACCTGGGACTTGGAGGATTGGGAGAGATGGGCGTAGGAAGGAGGATGGGTTCCCCGTTTTCGTTTTCGCCTTCGACAATCGCCTCAGCAGCTAAACCAAAATCACCAATTTTTGGCACCCACGATTCCTCCCACATACATTCCCTTAGTCCATTTTCTGTGACGACAGCGTCATAGGAAGAACGATAGCTTGTTCCAGAGGACGAGTATCCAGAAGATTCCAAACATCCACCCGCACTTGCAGCTCGTTTTCGTCGTCCATCTGGGCCGTTGAAATAGGAAAATGAATTTGGCATACTTAAAAAGATGTTGCTAGGTTTCAAGTCTCTATGAATAAGACCTTGATCATGAATGTAAGCTGTGCCCTCCAAAATTTGTGAAAAGATTTCAATGTTTCTCTCTGTGTCTACTTTGGTATCATCGCTATTTCTTTCATTTTCGTTGTGTTGCTTGTTACGAAATTTGATATAATCGTGGAGAGTAGCTTCATATTAATGAATGGTGAGTATATATAAACATGTTCAAGACATTACATCATTGAGAGGACTTACTTGGACACAACTGCATTTGGATAAATAGTGTCCAACCTGTTTGTTGCGGCTTCTTTGGAGTATGGCCAGCGCTCTTTTTGTTGGAAATAGAAGAAGGTCTTGTCGATGTTGAGGATGAATCGTTACCACCTGCTTCATATCCACCAGAGCTATCACCAAACTGAATATGAGACATGCCACTTTCCGAATACCCATAAAAATTATCAATGGAGGATAAATTATCGTCACCAAAGGTAGGATCTTCACCATCAAATATACTAGAAGCACTATTCTTTCTATTCATCAATCGAGTCACACCGCTTGTTTCTTCTTCCCAATCAGACCCTTCATCACTCATCAATTGGTTATCTGCTTTCATTTTCGTTGTGTTGCTTGTTACGAAATTTGATATAATCGTGGAGAGTAGCTTCATATTAATGAATGGTGAGTATATATAAACATGTTCAAGACATTACATCATTGAGAGGACTTACTTGGACACAACTGCATTTGGATAAATAGTGTCCAACCTGTTTGTTGCGGCTTCTTTGGAGTATGGCCAGCGCTCTTTTTGTTGGAAATAGAAGAAGGTCTTGTCGATGTTGAGGATGAATCGTTACCACCTGCTTCATATCCACCAGAGCTATCACCAAACTGAATATGAGACATGCCACTTTCCGAATACCCATAAAAATTATCAATGGAGGATAAATTATCGTCACCAAAGGTAGGATCTTCACCATCAAATATACTAGAAGCACTATTCTTTCTATTCATCAATCGAGTCACACCGCTTGTTTCTTCTTCCCAATCAGACCCTTCATCACTCATCAATTGGTTATCTGAATCATCAAACTCCAGCCATGAGGAATAATATCGAATCACATTCACATGCTCTAGTCTCGCCAAGTTTTTGATCTCTCGAAAGATTTTTTCGTATGGGTTTTCTTTATGCTGAGCACTTTCTTCTTCAATATCGCTGCCCAATCGAATCTTCTTGACAGCGTAGTCGATGCCGTCCAATTTATTACGAGCACGAAAAGCACTTGCGAAACCGCCTTTGCCTAGAAGATTAATTTCCACAAAATCGTTATCGTAGCGAGAGTTTTGAACACTCAAGTTGTGAAAGAAATCACCGCCACCATGCATGAACGAACGTAAAGCCTCGGATGAGCTGGAGAGTTTAGTACTCAAGGGAGGAGAGATGGTGTTAAGAGACGAGAAGCTTTTGGAGATGATGGTGGTGGATTGGGATGCGAAATAGTCGTCGTTATTGTTGTTGTTGGTGTTGTTCTTTTCTTTCTTTGTCTTTTTCGTTGCAGATAACATCTTATTGGATGATATGGAAGAAGATGAAAAAGAGGAAGAGTAGGAAGGTTCAGACGAAGTTGTGGTATTTGAGATGGAACTAAAGTTGTTTGAGAAATAATCAAGATCTTTGCTACTCTTTCTTGGACTGTCTGTAGTAGCAGATGGAGTACTCGCCGTCGTGGTGATTAATCTAGGTAGATTATCATCAAATCGCAAGAGATCTTGATTACGTACAGTTTGAACTGCAGTGAAGAATAATTTATGAAAGGCTTGCTGGAATGAAGAACGTACACTTGTCATTTCATCCACAAACTCTGCATCAATGATGCCTAAGGAACGTAGGGTTTGACAAATAAGAAAAAAGACTTTACGATTGGCATCTGGTTTATCACCATATGCTCTACAAAAGTGTTCTATCAAGGATGCAAGTAGCATTTTTGTTTGGTATCGTTTGGTTGTATCTGTTGCATTTGAAGAAGTGGTACTTGCAGCAGCAGCAGCAACAGTAGGATTAAAAACGGTTAAATTAGTTGACGTAGTTGTTAATTTAGGTCGCTCTTCACTGTTTAAAGAAAGATCCTGTATGGTATATTCATAGCTCGTAGTTGTTGAAGTGGTTTTATTTGACGGTTCATCTACGATGTAGATATGCAGTGGTAAGTCGACTTGCATTTATATAATATATTCTTTATTTTTACCAGCCAAATCCATCACAGTGGTATTAAGAGAAGTCTCTGTGTTACCCTTTTCATACAAACTACTACTGCTATTATTATTGTTGTTGTTGTGGGTATGGAGGTTATTATTATTTAAACAATGAGAAGAGACATCACTACTTGAATTGACTACATTAGAAAGTAATGTCATTTCTTATATTTAATATGTATAATATGTAATTTAATGTGAAAAGAAAAAGAAAAGGAAAAATAGAAAAGGAAATATTTTTTTATTCAACAAGGTTGCGTTGACAAGTTATTGGATCACGCGAGCCACCAACAGCGAACAGAGAGAGGAAGGGGAATCGCCGGTTGAAATTGCCTGTATATGTCATTATTTCAATAAACTGCGTCAATCTGCAACATAATACGTAAATTGTAGAGTTTTTTATTGGAAGACAAGTGTGAATGTAAGCATATTTTGAGTCAAAATGTCTAAAGACTATAGTGTATTTTTATGTTTGTATATAATATGTGTGATGTCTACACATTTTAAAAAAAAAAAGGCTCTAAAACTAGCGTATTTTTGCATGAAAAGGGAACCTTAAAAAATGTATTAATTTTCAGTAGCGTGAGTTTTTTTTGCAAAAGAAAGAATGTTATAAATATCAGTTATGTGTGTGAGGAATTGTGAGCGGGCATTCAACAATAATTACACATTTCACTGTAGGAATACAATAGTTTTTTTATTTTTATTGGCAATGATAATATACAATACTTTATACAGATGGAGGCTTCTTGTTATAATCACTTTCTGGCTTTAAATGCATTGGAGCTACCGAAGGAGGAGGTGGAGGAGGATCAAAAAATGGAGTATGAAAAGTGGGAGATGAAGGGCTGTCGGCTTCGATATAATCATAATTGTTATTGAGTGAGGATCGTTTTGGTGGTATTGATGTATCAAATTGATTATTTGTAGTAGTTGATATTGATAATTTCTTATTGTTAGTGTCATGAGTATTATTAGTATTAGTAGTAGTGTGATTATTATTAATAGTAGTTGTGAAAGATGGATGCATGCTGTTATTATTATTGTTATATGAATTGAGACTAAGTGATCTTTTAACATTCTCCCGAATATGTTCCATAGTAGAATGAAGTTGTTGAGATGAAGCAACTGAAGCATACGATAATGGTCTTCCTTGCTGTTGCTGTTGCTGTATGTCTTCTGATAATAACTGATCCAGACTATCCTCAGGTGCTGGTGAGATACAAACAATAGGGAAAGCTCCTTTTAATCCAGTAGTCACGTTAAATCCTAAGGCCCATCCATCATCAAAGTTCAACGCCAAGCATATAATATCACCATAATTCAACTCCAACTCGTCTGCCATTTGTGGTGGATAAGGGTGTACAACAACATAAAACTCTTCATTTGAAGGGGTTTGTGTGGCTGAAGGTATCACAGTAGTAGAAGCATCACTCTCTATTCGCTGTACTTTGTTGCCTCCTTGTGTCGCTATCGTTGTTAAAGGAGAAGGCGTTGGAGGCACTTTGATGGATTCTTCAGGTATACTATTGCCGTTGTATTCTTTATTGCGTCCTTGAGTAGTTGCTGAAGAAGACGCTGAAGAGGACATAAATAAAAATGGGTTGGAAAGAGGCTTTTTGCGACGACAGATGCACACAAGCGCAAGAATTGCCAAGACAACCGCTATAATGCAACCGATCACTATGCCAACAATAGCACCTGCAGACAATGAAGAATTGCAACCTGATACATTCTGACAACACATGTCGTCACTGTTCCTTTCGCAGTAACGACAAGCCATCCTTTTATCGTCAGGACCGAAACCTAGGTAACGAAATAAGTATCTTATTGTCAAATAATGTAATTATTTTTCATCTTACCACATGTATAAGGCTCGTTGGCAATACCGGAAATACAATTCTCGGAAACGTTGCCGTTGAATCCTTCCCATGTCATACATTGTGTGTTGTATGATTCCAGAGTCATGTTTCGCTGAGCTGAGGGTGAACATACCCTCGGGTTGTCGGTAATACGGGTAACACTATCTACCCATTCGAAGCAAGTTTTTTGACACAAAGGGGGTGGCTGAAGCTGATTATCAAAATTGCAAGGTAATGAATATGAAGGATTTTGAATCAAAGCAGCGCATAGCTTAGTTAAGGAATACCGGGGATAGGGAATAGTGGGATTGAAGTTGGAACTTAGGCAACCCATGGGAAACAAGTAAGAACTGGTAGAATTGACATGCGCTATTAATCGTTTATCAAACTCTTCAATAGTCGTTGTATTTAATAAGAAGGGATAGTCTTTTTCTAATCCCGGAAGTCCAACATAGAATTGTGAAAAAGCTGAACACACTTGCGATGCGCCAAGCGAAAGACAATTTCCAGTACTTTGTCCAACGACAAAGACAGTTGTTGTCGCTAAAAGAAATAGAAAAGTAGAGGCTGTGAAATAGATTATTGACATAGATAACAGAAAAGTCTAGTAAATAATCGAAAGCATATCTTTTTTATCTTTTGGTAATTGGAAGAGAGTTTGGAATTATATGAAAGAGGAGAGAGGGAAGAATTAAGAAAAAAAATAGGTTTCTGTATGTGTAAACGAATAAAATTTTAACCATCCAATAAAGTCTCGTTGAATAGTAATACAAAGTTTTACCACCAATTGAACCTAAAAACCCATTGTTGCTTTGCGCTGTTGCTGGTATCTGATTACATCTTGCGAATCAAATCAATACTAGATTATATTTTGCCACCGTCGACAAGCTCAAGGCTTGTTTGATTATATCATGAAAGATTCTTTTTTGACAAGTTATCAAGTAAACAAACGAAGTCAACATGCATACATAGTAAGGTGTGTAACGTTGAATATACCCAACAACAAAAGAGAAATCGTACTAATTACTTTTTCCATGCTGATTTATTATTAGATACATGAACTACTTCTACGAATGAACATTTGCACTCGCTCACAATCGCACGTATCGTGAGCTAGTAATAATTCTCTCAGGCTAATCACTTCATTTTTTAAGCTGTTCACCATGTGATGTAGTGTCTCGTTTTGCACAGTCAAATAATCCGCTTGATCTATCATTTGTTTCTGTTCGTGCTTCTTTCTTTCCCTACAACGAGATGCTATGTATGCATGTTATAGCTTGATCAGTTCCCGGAGATATAACCGATTCTGAAGAAGCAAGTGAAACTTACCAGCCAATCGATTCTTTTCCAGACTCTGTCTTCTTTTTGCTTTTTCATCTATCTTGTAACTGTGATTTGATTCTTCTGTAGAACTTGATGATGATGATTGTAAGCGTTGATGTGTTGTATTATTACCAGTGGTATGCAAATAAGTTTCTGGCATAGGATACATGATATTATATAGATATTTATGTTTATTAAAAAGTGGTAGAGGAAAAAAGAAAGAAGAATAGAGAACAAATCTAGTTTAAATAGCATGAAATTTGTATATTAAAAATTACATCATTTTCAATTTTAAGGCCTCCTATTGCCTTCCTTTGATCTGGTTTGATTGTTACATTTATTGAAACAAATAAATAGAAGTCGTTACTTAATGGCATCATTGTTTACATACACTTATTGATTAGTGCGAACGCTTCATAACAAACGATGCACACCTACGTATGCACTTACATAAGTATGTATATTAAAAAGAATGAGGTTATGTGCGTAGCTGTTTTGTTGATCGTTCTGTGTGTTGACTAAAGATTTTATTACATAACTTCGTACTCTCATTAATCAATCAAATTACATATGTGGGCACTACATAGTGCAATGTGCGTCAAAGTTCAAACGGTATGAAGCACACTCTATGTGTATACTTGTAATTTATCTTGAATCACCTCGATTTCGTACGTAGTGCCAAAGATAGCTTATGTACATACAGATCTCTATGGACGCTACCATTTATTTTATTCGTAGTAAAGTTGTACATATCTTGATCTTCTGTTTCTGCAAATCCTTCCTCAGGAGTGTCAAATCTCAGATTACTATTTCCATATACAAAGTCAAGTTCGTCATTTTCGCACAATTTAAGCTTAGAACAAACACTCAATCCTGGGATAGGGGGTGTGTACATGTGCACACACACACACACCATGATTCACAGGGGGGAAAGTATATTCCATTTTGTTCCATACAAGTAGTGGTGGGTCTTTATGAAAAGAAAATTTATCACGTATGTATTTTCAGTTTACGTACCCATCAATATTTTTTATAACGTACTTGGATGGGGAATCTCAATTTAAAGATCTGTTTCATGTTACTATTTAAGGAAATTATTTATTAAAGTCTAGAACTAACTTTTCTTCTTTGCTCACAGAATTGAAAAGCTTGACTCATACTATGTATATACATTTAAGTATTGTCTCAATGAGTATGTATTTAAGCTATCAGATTGTAGGTTTTGCTGAGATATATCTGCTACATAGTGTAAATGTTTATAGTATAAGAGCGAAAGAAAATTGAGATCTTGATATGTATATTATGAGAATCGGAAGTAAATAAGTACATAGCATTGTAGTTCCAAATACGATATATGAGGATGTTTGATACAATCATCGAAAGTCTCTACATGATAAAAATTTATAACCTTGTAGCATCAGACAAATACATTGACCTATTCAATTATATATGCTCATAAACGCGCATGCATAGCGGCCTTCAATTTATTCTTCGAAACAGTGAGCATGTTCATCTTTCACATACTCATGGGTTTTGAAACTTGCACCAGTCAAATAACCAATTAATTTCGAAAAATTTAAACGACAAAAAAATCTGCCGTTGGATCTCGATTACTTATCGTTTCAGATGAGATCTTTCCATTTTTGAGGTGAATGGTTTCTCAATGTGCTGGAACAAAGACCGGCGCACTTTCCACATAATTTTGTGTGCAGAAAATAATGACAAAATCAAGGAAGGGATGATTTGACAGGCGAAAAAGAAATACTTGTGATAAGATCTAGGCTGAAGAAGATTACCTTCTTGACTGCAACATAATGTTGGTTATTATAAACGTATTCTGACTTGCAATAGCTGTATTTAGGTACCCTCATGAATGTACCCGTCCACAACTCAACATAGTCGCGATAATATTTTTAAGCAAGTCAAAATCTTTGTAGAAGAGCGTACAAATCGCGTTATTATTGACTAGAAGTAGAAAAACAAATCCCATTATTGCTTTTGTTGATGTCAAGGAGTTGAAAGAAAGAGACGTTTTTCTGGTTTGACGACATTTTATAATTAGGAGTGTTAGTGTCCAATAAAATCACTTTACCTTCTACGCTTGGATTAGTTTCTTTTCTTTAAAGGAATAAGGTTCTATTTGTACAACTATAACAGAACGATTCTACTGTCATTTCTGAAAACGACGTCATGTTTGATTAGGTGATAGAGGATCTCCAAGGTAGTAAAAAAGAAACTCTATCTCCATTGTTTGTCAATGTCATCATTACGTCGTCTTTGTATTTCCAAAATTTCACTTGACCATTGTCCCTTTCTTCACTACATAAGATTAACGCCAAGTAAAGAAAGAAAAGAAAGCGTAGAGATGATAGAGGATAAAACGGAGTACAAAGACACGTTTCTCAATTTACGCACTGGGTTTGACGATCTACAATTGCCAACTGTGTATTAATTGCCTTGTCGCACAAAGCTATTTAATAATTATATTTGATTATTGCACTTTTAGAAGGGATGTAGGTTCCGCTCATCTCCTTTCTTTTTCTTTGTTCATTCTCATTCACTCTCATTTCCTCACTCATTCAGTTTGCTACTGCACTTTACTTTACTTTTAATATAGAGAATGTTTGTGAGAGTGAAATCTTCGGTTTTGGGAGGAGCTATTTGCTCACTACTGACAGTATTCATTATGTGCCATATCCTGAAATTAAGTGTAACTCCAAAATATACCCATTATCTTGATTCTACAGAAATCACAAATTACACACTGATCGAGTCACTATTACTATCCAAAGGTGGGTATTATATGTTCAAACACGCTCTTGTTATCCTTCATGGAATTAATATTAGAAATTTAATAGAATCAACTACAACTGCGACTCCGAATTCGAGGTCAGAGAATATCCATCAAACTTTAGAAGAGCTGAAGCACCTGGCAACAACATCTAGCAGTAGCAGTAGTACAACAGCTACAGTTATTATTCAATACCATTCCCTTGCATCACTCCAATCACAATTACAAGCTGTACAAAATCAAAGCAAATTTCACCCATCGAATGTCATTCATGTCGTCTGTGACACAGAGGAAGAAAAGTCAACTATAGAGCAATTTTTACAACAAAAAAGAGACAACTACAAAGTGAGTCTAAGGATAGAAGGAAAATTATGGTTTCAACATATTAGCATAGACCAAGATCTTGAAAGTTCAAATTATGTGATTCTATTAGAGAAGGAAGTGGTGCCTGGTCAACACTACTTTCATTTCGTCATCGGTCTTTTAAACACACATCCTTTTCATCATACGCTTATCGGGACAGAACAATCAACAACAACAACAACAACAACAACAACAAATATTTGCCAGCAAAATGAGGCACATTACGTTGATGCCTTAAAAGACATTTATGTACTTCGACGAGAATGGTATTCCGCTTTGATTACCTCTACCTCGGCTGCTGCTGCTGCTGCTGCAACAATCAGCCAATCATTACCTGATACTTTGCATCTCCCTTCTGTCATTTTACCCACTTCACCTACAAACAATGGATATCACGGTAATACAAAATCTTCTTGTGTGAATGTATCTCCAAATGGGTTATTGTTTGTGAAAGAGTTGCCTGATGATGGTGCTTTAAATGAATTAATCTGCCAATTCTCTCAGAAACACGATATTGTTCATTTAGTGGCCTATGGTCCAATGAAGGCAACGCTTCCTTCTTGTTCTGTTAGCAATACTGGAATCATCTTCACACACTCTGTGATTGAAAAAGTAGAAGAATTGGATAGAATTATCACTAAAATATCACCTAGTGTCGTAGTCTATGCAAAGAGAGAAAACAGTGCCGTTCAACAATTACAACAAAGTGAAAAGACTACCTTCATCGGACTACCTACAAAGGAGATTTCAAAAGTTGCTTCGTGGATGACAGATTTATCATTGGAAACCTTACAAAGTAAGTTTATTGGGATTGGGCTGCATGAATGTCATTTTGCTAACCTGATAATAACAGAATGGCACACCCCCAAGATACATCTTATTACCACTGTGGGAGGAGGAAAACGACTCGAACATGTCAAGACACTATTCAAATCAATTCAAAAAGCCAGTTATTTGGGTGATCGCGTCGAATTGTCTATTGTTATGGATGAAAAGAGTGATAAATCATTGCAAAAGTTCTCTAATAATTTGGAGTGGAAACACGGTGTAAAGAACCTTCGTCATCGTATCTCTGGAGTGCATCCAATGCAAATATTTGCAGAGGCTTGGTACCCAACGAATGATGATGAATATGCAATCATGTTGGATGACCGTGTAGAATTATCCAATACATTCTATATGTGGCTTAAGTACGCAGTTTTAAAATACCGATACTCAGAGAGCAGAGAACAACAACAACAACAACAACAACAACAACAAACAATGTTCAGCATCAGCTTATATTCACCACGCGTTATAGATACCGATCCATCTGGACGCCAATTACTGAAATCACCCAACAAGACTCCTTATCTAATGCAGTTGCCTAACAGTTTAGGTGGCGCATTATATTTCCCAGAGCATTGGAGAGAATTTCATGATTATATCACTGCTCGGTTAACGGATCAAGCAACCGTGAAAAGGGGTTCCGGTAACCCACATTTATTCAAAGATTCCTTATTGACAGTGTCAAGAACAAACAAATGGACAAGTTCTTGGAGAAAGTACTTTGATGAAATGATTTATATGCGAGGCTATGTGACTTTATATCCACCCTTTGATTCCAGTTATTCTACAATGACAACTGTAGCCAAATCAAGCTTTAATAACAACAAAAAGAAGAAGGAGTTATACATTGGAGCTGAGAAGTTGTTCAAAGTTCCTTTAATAGCTAGTAGTGAATCTATACGGGAACTGCCTGATTTAGAATTATTACCAGTACTAGATTTACATGGTAAATTAGTAGAGTCGCATAAAGTATTATTAGAACGTGGACATACTTTACAGCGTAAATTCAGTGCCTGTAAACCTAGAGTAAATCATTCAAATGATCCTACTGATATGCTGTGCCCCTTTAATCAGTGGGTCACTGTGCCTATTGAAGAGGCTCCAACAGCAGCAGCAGGAACTTTACCAAAAACGATCATTTCAATATAAAATAAACTGAGTTAGAATTCACATGTTGCTTTTATACATATAAAAATCCTGCATATCTCAACGTTTTTTTTTTTTATATTATTTCTTCCAGCATTCTGCAGAAACATCATTTATTGCTTATATCCTTGCGTCATCGTCCTATCAATTCACTATTATTTCGTATCAATTAAATTTCCCCCTCTCAACTCTTCACTCTTACATTTTTACATACACACCATGGCCGGATCCGACGGAGATCAAGCACCTGCTAATAATGAAGAGAATGTAAAACGACCCATCTTGTCAAAATATGCAACAACAACCCATTCGGAAAAGTTTCCACCCGTTTTAACTGGAGACTTTGATAAAAACTTGACTATTGAAAAGGCAAAGTTTGAATCCTCATCGGGATCTGCACAGCAACCTACATTGCCAGTGCTGAAAACTTCAGCTTCAGCCAACACCAATACTGTAACTTCTACTGCTCCGGCGATACCACCCATACCAGAAACGGAAGAGCAACAGCAGATGAAGAAATCTCCTCCCCTTACAACATCGGTGACATTACCTATTGTGACCACCATACAGTCCCTCGGTGGACCCACTACACCGACTACAGCCGCTCTTATTAGCACCGTGCCCAGTCAGAGTACGCCTTTATTAAACAAGTCAAAGACCAAAGTAGAAGTGAGAGCAATATTTTATTTACAAGGATAATTGACAACATTTGCTTATTCACTTATAAAATATGAAATATAGGATCGTCGCTCAGTGAAAAGGAAAAAGTTACCTGCGATGAGTGGCACTGCTACTCCTTCCGAAGTGTTTCACAGAAATTTAGTAGACGCTGTATCCAATGTAGAAGGTATAAAAATAAAATATACGAAAAAAAACGTGGTTTTATTAAAAAGTCAGATACATACACATCTAGACTCTGATGAAAACGAACAATACGTCTATCCTTATAGTGGCAATAACACAGATTCAACCTATCACGTTAATTCAACAGATACAATTCACCGTACAACGTCTTCTTCACTGTATCGGCCACAATCCACTCGTTCATTCAAAAACAATAGTCAATATGATCTTTCTACAAGCACAACAGCAGCTACAACGGCCACTGCAAAAAGAGGTGTATCGACAGGGTTTTTGAATGATTTACTTAGACCCATTCTATTCAAAAGTAAATCGGATTCAAGAGCAATTTTACATCATAGTAGTGGCGATGAATTAGCAAGCAATCGACCTAAACTAAGGAACTATGTGATGGATCATCCTTTTAATAGCAGTGGTAATCAAGCGAAACTAAATAATAGTGGGAGTGAGTGGACAGATGGTGGTCATAGTCCTCCTCACCACAACAGTAGACGAAATACAAGGAAAATGTACTCTAATTATGTGACACACGATGGAGGATATACAACAGACGATGAGGAGGCACAACATCTACTAGCAGCACCAAGGAGATCGCTGCGTAAATCGTCCTCTAGCAGTAAATGGTATGCACTATTTTGTTCTCTTTTTTTTCTTAATAGAATATACTAACATTACGAGTTTTAGTTCGCGACTGATACGAAATATTTTACTTTGTCTATTATCACTCGTCATTCTTGTCTTTTTATTAATCACATATCTTGCAAAACCATTAAAGGATTTAAACGTCGAGATGGGTAGAGTGCTGTCCTCTGATAAAGAGCTCATCTTTGATTTGCATCTGAAAGCGATCAATACAAATTTGTGGCCTATCCATGTAGCCGATGCCGATATCAGCGTATTCGCCTTTAGTCAAGTAGTGCCTATGAATAATGAAGAGAGCAAAGGTGTGGATCCTGCAGAATATCTAGGTGGTTTCTATCATTTTGATGAGCCACTACTATTTCGCTCTTCTTTCTATTCCAGAGAACCGGTAAAGGCCATTAGTCAGATTAGAATAAAATCTCCTGGCGCCGACAAAAGTGGAAATGAAAGATGGTAAGTGCAAGTTTAAGATAATGTCAAAGCAAATAACTCACCTAGATAACTTTGTAGGTCCCGTATCATTCGTTATCCCTATGGGTTAGTCGTACGAGGTGTACTCAAGTATAAACCACTGCCCTTCCTTAGTTATCCCCAAAGCATAGCGATTTGTGATGTCGTTCGGGTGAACCCTACCACTGGAAAGATATCAGAAGATCCAGATCAAGGATACTGTCTTTCTTATGGAAATAATTCAACCATCACTACCACTCTTTCTTACTAATTACTTACTTTATGCACTTTTATAATTAATTCACTTATGCCACCTGCACATTCCCTTTTTTTTTTCTGTAAAATAGTCCCCCTTCCCCCCCCTCCCCTCCCCTTCCCTACCCATCCCGAGTTTACATATTATATCAAATATATATATAATAGTTTTCGTTTTTTTTTGTTTACAACAAGATTGCATGATATAATGAGATGATATATTTATGTTATTACGTATTAAGTCGTTCATATAACCTCATAAAGATTTTACATATGTATTATGATTAGCTTGTTTTAGCAAAGGCAATTGCAGAGTATCCAGTCTCGTCTGGGTCACGTTCGACAGCCTGGCGCATAATTCTGGCAGTATCCTAAATAAAATGTATCAGGTTAAAACATACACGCATATAATCATATTACAGTAATGTTATATACTTACTTGAACAAAGTTTGTGCACTTTCCATGATTGATAGGGAAAGTTCCATCCAACTCGTACAAATGAGCATCCACTTCAGCAAAGGCTATAAAGTGATGAGCCGGATTGACGCCTAATTCCGGTACCTCGGATTGACCAAAGGAACGGGCTGCTTCATCATGTACCTTGGCGAGCTCCTCACACTTTTCCAAATACTCTGCTCTCTCTGATGGCGACATGCCTTTCGTATCCTCTACAATTTGACTGAACAATCCAGGACCTAAAAGATGACTGTTGTGCGCTAAACAGTGAATGAGAGCCATCATGCCACAGGCATTACCGATGGTTTGCTTAAAGTGCATGATATTAGGACTAATGTTCTGTTCATGGATCTTTAAGTGGGCCTCCTCCTTCTCTCGATAAGCAATGTATTTTGGGGTATCTGGGAAAAGGAATATGATAGCATTGACTTGCTTGGGAATTGCAGAAAGTGATTCTTCATCAAAACCTGTATATATATATCTTTATCAGACCCTATCTGTCATTACGTTTGTTATTGTGATACCCTTCCTTTACCTAGTACATCAACAAAGCTCCAGTCCGGGTCAACGCCATTATTGCGAATGATCTACGTATCTTCAGTCAGGAACCGAATCTTCTATTTCGATCCAAAAGTGCTTAATACTTACATGATTTAAAACCTATGTAAAATACGGATTAATATTCTTGGAGATATATTAAAAAATAAAGAATTCTTACATCGGGGTTAGACTCTAAAGGGATCCAGTAGATACGCTTCTTTTCCGGTTGTTGTTGCTCTTCGTCTTCTTCTTCCTCTTCTGGGACGTATTCATAAACCTCCTTCTTGATAACGTCTTGATTTAATAAAATGTCTTCCGTAGTCATTGTGTGTGTGTGTGTTTGTGTATAAAATAAAAAAGTAAAAGCAAAAGAACAAAAAGAAGAATTGATAAAAAAAAAAAATTGGATTTATGGGAAATACTTGTAAAATGACGTACGCCCGTTTGGTGGTGGGATTAAAGTTTTACACACTCTCTGCTAAAAAAGGATTTGAATTGTACTTTTATGGTTATTTCTGTTGTTCAAAAAGAAAGGATCTCAGCAACTCTCCTTTCTTCGAGATCCTCTTTGTACACACCTACTAGTCCTTAAACGTTTTAGTAGTGGTGGTCCAAGAGAGCAGAGGGAGTTATATTTTATTGCGTGTTCTGCGTCTGAAATGGGAAAATAGGATCCCTATCTTCCGTTTTTAGTGTGCTTTTTGAGCGCTTATTTTTTCTTCTTAGAGATCAGCATATAGATAAATCATTCCACTTATGCCATTGTTTGAGCCATTACTTTTATTACGTATTTGTGTCATTAAGAATTTTGTAGAATCACGGCCTTCTTGTATAATCATGCATCCGCAGTGACTTGTCTTCAGAGTGCCCACATATGTATACATTCCCACAGTCATGGACGTAGCAATATGTACATAAATTAAAACATTTTTTTCTACATACTGTTTCCAAACATGGTAAGAGCATGTTTCTTTCCTTACATCGTACCAAATTTTTCTGTTTTCTTTTATTTTATCGTCTTCTTAAATTTTAGAATGAAACTAGTAGTAAAAATGCCGATCGTTTTGTTACGATCTACACTAGAGCGCAAGTCAAATCCAAGCCTATGCACCAGTACGTACTTAATGACTGATAAATGATAAATTATTATGAACACATGGTCTTCTCTCACCGAAGCAGGTAATCCAATACACTTGAGTGAGTACAGGTTTGATGACCATATATATATATACGTAATCAAGCTCGTTCTACGTATATTCGATACGTGATGTTCTCCGTCTGCATCAATACGTACGTAAATACTAAATGCCTATGTCAAAGCAAATGTTACTTGAATGCACACAAATACAAGATGAATCACGCCGTTTGTTTAGTCACTACCAGATTTGAAATGAAATATTTGATCTGTCTGATCGTACGCTGCCTATGAACGTATTCTCCAAGTTTTAGAGGTTTAAAGAGCTATGGATTTACTTCCGAAAGTCGCCGTTAAGACCTACGCTTGTGATATGTCTTGAGGAGATAAGTGACTTTACCCATGGTTCTTGATGATACGTATATTTTTCTGATGCTAGATGTCTTTGGATAGCGCAATTATAATATTATGTCGTCTCTTGCTCTTTGATTGTTAGAAATTCTTTTTTACTAATGATTTCGATAATTCTGGTTTCAAGCATTTCCTACTATTTAAGTAGGGTCAACTCAGCCCCTTTTCAAGACCATGGTACGAGCTGCGATCTACATAAAATTTAAAAAATATAATTTATGCAATTGGATCGTAAAGTAGCTAAAAACTTGCAGTAACTTTGCAATATTATCCGTTTCGACGGAGGATAGTCCGTATAAAAGATAACGTTTTCAATCAATTTTGTCCTACGAAAATAGAATATCAATGTTGTTGGTACTTATCGGCGTCATGTAACTGGTGTCCAGTTCGACGATAACGTTACTTTCTTCAGCGCCACAATTCTCTGAGACAGCTGTAAGGATATTATGGCAGTGCTTGACTAAACGACCATACAATAGCAAATTGATTACGGTACCTTACTCTTGCTCTTTTCCTATTTTCGTTTATTTAAATGAGATACATATTGAGTAAATACTATATTAATAGTTCGACAGTGATAAAATATACACTGCTGGAATGATCTACTGTCACTTGCGGCTTGTTGTTGGTACCAGATATAGTGGTTCGCAGACTTTGCAGCCAGTCCTGGCCCTATTATATGTACTCACATCAATGAATAAATGAAGAAGAAAATGAAATGTTGCCAAATATTACCACTATTCCCGATTGCGACCCGGAAGGAAATGAAGTATATCTTCTTTTTGGACTATTGCAACCATTTCTCCTGCACTCTTTGTACACGTTCTTGACAGGAATAAAATCCTCAACATTGGCTATAAAACCTTTCATATCGTAGATGCATGAAGGCAATCTGATGGAACAGAATTTAAGCATCACGTAAAGACCTTCAGTAATCAAAGTCGTGACATAAAATGCCACTTGTAAGCCTATTAGAGTTAAGTTAATTAAGCAATCCATTTACCATGTTCTATATAAACCCATAATTTACCAACGACGTGGACTCCGAGAATCCCTTTGTTTCCGTATTTATCAATTGCATCTTTGCTGAAGCATCCAACCTTCATCAAATCGCTGAGTGTTGAATGATTGTCAGCGATTCGGTCTTCACCCTTCACTCCTCCGACGCAAATGATGTTCTTGAATTGGCTTTCGACCAATGCTAAACCCGAAAGATCAGGTCTCTCAGCACAGTCTTCCTGTACCTTCAAATTTGACCTATAATAGAAATCAAATGCAATTAAACAATTGATACTTTAGATGAGGCAACAAATGTTGACTTACCAGACCAAGAACAAATCATTATCAGGTGATTCAATGAGCGGTCTGATTAGAGCATCCACGAAAGTAGAGGAAAGGTGACTTTCCTGTATGATGTAATTATATTTTTTTTGCGGAAGACGTTCAATACTACAATACCAAGTAGAATGAGTTTGATGCGAATACTCCGAATAAAAGCATGAGCTTACAAATTCCTTACAACAAAAAGAATGTCATCAAGAGTGGTGTCCATTATCTCAGAGCAAAGAGACATGACTTTAGCTGATGCTTTCCGTGGATTCATAATTTTGTTTGTTATGACCTGAAAAATATGATTACATAAGTACATTTATGAATGAAAGGAGAGTGAGCAGCTCACCTTCACAATGTCTTTAAGCCTGTTTCTTTGTCAAGAGGTAACACCTCGTCCTCTATGTATCTTGAAAGTTTGTTTGACTTTTAGACTTATAACTTCAATGAGTTCACTTCCCACAATCTCCTTTAAATTTGGATCGTTTTCGTCCCCTTTTAACAGCATAATATGAGCTTGTTTGCAAGATGGGCACAGCATTGGTTTTTTGGATTTCATTTGGTTATTTAACTCCATGATCTAGATGAAAATAAAGAAAAGTTAATCAACGCAATTGGATCGTAAAGTAGCAAAACACTTGCAGTAATTTTACAGTATCCGTCTCCACAGTGGACAATACAACTGATAGACGATGCGGAAAATCGAATTTGTATACACTGGATTAATTGCGTAATCAGCTTCAGAGTGAGTAAGGAAAAAAATCGAACATTGTCGTATATTACCTAAAACCTCAATGATGACTTGGCAAAAGAGAGAGTTCAGTGAACTAACAAATACTTCACATCCTTGCAGTGTGTACTCCTTTTTGACAGACCTTCTCCATTTTTACGGCGCACCATCTACCAGAAGAGAAGAACTTCAACCCATTACTAGTTTTAAGAACAAGGTTTTTGACTTTGATAAACGAGAGGACTTCATTTACACCTATATTCTTCGTCGTTCTCCACTCTTCCCACTTTATAAGGTGGAGAAAAGTGCTGAAGTTATCACATACGTATCTGCTACGTATCGTGATTCTCTTTTCGCTTACAAAAGTTGAAAAAGAAAAAGAAAAAGAAAATAGAAAATTTTTTCAAGATAAAAAACTGTGGTCAACTTGAAAAAGTCTTGATTTTACGAAGAACAAGCTGAAATCAAGAAATGTTATTGATATATTAGTAATACCAAGTCTATTCTATCAATTGCGGAAACAATTTATTGGACGAACGTCATAAAGAAAGTATTTTCTTGGGTACGTAGTAAGAACGAAGAAGTACATATGTTCTTGATACATACGTGGGTTTTGTTTGTTACCGATGGCTGGCTTGACTAAATATGTAGAACTCTTTGTGTTTGATTGACTTGAATCTTTGGGGTAATTAGTAGGACACATGCATTTCCTATAGCTCAAATTATTGTCTTTCTAACGCTAAAGAAACATTGCGAGCTCTGGGGATCTCATAACTAGAACTAATACGTATTGCTCACATCAATACCGATAAGTCTAAGGAGAAAACAATGCCTTCAAATAACTTCAGTGACATGGCCAAAGGATACGTAGTTATAAGAAATCAACTGAGAAAATTTCTTAATTGTAAATCCGTGTGCTCGGAAGAAACTCTGCTACATAATGTCGATTTCACAGGACTACATACATGCAGATGCAGGTGATACATGTATAGATTTAGAGGAAGGACTACAAACAGTGATGAAAGTCAGCTATGGGAAAAAGTGAAAACCAACTGATACTTGGTTTATTAAAAGAATGTGTATAAGGTCTAATGTTATAAATCGATGTAGGGAAATATATTTACAATGTAGAATTATCAAGATACTTTCTCTAAAATTCCACCTGAGAGGGGAATAAAGATAAAGATCTAATACGTAAAATTAAGAGGAAATTAATTATGAATAACATCTCTCCAGGCCTTCAAATTGGAAGGAATTCGCTTCCAGGTAGCTGGTCTGAATATGCTAACGCCTGCAAGAGGATCATTCTTCTTTTCTTCCCCTTCATCGTAAAGACTATTGATGTTCGTAAGTTAGTAAACTTAATCAAGTTATAAGGTCTAAAGTAAAACTTACTCGAATTCTTCGCGACCACTAATCAAATCAACTTCAACCAATGGAATGACCTTTGTCTTCTTGACGATTTTATAAACAGCGTAGATGGTGACCACGATAGGAATACCGATGTAACAAGCTACAAGGTCCTCAGGCACCACTGGTGTTGCAGACCAAGCATTGTAACCCTGACCAACCAACACAAAAGAGCAACACAAAAAGGCAAAGATGGGACCAATAGGGAAGAGTCTTGCCTTGAAAGGAAGATCCTCAACCTTATAACCTTGTAAGACATAAGCTTTTCTAAATCTATAGTGGGAAGCGGCGATACCCAGCCAAGCAATGAAACCGGCGACACCAGAAACATTCAAAAGCCAGTTATAGACAACACCGTTACCAAAGAGAGACGTCAAGAAAGCAAGCATACCGATTGCAGCAGTTAACAAGACACAGTAGATGGGAATACCGTTCTTTGTGATTTTACGGAAGAATCTGGGCGCCTTACCCTCGATGGCAAGATCCAACAAAGTACGACTTGATGCGTATAATCCAGAATTACCAGCAGACAATACAGTTGTCAAAATGACAGCATTCATGATATGAGCAGCAGGAGGAATACCAGCCTTGACAAAGACCAAAGTAAATGGTGAAACGGAAATATCGCTGACATCACCCTTCAACAACAAAGGATCGTCATAGGGAATGATTAAACCGATAATGAGAATGGAAAGGATATAAAATAGAACAATACGCCAAAAGACCTGCTTAATGGCTTTGGGTACGTTTTTGCGAGGATTTTCACTTTCTCCAGCTGCAACACCAATCAATTCTGTACCTTGGAAAGAGAAACCAGCGGTCAAGAAGGTGCTTAAAATACCAAGGCCCTGAATACCGCTGTAATTGAACACTTCAACGCCATAATATCTTCCTCCTAAAACACCAGTGTCGACAAGGATACCAAGGATAATAAAAACGATGACAGTTAAAACCTTAATCAAGGCAAACCAATACTCAGCCTCGCCTAATAAAGGGGTAAGTAACTTCCCACACACTTAATACAGAATTAACTTTACCATAGCCCTTAACGGAGAATAGATTGAGCCCTAAAATAAGAAGCAAGAAAATGATAGACCAAACGTAACTAGGAACATGAGGTAACCAATATGCCATGACCATTGAACCAGCAGTCTAGACAAACGAATTATCGTTAGATCAACTCAATTAAGGTGAGAGAGAAAGAAGAGTCTTACCAATTCAACCGCAACGGTGACAGCCCAATTGTACCTTTTGTTGTCCAAGCATTTTAGTATAATGTATACACACTCTGTAAGAAACACTATACATACCAATAATTCCATCCTAATGCGAAACCAATAGCAGGATCGATGAAGCGACCAGCGTAGTTGTTGAAACTACCGGAAATAGGAAGATATGTGGCCTACATATAAATCAGCCAAAGTGTACCTCTTAAAATTAATCTCCACTTACCATTTCACCGAGACTTTCCATCATGAAAAACACCATAATACCAATCAGACTGTAAGCAATCAAGGCACCACCACTACCGGCCGTGGCAACGGAAGCACCTGACGCCAAAAAGAGACCTGTACCAATTGTACCACCAAGAGAAATCATGGTCAACTGTTCAAGTGAAAATGCACAAAAAATACCGTGAGTAAATCTAATCTATGTGACCCCAATATGTCAAACATTTGTCTCATACATGTCTAGCTTTCAATCCTCTATGTAACTTGGGTCCGTCATCCACGTCGCCTATGGATCCAGCGTCCCCACCTCCTCCACCTGCTCCTCCTTCACGGCTATACATGCGCCCAACATCCTCGTTAAATTCTTCCATCTGAATTCCTTTAACGTCGTCCTTGGAGTAATCAAACTCTTTGTTAGGAGTGTTACGTGAACGAATTGTGTCCAATTTGATGTCGTTTATATCCATTTCTTGCTGTACATCATCATGTCGGCTGCTACTTGCTTCGCCTTGATTGTTTCTGTTATTCTTTCTATTAAATTTTTTCCCTTTAAACATGGTATATAGAACTAAGGAAAAATGAAGTAATGTAAAATGAAAAAAAAAAATTATATGAACGAGAGAAGAAAAAAAATTCTTTTTATAGTCATATTGTGATAGATTATCAAATTCATTTCCGAAACCGAAAAAGAAATGCCCATATATGTTGGTAGGGTTTCACCTTCTATTTCATTTAAAATGAAATCAACCTTATATAGAAGTATTGTCAATGTCCCACGCTATTCAGTTCATATTGTTGACGATCTTTGTACTTTCTTTCACTGTGAAATTATCAAACTTCTCTCAATAGTTGTCTAATAGCTGGTAGCAAAAAGAAAAGAAAAAGATTTTAGCGTCATGCGGAGTTCTCGCTGGATTTAACTTTACTACAAATGAAAGAGATTCGAGTCAGAGCATAGGTTGACGTAAGCGAAGGGTAGAATTTCCTAATAATCTGAGGACAGTTGATTTTTGATGCGCTGCATGCAATTACGTAAAAGAGCACGATGCATTTTGACCACAGAATATAACTTGAATAATCGAATAGGAGGAAGTACTTATAGGCACATTGAAATGCCAAGATAAAGAGATGGCAAGCAGATTATTATATTAGAGCTTGCTGCCATGCAGCCTTGCAAACAAACAAGAATCTATGTACATACATAACATCACTGTCCTTAAATCCTCTTCTCCATGAACTCCTGAAGTCTAATGATTAAAGTAAGACATTGAAGATATCTTTCGCAGCTCCGACAAAGCTTGCTGAGAGTTACCATTAATGCCAACAATAACAAGTATTGAGCCCATATTTTATTTGATTGATTCCTGTAATGATCACTAAAAAAATTGTATGAACGCACATATATGCAATTCATAATCATCAGAAACGCCAGTGCATTTATAAATCTCGCTTTGCACAGGCGCAGTTTCATCATGATCTTAAAAAGAAGGAATCTCACCATAAGGTTGCAGATTTTTGCTCTTCTCGTCAAACTGTGTATATTCCAAATATCTCTATGTAAGCAAATGTAATCACAATATGGAGCGTAAATTAGTATAAACCCTGAATCCTAAAGTATTCCGAACTGAACTATCGTTATAGCTCAAGTAATGCATGTAATATGTATAAAAAGATGTCATGCGATCAACAGGATATTCTCAAGCGTAGGAAAACCTGACTCTTATTACGTTGGTGAAGCATTGAGCCACTTTTTTCTAAGTTACGTACACATGCTAGACAAGTGGCGTTTTAACGATATATCATAATTAAAGATTGGTGTTTGATTAGTTTCTTGCTGTCCATTACGTACTAAGTTGTAAAGCTCAGTAGCTACGTAGCTTATCGTTCTTCAATACATTTTTTACGTAATCGTAAAGGAAAACAAGCGACATAACAATTGCCTTTCGTGATTTTTAATGGCTTAATCTTACAGCATGTACGCTTGCTTCGTCTGTATACCTGTTTGCTACTTATCTAGCACTTACTCTATCTTTCCCGGTCTTGCTACAATTATACCCCTCGTTTCAAATCATTACTTTTTTGCTTATGTAATCGTATGTGGTTTGATTTCCGCTTCATTGTTACTTGTAACTTCTTTTGCAAAAATATATCGTTCAAAGAACAATAACGTTGGAAAATCTTTTATTTTTTAATGATACCCTATGTCAAATACAGGTATACTTTTAGGAGGGAAACCGTAGAGTGGAACCAATTCTTCGGGACCAAACATGATACATGCACCCACCCTGTAATCAAGATCGTTAACCATAGTACCATTTGTATCTAAACAATAATCTTCGTATTTAATCTTGGCCAGCGCTTCATCGTCACAGTTCGAGAGCGCCCGATAACATTCATTATGACGTATATTTTCAACAGTTGTACTTGAAAAGAATTTCTTTCATAATTTCATAGCACTTTAGTATGGCCTATCGTCTCATGGTCGTATTCACAGAAATTTTTCACTATCCACACAGATTTTTTTTTTTTAGGATAATGAAATAGCAAGCGTCCAACTTGATTGTCCAGTCAATAATTAATCATTTCCTGTGCTCTTTCGTGATAAACTAGCTTATATTTCTATAAATATTGACCACAAATGTGTTTCTTTCTTCTCTCTTTTCTTTTCTTTTCTAATATTCCCCTATCATGAACGTTTACATATTGGGTTTTTTCCTTACATTAAGTGTATTCCGGATAAATTCAGTGGTGTACATACATACTTCAACGGTCGTATAGAGGTTCGGTTTTCCCGTGTTCTTTACCTTTTCAAAAAGGTACTAGTTGAAGGCTTTGGGTGATAGGCCTCACCTAAGACGGAAAAGAATGTTACGCAAGAGGCAAATTTCTGTGTGGTTGATATAATAAACCTGTGTGGATAAACACTCCCAAAAAAGATTTATTCTTTTGACAAGATTGTATTTGGAGGCTTACAAGGAACTTTGGGGGAGAAAGCACTCTCCGTTGGTTATGAAATGAAACTCGCTGGATGGAAGTCGAGGTGCACTGCCTTCTTATCTCGTAACGTTATTATCGACTTTAGCAACATTACCCAACTTAAAGCCATCGGCATTAAACACACCCAACTGAACAACAGATTACAAATTAAGCTTAAAGGAGTAGAGCGTGATATACAACAAATGAATAGTGGTACCAAAAAGGTAATATAAACAGCATAATATACTGTTTAAAAGATGTGTACAAACTCTAAACAAAACCTTCAGATCGAAACCCGTAGGAACGGTGAAACTTTTTTGAAGGATGCTGAGGCTTTCGTCTATGCAAATTTAAATGAAAGGGGTATCAAGATGATATATGTGCATATGTAGGTTATAATACAATGATATATAAACGATATATTAAGATATAATATCTACTCTACATAGCGTGGATCAAATCGTAAACAAACCAATATTATTCCATGGTACTTCACAAAATCAATTCTCAGAGACGTGGAAGGTCATTAAAAGAAACAAAGGTGCTCTTATTGACCATTTACAAAATTACATCCAATATGCTATAGATACTTTCCTTTAATGCCTAAATAAAGAGTCTTATGCTATTTTGACTAGAAATGATTGATGCTTACGTTCAAGTGCCTGAGATTTTGGGCGAATTTTAAGGGTTTGGATTTTTGGGTCGGCGGGCGTGGCGTTGCGTTTAGCTGGCCTCCCCTGAATGGGATATACTTTAGTATATCTCCAGATGAAACCAATATGTGTATTCTATGTCTCGGGGAAAAGCTACGTAGCCTTCTCACATCAATAAAAGAGACTTTCTGTTATTTAGATCTGATGAGAAGACGGAGCTGTTTACAGCTTTCTTTTGCAGGTGTCTTCTTCCCTCGTAACGTTTGCAATAAACCTATGTGCTTGGGTATTTTGCGTTTTACAAGTATAGGTACATGTAGTGAAACTCAAGGGAGGAGGAGTTTTGAACCTTAATAGCATTCACAGGAGTAATAAGAGCTATTTACACTGTACGACATGATTCTTTTCATGTACCGGACACTTTACCCGAACATGTTGCTTTAGTCCAAGATTACATAATTGTAAATGCATCAGTTATTTCTCCTAGTCACCCAGTATATGGCAGTTGTTGTTACGTCAATAGTATCATACATGAAAGATAAAATACAACAAAAGGATGGGTTCACAAGCTGTACCTGATTCCAGGGAAGCGTGAATGTGATTGACTTGAAATTTCTCAGGCAATTTATTTTTAAATGGGCGCCCTGTCCTCCTCCACGCAGAAAATAACGAAAGAGAGAGAGAGAGAGTGAGACTTACACAAGCCTGCCATGAAAATGATAATTTTTCTTTTTTTCGACTTTACTGACCCCACACCCGGGGTTGGAGTTCACAGGTATTACTTCATAGCTTAAAATGTAATTCCGAACCTTCTTAAGCTTGTCTAGGGTGGCGGTTTTACTTTTTAGCCTGCCATAATAGTGCTTTCATTTAGCTTATTATTTCATAAAGGATGATGCTCTACTTTTTTTTTCCCGGCAGTGAGTTGTGTTGTGTGTTTTGGACTCGTATTTAGCCTCGGGTATAGTTTAGGTAGCTTGGGTTGACCCTTAGCATTGATGTGTCTATGAGGGGAGATACGGGTTATTCTATAATACGTTGAAGACGATTGGTCAGAACACTGTTTACAAATACATTTTAAGCTGAGTATAAAAACTAATTTTTTTTGTCTAGTTTTTTTTTTTTTCAAAACCTGGAAGGGTGTTTTGTGTAAAGTTACAAAAAAGTCGGTCCCTTGTTTCTTTTTCTCTCTTTTTTATTTTAATCAAACCACCACACCCCATTCACTACTCTCCTACATTAGAAAAATACAACATGGTTGCTAAAGAAGAAGAAAGAAAAGTTATTCGTATTGGTACTCGTAAATCTGAACTTGCCCTTGTCCAAACTGAAATTGTCAGAAACTGTCTTCAAACTACTTTTCCTCAATACGAGTTTGTTGCTGTGCCCATGTCCACCACAGGTGATCGCATCTTGAATGTTGCTTTGAGCAAAATTGGTGAGAAGGCTCTTTTTACAAAGGAACTTGAAGTGGCTTTGGAGGATGGTCGAGTGGATTTGGTTGTACATAGTTTAAAGGATTTACCTACAGTGTTACCAGAGGGTATGTATTTGGGAGCTGTTATGGAGCGTGAGGATCCCAATGATGCCTTGGTGCTTGCACCCAAGTTTGAAGGACATACCCTTGCCTCTTTACCCGCTGGTTCAGTGATTGGCACCAGTGCCCTTCGCAGAGTAGCTCAATTAAAGCGTAGATATCCTCATTTGGTTTACAAGGATGTGGTGAGTAATTTTGGTGTTACAAAAATATGAATACGGACTATTTCTAACAAATTTGGCCTATTTCCCATTTGATTTTAGCGTGGTAATCTGTAAGTATATAATAATAACCTTTACATATGATAATTTCTAAACTCATGTTGTGTGTAGTAATACTCGTCTTGCCAAGTTGGACAATCCTGAAGGTGAATACGCTGCTATTATTTTAGCAGTTGCAGGTTTAGTTCGTATCAACAAGGGCGACAGAATTTCCAGCATAATTAGTTCCAAGGAATCATTGCACGCCGTATCACAGGGTGCTTTGGGTGTTGAATGTCGTGCTAATGATAAAGACACTCAAGCTTTATTGGATGTCTTGAACCATCATCCTACTCGCACCATGTGTTTGGCAGAAAGAGCTTTGATGCGTAGATTAGAGGGTGGTTGTACTGTCCCTATTGGTGTCAATTCTCATATCAAGGAGAAAATCTTGACTTTACATGGTTTGGTTGCTAGTTTGGATGGACAACAAATGGTTGAATATGAAACATCAATTTCTTTGGAGGAATGTAAGACTGGCGAAGAGGAATTAGCATTAGCAGCTCAATTAGGTGTTACGGTCGCTGATGAATTAGTCAATAGAGGTGCTGGCGCTATTTTGGCGGAATTGGGTCATCATTAAATTTTCAACAAAACTTGTATATCTTTTTTTCGTATCATAATTACACTTTCTTTCTTTTTTTTTTATAATATCTCTCTTCCCCACCTTCACACTATTTAGATAAAATACCACTTATCATCTTTTCTTTCTTTTATATTTTCTCCCCCAAACTCTTTCTCTCTTGTCATTTGTGCTTTGCAATAAAATTCCAATCTTATTATTATCCAATCAATTCTAACCTCAACTTTTATTGATCTGGAACATGATTGATCTGGATACGTACGTATATGGAAGTTTCTATTTTACCGCCACCCAGAAATATGTATGTACAGAATCACGGCGTCCACCTGCCATTGTTCTCGGATACAATAGCATTGATTCGTGATTTCAGTGTTCTCATTTGATCCAAATGATACTTGGAGGCAGCAAAGCAATCACACTGGCCCTTTTTATGTAGGAACAATTGGGTGCCTTGGAACTGACAAAAGCGTATTTTGGCGGTGCATTCATGTTGTATTTGACTTGGATTTCAGGTATCAATGTCTCTGTGATGCTTTGTTTTTTAGTTAGAATATTGATTGGCAATTTGAGGTTTGGGTAATAATCCACTCGTGTAAATACCAGCAGTGTATGATCCCACCAAGAAGTTGTATTCTTTTTGAACCTCTGCATCATCATGTCATTAAAGTGATCCAAAATAGCCATGATGCTACATATGCATATGTTATTAGGGTGCATCTTATATATGAACAGGAACTTTTGCTTACTTGTTTTTAGAGGAATCACATTGAAAGACAAGCATAAAAGCATCGATCCCCAGTCTATTCCCTAAATCCGCAATGTATTCTTGAAACACACCGATAAACTCTTCGTCTCGCTGCATCGAGTCCGCGAATCCCGGCGTATCTGCCACAGTAATGATATTCTCGGACTGCTCAATGGACCATATCCCCGTTCGCTCTGTAATGCAATCAGTGACAGATTTCGCAGCAGCCTTTGCTTTGAACTCATCATAGCCCATGATCAAGTTGAGCAAACTTGATTTTCCAGCGCCTGTTTTGCCCAAAGGCAGTAAGACCAAGTGCTGCATTGGGTCTTCGTCGGGTTCTACAGTAAAAATTTGCTGTTGCACATTGTGATCATTTGAATAACAAGTAGTAGTAGTAGTAGGAACGAGGGGTTGGATCCCCATCATTGGTTGATATGGAAACAAGGTCTTTGATAAGAGGTCCTTTTGTTGCTGTAATTGCTGGATACTTTCAGAGGCTCGGCGAGGATGTTGTAACTGTTGGTCTTGTTGGGGAATAGGCGCTTGCTTGTGGTCGTGAAGATCCCACAAGGTCACTTGTCGTTTTGGAAGATGGAATGGCTGAGGCAGTGGGGCTTTAAAGGCATTTGTACTCATGTCGACATGGTGAACGCCGTTGGAACGTTCGTTTGTGTATGAGTTGTGAAGATAGTGGGTCTTTTTCTCTGTAGTATTTGACATGATAAGTAGTAGTAAAAAGTAAAGAAGAGAGGGAGCTTTATTAAAATATATATAAAAAAGGGTGATGGTGTGTTACACATAAATTAGCAGCGGGATATCATTGTAGTAGTAAGTTAAGCAGTAGCAGTAGTAGCAGTAGTAGTATTAGTAGAGACAACCACTACTTTACCCTTTTCAAGAAAACCATGTTCACGATCACCACCCATAAAGGTAGGACATATACAAAAACGAACAAGTCCACCCGTTCTACCCTTTACTTCCGTCATGGTTTCCTCTTCAAATTCTTGCTTTCCTTCTTCAATACCCACCGTCTTAATTTCTACTTCTTGTCCTCGAATAGCAATTGTTAATTTCAGTGATTTATCCACAATATCACAAATCTTGCTATAATATCGCTTATCTTCATCTACAACTGCATCATTTTCACGTAAAAAGGGATGATAAATCTCGGCCAAATCATCATATATTTTCGTGGCAATCTTTTGTTTTTCTTGCTGAGCAACTTGATGAATTTCACTGTCTTTTCCACTCTTTGCAACCACAGCTGCCATTTGTTGACGCAAACGAATCGAGAATTGTGAAGAATGAGCTTGAAGCCACTTGTTTAATGCGTAATAAGCATCATTGACCTTGAGACCAGGATAAATAGGAGCACTAAAGACGTGTTTGACAAGATGTTCATGAACAAGTTTCTCGGATAAAAGATTCACAAAGGAAGGTTCCATTTCACCTGTGGCTGGATCCACAATAGTCAAATTGGGCCATGTAGCCACAAACTTTTGTGCTGCTTTGGCTTTATCGGCCTTCTTGTTCAAAGTCATGATAAGACGAGCAATAGAATATTTCAAAAGTTTAAAGGAATCACGAATAGTAGATAGATCATCATCTGTGGCGCGAATAGCACGTGTATGTTCAAAAAAGTTGTGTTCAATACTGGAATATTCCGCTTCTCTCTCTTTGAATACTCGTTGTGCTTCCATAAGTTCGTTTTGAAGACGTTCCTTAATCATTTTTTCGTTCTTTATCTCTGCTTTTCTTTGAGCAATAAGTTCATTCAACTGTTCTAATTCATGTTGAAAGTTGAGATGTTGTTGTTGTTGAGCTTGTTGCTGTAAATGTTGTTGTTGTTGTTGTTGTAAATGATGTTGAGCTTGTTGTTGTAACTCTTCATCAGATGAAGTAGCGGAAGAAGGTTGAGCTTGTTGTTGTTGTTGAGGTGTTTGTGAGGATGAAGGTGGTTGTTGAGGTTGTTGCTGGGCTTGTTGCGGAGGTGGTAGTGGTGCTTGAGGTTGTTGCTGTTGTGCCTGAGTTTGTTGCTGTTGTTGTTGTTGTTGTTGTTGAGCGTGTAACTGCTTCAACTTGGCAACGTCAGCTTCAGTCATATTCTGTTCTGCATACATGTTGACGTTTTCTATTTCAAAATGAAGTTAAGATGATGATGAGAAAAAGAAAAAAAATATATAAAAATAAGAATAAGGATACAAAATAAGGAAATTCAGACGAAATTAAAGCGAGTAACTTTACCCAAAAATTAATGGGAAAAGAGGAGTGTGTATGTCATTATAATAATATTTTACCTTGTAAAGGAGGAGGAGGATGAGGATGAGAATAAGCATGATGATATCCTTGATCATTTCCAGGTCCATAAGAAACAGAAGAAGATAATATAGGTCTTGTCATAAATCCATTTTGATCAGTAGTAATAACTTCTTTACTATTCGTTTGCTTTTCATTATTATTATTGGACTCTTTATTCTTTGACTTGAAAAAACCCTTCATTTTGTTTCCTGCCGAATTCAGATTACGAACTGTCTTTGAACGTTGAATTGACTTGGAAGGTGTGGGTGAAATGTCCATAATAGGTGGCTGAGCACTGTTGCTATGTTCAGGCACTTGAGGTGCAGCTGAATCTTCTAAAGAGTATCGATTGATATCAGTCATATCAACTTCTTTATTGTAACGTTCTATATATATGTGACAAGTAAAAAAAAAAAAAACGAGGGAAAAAGGAAAAAGAAAAGAACAAACAAAAACAGGACACAGCAAGTTACTACTACTACTGCTACTGGTAATAAAAATAAACTTGGCTCTATTTTTAGTGAGACTGATTTGATTGGATGGCATTTTATGAACCTCTTCTAAGATAATTATTTAGTCTAAAAAGAGACTTTCATATCAGAGTTTTACTTTACAGAGTCAAGCTTGATGGAAGTGCTTTAGTGTCTTTTACAGAGTAAAGAGTTACTCTCAAGGTCCCAGCAAACCCTTTCATATCACTTTCACTCTACTCTCAATAGCACTAAAAATCGGTCTTATCATGTAACTTCTTTACACACAAGCCTACTCGTATTTTCAAAGTTAAAAAGTATGATAGCCTCAGACATGTTCTGTTCCATATCCTAATATGGAAAGGCACCAGATTGTAATAGTAGGTGCTACATAGAGGAACATCCTAAGTAGTACTACTCACTCATTTACATAATATCACAGAGCAAACAATAACTATTTGACCCTCAGGCGTTAACTGCGTACATAACAACCCACTTTGTGTGAAAAAATCACACTAACCATATACACAGACCAATTACATTCTGTCAAGTCGGTAACTTAAAGTTATCGCGCTGTGTGTATGTAAAAAGAGAATATTTTCAAAAGTGGATATTTAAACATAGTCAGTGAAGTATCATTCATATTACACTTTCATCTACTATTCATATGTAAAGTGAATTAGCAGCAGTAATAAGGAACATAAAAAAGATTTCATATACGTGCCTAAGTATACCTATTGAGATTTCAAAACATTCATTCCAAGTGTTGTAGTCTCTCTGTCACTTGACCAGTGATAAGGTTTCGGAATGTCTAATTCTGTGTATCCCAAGACTGTGCACTGTGTCAATAAGAGAAAGTAACAACAGCGTTGCAACCAATATGATCAGCATGAACGAACCACTTCAACTCAAGATATGTGTATCAAACACACTTTAATTCACCTTCTTGAATCATTCATACCTACATGCTATTGCCATTCAATACTTTTAACACCGTAAATATCCCTTTCCCTCTTTTCATATGAAAATACCCCCTAAAGGACGTTCTCATTCCCTCTGCCACTTTTTGTGGCACGTCGATCAAAAACAATAACAACACATTAGAACCCCGTAAACCTTCTGTTGTTAACTGTCTGTTGTTAAGGAAAGTGGGAGCTCCAAAACCTTGAAAACTGTACATATCAAGATCAGACAAAGACTATAGTAAAAGGTAGCCTTCACTGAGTCCAACAAAACTTAAAGCGTCGAAATCGAAGGTGTTTAGGGGAAACTGTAAAAACCTATCTTCTGTGGCAAGTACACAATAATAGAAAACGATTTTTATTTTTTTATTTTTCATTTCTTTGTCACACGAGAAAGTCAAAACATATACAACACATCAGTGTCCGTGTGTGTGTGTATGTGGGGGTGGGGGTACTTTAGTGTAAAATAGTATTGAATAACGGTCAATCAACATCAATTAGGCAGAACACATTTAAAAAAAAACGATGATAATAATTTATTGCTTTGAAAAAAAAGAGCATTTGGTATATAAAAAGCACTTTACGTGCACACGAGAGACTTATAAATCACAGAAGGAGCGTTTTTGGCCTCCTTCTTCAGGCATAGCATATGTGTTTGTGGCAAAGAAATACTCTACCACTTTCTTTTCACTCTCGATTGTTTCCTCGAGATCATTCACACAAGAGGCAGCAGCGGGAACAAGAGGGAAGGGAGGAGGATCAATTCTTGCTCGCTTGTGGAGCGGAGGAGGGCAGTCATCATCAACAGAGCCCATCTCTGTATCTTCATCGTTAGCCGTGGACATCTCAACATCTTGGTCCTCAAAGCTAACATGTTGCTCAATCACAGGAGTAAAATTGGCAACTTCGACAGAGGTACCTTGAGCAGAACCGCGGCGAGCACGAGAGCGGCGGCGGCGAGAAAAAGAGCGGTTGGCAGTAGCGCAGGAATAGAGGTTCATTGTAGCGTTGTAGAACATTTCGCAAGAGCAGGTATGAGGAAAAGGAAAGAAAGAGGGAAAAAATTGTCTGATGAAAAATAACTTTATAGAGGTACGCTGATTTGTTCAATCCTACAAATGTATTGGTACATGAAAAACTATAAGAGAAATCCCCTCCCTCTTCTAAACTACACGCAAGTTAGTATTCGGTGTAGCTCACTGTATAGCATCACTTGCGCGCAACCCAACGCAACACACAAATGCATCATCAATTAAACGTGGCTACATTTGAGTTTACTCATCAATCAAATTTTTTTGACAGATGCTATATATTAACACCATGGTTATAAGTGAGGAGGTGAACTGATCATTCTGTATTCAAGCGACAGATTGTAAAGTAGACACATACACTCAAAACCTCTGAACCTTAAATTTTAGTGTAACTTCCCCCACTCTCTTAGCTTTATTTGGTCCTGTTCTTTCATTCAACACCCACATGGTTGCCATACGTATGGAAACACTGATGTAAAATACTTTTGGGATAACAATATTTACTTCTACATAATAGCGAACAGAACCATATCATGGCCATATCTTACTCATTGATACTGTACATAGGGGAAGGTTAAGTTGTGAACAAAGTACTCTCTTGACGCATATTTGTACAAGTGAGGGTGGAGTCAAGGTAGCCACAGTAACAAAATTCCCTTTTTCCCTGAAAGCAAAAACTCTTACATTCTTACACTTTCATGTATCCATGGCACTGAACGCACGGAATAGGTAATAAATATCTTGGATACACATGAGTAGAAACAACGAGTGACGAAATGAAACTCCGTTCTCTCAAGGTGAACGTTTCAACAAAGCAAATTTCAGGTGCAAAAACAAATATCAAAGCCATAGAAAAAAGTCGCTTTTTTAACGAATACATACATAGGTTGTGGAAATTCTTGAGTGGCAAAAGATGATGGCCATTAAATTTGGCAACATGCCGATGTTTGTACTACCTTTCTAGAAATATTGCTGTAAGTATATTGAATGTTCCATTATAAATAAATAATATCATACGTACCGATTACAAAACCTTTGACATTATTCAAAACAATACTATTTTTCTCATTTACAAATTGTGTTTAATCAGTTTATCATCTTGTCTTGAAAACTTGTTTGGACTTGGCATCAAAAAGTAAATAGTTTACAGCTATAAAAATAGCTTCCTTTTTTTTTACTCTCTATGCTTCAATTTTATCGTCAAAGAGCATACGTAATGAATTTATACAAGGTTAGTATAGAATAGATCCGTAAGAGACTCTTTCTAATACGAGTTTCAAAATTAAATTATATGCAGACACTTGAACAGCTTGGCGTAGTCCAAAAGGACTGTTATTTACCATTGACGATTACTTACGGCCCTGATGCTTGGTTAGCTGGAGAGACAATCGGCGCTATGTTTCCTGTATTCGAGGGTCGAGATCAAGACATTATACAGTTTGTACGAGAAAAAGTTCCAGATCATATTCGTATAAATCGTGTCTACGCTGTTGTAGATGGAGTAAAAGTGAGAATATTGGACAACTCAGGTTTTGCATGGGCTTGTTTTGCGCATTTCCGAGTTGGCAAGAGAGGAACTACCAGTCTGTCTCTCTACATCAATTATTCTCCCCCGCCATCAGAATTATCTAAATTTTCAACGCCACCTGTTCGTAAGTAAACTCAAGGATTGTGAATAGCGGAAGCCTGTCAACTATGCATCTATGGATTTAATACCGGTAGTGGACTAATTTGTACAGATATTTGTCGTGTTTGAGAAAACTTAGTATCTAATAAATTTACATAAATTTGTGCATCTTTCAAATTGTATGTTCTTTGTCTAAAACCGTTTCTTTTTCCGTTGTTTATGATCATTATGTTATTGGATCGCATAGCAGTGCGATTATCTATGTTTCAGGACTGGTAGCATAAAATATGTTGCTGATATTTCTACTAAATCGATAAAAGTTATTGAATACATATTTATGTACCATCAACAAGCAACATCTAAACTTGAATGATAAAAGCATTGGAAGACAGAAGATTCAATTAATCAACTACGCATAGTATTCAATCAGTTTGCTCATGTGAAAATTTCATCATGCAAACAGGTTTACAATATATAATAGACGATGAGAGGTATATGTGTTCATTCTCTTTTATTTTATCGCTTCAATTATTTCCCTTTCATTTAAAGTACAAATATAAAAATGAAGATATTTGAGATTTGTACAAATTATATCGTTACATGCATCTTATGTATTGACTAGTATATATCCATCTCTGTCAACAATGACACTCAGATTATGAAAAAACTTGGATTACTTGTGCAAGAAGGTCCTGTATCTTTAACAATTAGCTACGACGACCCTCCAGAAACCATAGGAACTTTTATCCATTTATTTGAAGACCAAGAATTGGATATTTTACAATTTTTACAAGAAATGCTCCCAGATTCTATCTCTATTACTGATGTCCATGCTAGTATAGATGGAAGAAGGGTGAAAATAACTGACAACTCAGATTTTGCATGGGCATGCTTTATGCATGTACAAAGTAATAAACGAAAAAATATCAATCTGCCTATCTACATCAACAAGTGCAAGGAGACGCCAACTGCCACTTACTTCACATCACACGCATTTTCTGGGTACAAGGATACTTGGGTATAATTAGTTGCTGAGAAGCTGAAACATGTTACAGTGTCTTATGGATACGCAATCACTTGAGTTGACGTAGTCTTTCTTTTGTACCTACAATAAATCTCTGTTATACGTACACACAAAAATACATCAGTATGATTGTTATTTAATTTAAAGATGGCGTAATTGTCTCTCCTTGTTGTCATCTTTTGTGGTTGCTTTTGCATGCAATCTTTGTGTCTTCGGGTAACATTTTAGACGAGTCGTAAATACAAAGTGAGTTTCATTGTCAACTTCAGGAAAAGCCCATTTTATTGTCTGTCAGTAGCAACGGAGATATTGAAACAATTGGCATGGGTCTATGTATTCAAGTACAGGTTGTCCTACTATTGTTTCTCGGCTCACAAATTTTACTAACATGAAAATGGTCTTGACCATATCGTTTACTTGAATAAAATCAGTTGAAAAAGAACACGATGTATAAAACAACGTGCGTATGTATGTAAATCAATGACAGCGGCTCATTTTTCAACTTCAAATCCTACAAGATGTAGTAATGATATATGATGTACGTGTGGGTTTCGAGGCTTTGACCCTATACTTCGAAGATTCGTGCGTCCTAGTCAAAGATTTGCGTATTCATAAAAAAAAATTTATTTGTGTCAGACAAAAAAAAAAATGATAAGAACGTTTATTATTCATTATCAACTCATTGTCTGCACTCATTACCGGGTATCTAAAGCAGTATATCAATTTTTATCTATCAAACACTTGTTTGATTTGAACCGAAAGCATTTTGTATACCCCTTTTCAAACACCGAGGATAAAGACATGGAATTAGCATTCTTATTAATCGTTCCGTTCATTGGTGGAACTCCCACTCAACAAGATACGTTTTTTTAATGAGTTTCATCGTACGTTTCTGTCTCAAATCAATCCACTCACGGTGCCTCTGGCATACGCATTGTCAACGAAACCTATTGTATTAGATTTAACATGGGAATACAATAAAAGCAAATCTTAAAAAGTACTTCAATTGAATAGCAATTTTTAATCGATACATGCGTAAAATCTCATCAGCACATTCATTGACTTTATTACGTTATGGTGCCCGTTGATGGCACTCTGCGTGCTACATCCGAGAACAATAATTGGGGAAGTAAACATCTAAAATTTAAGGATACAGAAATTTGTTAGCTGATGGTATCATTTTAGTTCAGTTCCAAGTACACGTAATATGCTCACTAACTGAGTTGTATAACGTTACATACCCACGTACTTGTTCTCGTCTTGAGATTGAATACATGCCCAGTAGCGTTCAATACGTACATTGTATATTATGGGATATACACGATCTATGCATGTATTTTATTGTACAATTATGCCATATCATACCAACTTTCTCCAAATAGAATTAAAGTGATAGATTATTGTTTACTTGAAATGCAAAGCGTTTGCCGCGGAAAAAAAATTCACGAATGATACCTGCTGATAATGTTTGTAGCAAATAAGAAGGGCTTATTCAAATGTAAATTCAAAGGCACTGCGCGAAAGCCTTTACCCAAGCCTTTTAAATTACAGCTTTGCAGTAACATGATATAAACATTTAGGCGATCTCAAGTGTTTGTGTCCAGATCTGTAGTACCTATTATTACATAAATCTTAAACAAGTTGGCGCTCGATGAAACCCGGCATTGATCCTAATTTTAATTTTCTGCATCGGAAGTTAAGAATTAGTAATCTCGTTTTTATTGGCTGACATCAACTTGACTTCATAATGAGAGATCTACTGCGTTATTGTTGAGTTGTTCATTTCGCGTATATAAACCCAAGCAAAAAGTTCAATCCACAGATGATTTATCTTTTTCTTTCCCATTTTTATTTCTCTTACACTAACATTTGAGAAAAAAAAAGATGAAGTTGACACTCTTCTGTATTTCTTCGCTTCTGCTCTCGAAGGCTCTCGTGTCTTATGCCTCCGATGACCCAGTTATGGGCGCTATTGTCAATGACGCTGGTACTCAAGAGACTACTCAATTTGGCGCCAAAATTAACAACACTGATAGCTTGACCGCTGGTAATCGTGGCCCAACTCTTTTGGAAGATTTCATGTTGAGAGAAAAGATTATGCACTTTGGTAAGATTGAATTATGGTTGAAATAGAAATGATCTTTACTAACTAGTTTGATTACAAAAATATGTAGATCATGAAAGGTAGCTGATAGCATAGAAGTACAAATACGCGCATATGAGAAAATCCTTACATTTTTTAATTTATCATAGAATCCCCGAACGTGTTGTTCATGCCCGTGGTGTAGCAGCCCATGGTTACTTTCAAACCTATGAAAATTGGTCCAACCTGACAGCCGCCAAATTCCTTCAAAGACCTGAAGAGAAAACACCAGTCTTTGTTCGTTTCTCTACTGTATTGGGTTCTAGAGGTTCTCCCGATACAGTCCGTGATGTTCGTGGGTTTGCAACCAGATTTTACACGGAGGAAGGAAACTGGGATTTAGGTATGGTATTTGTTATTTATCATCATTTTGACGTACTTTTCTAACACAAAAAATTTTTTCTTCATTAGTCGGTAATGTGATTGCGCCATTTTTTATACAAGGTATTTCGCTTACATCGATCGCATCTATCAATTTAAACGATTGTGTTAATTTTTAATTTTTGTAGATGCTATCAAGTTCCCCGATTTGATTCATGCTGGTAAACCAGAACCCGACAAGGAGGTGCCTCAAGCTGGTACTGCGCATTGTACTTCTTACGATTTCTTTTCTCAACACACTGAATCTATCCATACCGTCTTGTGGGCTCTTTCAGGTCGTGGACTTGTCAAAAGTTTTAGACAAGTTGAAGGCTTTGGTGTCCATACGTAAGCATTTAGTATTTTCTCAGATTTCTTCCACTTTTACTTAACATAATTATGATGGCACATTTTTAGTTTCCGATTTATCACTGAGGACGAAAAGGTGGTCTTTGTTAAATTCCATTGGAAGCCCTTGCAGGGACTCTCGAATTTAGTTTGGGTACGTATGACAACAAACATTGTAAAAATGCGTGCTGAAAATAGTCTTACTAAATCTGGATTTCTTCTTCTTTTTTCTTCTTTCTTTGCAGGATGAAGCACAGAAAATTGCTGGCAAGGACATTGATTATCATCGCAATGATCTCTATGACGCTATTGATAACGGAAACTATCCTGAATGGGAACTTGGTGTCCAAATAGTTGCAGAAGAAGATGAAGACAAGTTTGATTTTGATCTATTGGATTCTACCAAAATTATCCCCGAATCCTTGGTTCCTGTTAAACCCTTGGGAAAAATGACTTTGAATCGTAATGTTGACAACTATTTCTCTGAGACTGAGCAGGTCACCTTCCATCTTGGCCACATTGTTAGAGGTAAGATTACTGCTTCTAGACCATGATTCGATGGTTGCTAATAATTGATAACTTTCAGGTATCACCTTCTCTGATGATCCTCTCCTCCAAGGCCGTTTGTTTAGTTACACAGATACACAAATTAATAGAATGAATTCCGTTAACTACATGCAGCTCCCCATCAATCGCCCATTGGTTCCTGTACACAATAATCAACGCGATGGTTATTCTCAACACAATGTCTATAAAGGAAAGGTCGCTTACTACCCCAACGCTCTTCAAGGTAACACTCCTTCTGTTGTTTCTAAGAAGGATGGTGGCTATTTGGAGTACTCCGAGAAGGTCCAAGGCAATAAGCAACGTGGTAAAAGTGGAAAGTTTGCTGACCACTACAGTCAAGCTCAACTTTTCTACAACAGTCTTACTGATGCTGAACAACAACAACTCGTGGATGGTGCCCGTTTCGAAATCGGTAAATGTAACTCCGATATGGTGCGTGAAAATATGATCGACATCTTGAACCACGTCGATAACAATTTGGCTGTTCGTGTTGCTACCGCTATTGGTGTTGCCGCTCCTAGTCCTAAATATACTTACTCTAACCAAACATCTGTTGGATTGTCTATTGACAACTATAAACTTCCCAAGGACATTAAAGAAAAGAAGGTCGCCATCTTGACTGCTCCTGGTATCGATACCTCTAAAGCCAATCAAGTTCGTGACTCTTTGAAGAAAGACGGTGCTACTGTTGACATTATCGGTTTACAACTTGGCCAACAAGATAATTTGAACGTCACCCAAACTTACTCTACTTCAGCCTCCGTTCTCTATGATGCTGTGTACGTTCCCTCTGGTAATGATCAAGCCTTTAGCACTTTGACTGGCGAAAACTCCGCGTTCCTCTATGATGAGCCTGCCGCTTTCGTATTAGACGCCTGGAGACACGGAAAACCAATTGCTGCCTCAGGTGCCGGTGTAAAGTTGCTTCAGGCCGCCCGTTTACCACAAGTTGCTTTCCAGAACAGCACTGAGGGTCAAGATAAGTATGGTGTCATCATCAACGATGATGTTTCTGACAAATTTAAGCAAGCCATTATCAAGCAAAGATTCTGGATCCGTTTGCCTATTGATTCCAATGCTAAAAAGTCACTTACTTCCCCCCAAAATTAATTTAAGCAAATGTTATGTTGAGTGCACTATAATATGCTTGTGTACCAACTTCTCACCTATTGCTATTTATTTCATATTCATTTTCATCATGCTAAATAAAAAATAAAGCATTATTATCATTTACATAATTATTTCAATGATACCACTCATTAGTATTGCTTATTGCTTTGAAATACGTAACTTTCGTGCTTGAAACATAATACAAGAAAAGGTATTAATTACCTTTTTTTGTCTTAACTCTACAAGTTTGAAATAGGTGACGAGCATGTTCGCTTTATGTACGTACGATACCTTAAGTGTGCTTTTGAAGCACTCTTCTAGTATGCGCGTAATCTCTTTTAAGTACACATACATTTTAGAAATATAGCTGTCTTTCATAAACTTTAAATTTTCTTATTTGTTTTTCTTTGACTTTTTAAATTTAACTTTTTAAAAAACAGAAATCCTTAACATCAATACGTATTTATCTTGTGCAGGGCAAAATAATTACATAGTAACTACGCGAGCCCGAAGCTCTACGTAACAATCTGTGCATCTCCCCTACACTTTAGAAGCATAAGTCTACAATAACTATCTGTTTACCTATTTGCCTCGTATTGTTTTCAGTATAGATTACGAAGAGTTTATTATCTTGATTCACATAGCAGAGCTTACATAATTTGTACTAAAAAGTGTTCGCTTTATGTACGTACGATACCTTAAGTGTGCTTTTGAAGCACTCTTCTAGTATGCGCGTAATCTCTTTTAAGTACACATACATTTTAGAAATATAGCTGTCTTTCATAAACTTTAAATTTTCTTATTTGTTTTTCTTTGACTTTTTAAATTTAACTTTTTAAAAAACAGAAATCCTTAACATCAATACGTATTTATCTTGTGCAGGGCAAAATAATTACATAGTAACTACGCGAGCCCGAAGCTCTACGTAACAATCTGTGCATCTCCCCTACACTTTAGAAGCATAAGTCTACAATAACTATCTGTTTACCTATTTGCCTCGTATTGTTTTCAGTATAGATTACGAAGAGTTTATTATCTTGATTCACATAGCAGAGCTTACATAATTTGTACTAAAAAGGGAGCACTTAACAATGAACACTTGTGCTCCGATTGTGACTTATAAATGTTGACAGTTTTTTTTTTCCGGCACATAAGCATAGAATCTTACCAATCCCTTCTTTTTCTTCTTTTTTCTTTTTCTAAACCTTTCTTGTTTCAAAAAGAGTATACTAACAATGGTCCAAAATATTGATCAAAGAGCTGTCGATACCGTTCGTTGTCTTGCCGCTGATGTCGTCAAGGGTGCCAACTCTGGTCACCCCGGTGCTCCTATGGGTTGTGCCCCTATGGCTCACGTCTTGTTCAACAAGTTCATGACTTACAACCCCAAGAACCCCAAGTTCATCAACCGCGATCGTTTCGTCCTCTCTAATGGTCACGGTTGTGCTCTTCAATATATCATGCTTCACATTGCTGGTTATGATGTCTCTTTGGAAGACCTCAAGCAGTTCCGTCAATTAGACTCCAAGTAAGTTCCTGGAAAATAAACACGAAGTTTTTTTTTCCTTGTTGATGGGGCGGAGATATAAAAAAAGTTTAAAGGGAATAAGAGTCATCTTTACTATTTTTTTTCTCGTGAACCCGGACCCAATTAATTAAACTTTTACTCATTATAGGACTCCCGGTCACCCTGAAGTCAATGATACTCCCGGTATTGAAGTAACCACCGGTCCTTTGGGTCAAGGTACGAGTGTTTGTAACATGATTTATGGCGTGATAGTTCTAAATCAGAGTTTATGTTGTAATTAGGTATTTCCAACGCTGTTGGTTTGGCTGCTGCTGAAGCTCACTATGCTGCCACCTTCAACCGTCCCGGTTATGAACTCTTCAACAACCACACCTACGTTATTTTGGGTGATGGTTGTCTCCAAGAAGGTGTCTCTGCCGAAGCTATCTCTCTTGCTGGGTTCGTGACTTTTATATTTATACTTTTGAAGTAGCACTAAATTTTTAAACTTTGTAGTCACTGGAAGCTTGGTAAGTTGATCGCTCTTTACGACGATAACGCTATTACCATCGATGGATCTACCGATGTTTCTTTCACCGAAGATGTCATTCAACGTTTCGAAGCTTGTGGATGGCACACTATCATTGTTGGTGATGGTGACAACGATTTCGCTTCCATCGAAAAGGCCGTTGAAGAGGCCAAGGCCGTCACTGATAAGCCTACTCTTATTAAGGTCAAGACCACTATTGGTAATGAAAGAGAAAAATTATTGGACTGGGATACAGGGCATAGTGTATTGATACAAAATTTTGCGATTATAGGTTATGGTTCTTTGAATCAAGGTGAGGAAAAGGTTCACGGTTCTCCTCTCTCTGATGATGATATCAAGCAAGTCAAGGAAAAGTTCGGTTTCAACCCCGAAGAGAAGTACTTCGTTCCCCAAGAAGTTTACGACTTATATGCCACTCGTGCCGAACAAGGTGCTAAGGTCGAAGAAGCTTGGAACGCTTTGTTCGCCAAGTACAAGGCTGAATTCCCCGAAGATGGTGCTGAAATTGAGCGTCGTATCGCTGGTAAGTTGCCCGAGGGTTGGGAATCCAAGTTGCCTCGCTTCACTCCCGCTGACGCTGCCGTCGCTACTCGTAAGTTGTCCGAAGGTGTCTTGACCGCTCTTTCCGAAGTCTTGCCCGAATTATTGGGTGGTTCTGCTGATTTGACTGGTTCCAACTTGACTCGTTGGAAGAAGGCTGTTGATTTCCAACATCCCTCCACTGGTCTTGGTGACTACTCTGGTCGTTACTTCCGTTATGGTGTCCGTGAACACGGTATGTTCGCTATCATGAACGGTTTGGCCGCTTATGGTGGTAACATTCCCTTCGGTGGTACCTTCTTGAACTTCCTTACGTAAGTATTTTATGTGTGTAACTCAACATTAAATGTATTCTAATCGCGGTAATCTAATAGATATGGTTGGGGTGCTGCTCGTTTGTCTGCCTTATCCCACCTTCGTGTTATCTATGTCATGACTCACGATTCCATTGGTCTTGGTGAAGATGGACCTACCCATCAACCTATTGAAACTTTGGTCTTGACTCGTGCTACTCCCAACATGCTCACTTTCCGTCCTGCTGATGGTAACGAAGTTTCTGGTACCTATTTGGTTGCCATTGAAAACCAACACCGCCCCTCCGTCATTGCTCTTTCCCGTCAAAACTTACCTCAATTGGAAGGTTCTTCCGTTGAGGCTGTTCGTCGTGGTGGTTACGTTCTTCAAGATGCTGAAAACGCCAAGGTTATCCTTGTCGCCACTGGTTCTGAAGTTAGCTTAGCTGTTGATGCTGCCAAGGAATTAGCTGCCGCTGGTGTCCCTGCTCGTGTTGTCTCCATGCCTTGTTCTGAAATCTATGATGAGCAACCCCAAGAATACAAGGACTCCGTCTTGTCCGCTGGTATCCCCATCATCTCTATTGAAGCTCTTGGTGTCACTGGTTGGGAACGTTATGCTCACGCTCACGTCGGTATGAAGACTTTCGGTGCTTCTGCTCCCATCAAGCAATTGTACAACAAGTTCGATATTACTGTCGAAGCTACTGTTGCCAAGGCTCAAAAGGTCATTGCCTACTACGAGAAGGCTGGTTACGTTCCTCAAGTTGGTCTTGACTTTTAAGTCGTCAGTTAGTTAGAAATAGAGATTGGAAAAGGACAAATTGGTCTTTTGTAACAAATGTATAACATATAAATAAAGAAATATTACATATTCATATTGATACTGAAGATAAAGTGGTATACTACACTACGAAACACTGTTTATTGTTCTTTGTTCCTTAGCATAGTCAAACTCTCGGTATATATTTTCAACCGCGTTTCGAGGACCATTTTCCTAAATTTGATGATTAATAATCTTATCGGCGGATCTTGTAAAAAATATGCATAAATACCTTTCTAATTGTTTCGCCAATGAGGCTCGCTTTAGTAATCATGGCTTTATTTTGTGTAATAGTCGTCAGTGCATCTGCCAATGAGCCCTTATTCAATTTGTTTAAGCACAACCCAACTTGCAACTCCTCTATACGCTGACCCCAAAATCTTTGGTCGCCAAAAAATGGTTTAATGATGGTTGGTAGACCAGCACGCAATCCTGCTGCTGTTGTTCCTGCACCTCCGTGATGTACTACGCCTTGAATTTGAGGGAAAAGCCAATCATGAGGCACTGCTTCTAAATGGTAAATAGTTCCAGGATACTGATCCAATAATACTCCATCCTCTTTTTTATCGCTTTTGCCTCTAGTTGACCATCCTTTGCAAATGATTGCTTTCACACCCGACTGCAAAACCGCTTGAACAATAATTCGGGTTGTTTCCTCAGCGTCAGGCACGATAATTGATCCAAAACCAACATAAACAATAGGTCTACCGTCGTTTTGTAAAAATGAAACTAGTGCTGGATCTGGCTGCCACGCTTTATCAGGATTATCCAAAAACCAATATCCTGTACAGTGGATATAATCTGCCCAATCTTTTGGTGGATGCACAACAGTTGGACTGAATGAATAAATATAAGGAACCTTCCATAGACTGAGTCGATCAAGATTGGTGGAAGGTAATTTTAATACATTTCGACGAAATCGATTCACATGTTTCGATGTTCCTGCCCATAATGCCATATCGATCATCACATAAGTCATATCATTGTAAACTCGACCGCCTGCTGAGCTTTGTGTTACTGCAAAAGGATGAGGAAATTTGGTTGTTCGTGTAAATGGGAAAGGCATACTGCGAAAGTACGGAACACCCAGTTTTTCTGCCATATGCACACCCACCATAGCGCTAGGACTTTCTATGATTGCATCTGTTCCTTGACAAGCGTCATAAGCTGATTGCAAAAGTCCCTCAAACCAACTGTAGAACTATAAATACAAAAGAGGATAAGTTGGTCGGTTCATAAATTTGATCCTTGCTCTACCAACTTACAAACTTGGTTCCTTCCTTGATAAATGAAACCGATAAAAAGCTGTTGTCTATGCACAGTTTCTAAATAGAATATGTGGCACTCCTTAGTATCATATAACTCGCACTTCACACTTCCCTAGACATACCATTAATTCCCCGGGATCACCACCAATCGATCTGAACTCAATACCATGATGTGTTACCCAATCCTCGTACTCTGGATGAGTTGCAATACGACAACGATGACCATCCTTTTGCAACTCTTTACATAATGCTAAATAGGGTTGAACATCTCCTCGTGATCCAATCGTCAAACAAGTAAAATGCAACGATTTCTCTGGTGGAGCATATTTTCGTGAAGGAGAAAGAGTTTCAGATGAATTTGAGAGAAGTGGCGGACCATCTATAAACAGCAATATAGAAGTAAGTCATCGTTTCTATTTATGCATATTTCGTTGAAACTTGCCATATTCCACAGGAGGCTCAATATGTTCTGGCCTATCTAAAATATACTGCTCATCGAAAGTGCATCATTCCTGGAATTTCCGGAAATAATGGAGCTGTGATCATGCAAAGAAGTTTCCAATTTGTTTTAATATGTACACGTATGCATTTATGCATCTATTTAATTGACGTAGGCACGTACCTCGATTCAAATAAAGTTTTGTTACTTTCGCATTTTAACTGACAGATTGCATAACAATGATCGCGGACATGCAAAGAGGAAAAATCGAAAAATATCTTAAGAGTATCAAAGTTGGATTTTAACGTTATTTAGCACCACTCACTCATATACCTGTTGGAATATATGCTTACCTCATCTGTTAAATCCTTTACAATCATTGTCATACCATGCAACAAGTAATAACTCTTCTTTTTAATCTTGCTGCACTGTATCACATCCGTCCATGGAACTATCAATTTTTGTTGACCTGCCAAAACCTTGGAAGTAAAGCAAAAATAGTGATCGGTAATGTAAATTTTACCCGAATAAGGTATCGTCCGCCAGAAAGTAGCCTTCAACGCTGCCAATTTTTAATCTTAGAGCTTTAGAGACCCCACTTACTTAGATATATCAGTTGTATTCCTACCTGCTTCAACAATTTCGGTCTTTAATAGCATTGGGAAATTGGCGTTGAGATGTTCATTCATCGTCTGCTGCTCTTCACTTATAATTTTTGGATCCTTCTCCTCCTTCTCAGGTTCAACAGCTATATCAGCATCTACCGACGAACTATCATTATCCTCATCTGATGAAGTCGTATCCTCGTATTCCTCTTGCGCCTCTTTTAGCTCCCTCAAAAGTTTTTCATTTATCCACATCGGGCCCTTTGGGTGTCTATGAGTGTTTTCGTTCAAGTGTTGTTGTTGGAAATAGTAATCCCCCGTAGAAGGTGTCAACCTATGCCACGTTTTTGACCCACCCGATAGTATCATGGATCCAATGCTTGTTGCTCTATTCGATCGCGTTTTACTATTACTACTGGTACTACTACTGTTATTGGCTGTTGAAATCAAAGACACATCGCCACTGTGAGCAGTTGTCAATTCTGTATTGACAGAGGGTAAAGAGTGTTCGCTATCTTTGTTCGATTTGTTGTAAAAATTAAAAGGCGGTATATGCTGTTTGATGGCACTGATGGAGCTACTTCGATTTCGATTCTGCTGTGTTGTTTCGTCTGGTTTTATTTGATGCTTAATTGCATCAGTAACTGCACGCGGAATTTTAGCAAGATTGTTAAATGTTCCAGACCGTGGCCGCGAAGAAGGTTTTTCACTATTACTGCTAGTTTCGGTAACTGCGGAATCAGTCGCACTAGTATTGTTACTACTAGCTTCTAATGAGGTTGTTTCTGGAGCAGATTTGTTGAAAAATAGTGAGCTACGTTTCGATTTTTTGGCAGACAAATATGACGTCGATGTAGGTAATTCGTTTGGTGAATTGACCAAGTTGGTATTTTTGGTAATAGATGGTATGTCTTCGGAGGGGGTAACGTATTCTTCGTCTGAGGAGTCATAATCTTCTTCAATGGGTATAGGTTGGGGTGTCAAAGCTGCAGTCGTGGTAGTGGTATTTGTCGAGTTAGACCCAAAGATATTGGTTACGTTCATCAGTTTCCCGATAAGCATGGTTGGCAGCGCTGCCGGGGAAATGTTATCCAGAAAACTATCCAAACTTAAAAAGCTACCATTGGAGGATTTGACACCTGCGGGTGGTTTTTCAGTTACAGAGTTTAAACCTGTATGAGCATTCCAAGCAGTGATAATCCCGGTGTAAGCTTGTTCAATATCAGGGAAAAAAGCAAAGTAATACTAAATTGATAAATTGCACATGTTAGATTAAAATAATGAGATAATGAGATACCACTAACATCCTCTTGACCACCGTCATCAACAAATTTGATTTTAATATTAGCGGCAAACTGAAACACCGAAGGTTTTTCCACCATTGTAATTTTCGAGAAAGGTAGTACAATGCGAACGCTATTTCCAGCGTGCTGTGCAACAAACACACCTTTTTGTAGTTCATCCATCCATTCCTTTTGTGATAATTCAGAGTCTGCAATGATGGTATAATGATGTGAGGAAGTGGATAGTCTTATACCGTATTTCTTAAATTTGCTGGGTTCAATCGCGGTGATGCATTTCAAATCCACACTGTTCAATGGCAAGTATCTGGTTTCTGCAGACCTATACCATGATAAGACATGGTTGCGTAGTTCAAAATAATAGCGGTAGGTGCGTGGGGATGTGATGTGATTTTTTTTACTGAGGTAACCTCCTTTATAAGGCCCTTTCTATCAATCATACAAAACTAGTTTAGCTTCGATTGTGTCATGATCACTCTACTTGACTTACTTTTCTGCCAGGCAAGGAAGCATAAAAGCATACATGGTTATCTGTTACATACATCCAACCCGGTATCGTGACTAGTCGAATAAGATAACAAGGAAATTCTATTGTGCCGAGTAATAAACAAGATGATCCGTTAAGTGACAAAACAAAGATGATCAATATCAAGTAGACTATACCATTTAACAGTGTTTCAGATTCTGATAATTCAAATACAGCTTTTACTTTGTTTTCTAATAAAGCGCTACTAGACGCCACTAAGTCATCATTTAGCTCTTGTGGTGGATTATTATTAGTTGGTACCGTGGCACACTCGATTGACATTTCTGATAGATTTCGCGTCAACGACGTAATAGGTTGTGGAGCTGTACTCTTATTCAAATCGGAGATGGTATCATTTTTTTCTATTTCACAATCACAATTAATGCAAAATTACGTAAAAGTAGAATAAAGCTACTACTGAAATTACCTTGTTGCTTTGAACTTTCTAGTGTCTATATTACAAAGATAAAGATTAGTGATATTTTATTATAGAAATGAGTGTCTTGAGAAAGTTACACTAGTATTTGCACTGCAAGCGTCGTCGTTATTATGTAATTCGATCATGTTTTAGGTATATGTATTGTTCAAAGTGGAATGCTGCAATGCAAGTTAGAAACGTAAGTAATGAGTAAGGTGAAAAATTACTAATTAAGAGAAAGGAAAGAAGAGAGAGGAAAGAGGTAGAAATATTATGCACGAATTATGAGTTGTTTTTTTTTCATCGGAGTAGAGTGGGTCGGGCCGTGGAGAACAGGACCTCAAGCCTTTCTTACTTATACGACTATAATCTGGAACTTTTACTCCCCCCATTTCCAAAGTTCGCTGGCCAGATTTGATTTGAACGATAAAACTTGTTTATTCATAAACATATACACGTTTTGTAGGCTAAAGAATTATAAGTCAAAAAATATAAATGAACGCGCAAAGAAGTGGTTTGTGTAGCAGAATAACGTAGAAGGTATTGCAGCTGCTAATATATTTTATTGTAATAATAATCTGTGATATTTCTACTTAATCTACTGCAAGGAAGGTACAGAAAACCCTGTGGACGGATCCTCTCGGCTCGATTGAATAAACCGGTCCCCCCCCCCACACACACACCAAAGTTTTATGAAATGTACTTGACCAATGAAAATGGACTATTAACGTATTTTGCGTAGTCCATTTCATCATTAATGCAAAGCGATTTATGATAAACATATTTTTACCTTATACTATATCACTTTGTAATGAATAATCGGAGAAGGAGGGTAATAGCTGAGCAAAGTTTGTATAACTTACAGCAGGGAAGAATACAAAAACCAGACGTCTATGGCACACGAAGGAAAGTGATAAAAAAGGTCATTCAAGACTTGAATCAGGGCGACGATCAAGATGAATTCCCCATAGAAGATGTTACTTTGTTAGATTCCGATACCATTACTGCAGCGAAATACTTGATCAGTAGTAATCCCAAGTCTAGCATTCCCATGTGTTTTGTACATCAGATCTATAGCATCTTACCTAATAATACCATTGTGGATCGGGAATTGGTAAAGGACCGACGAAGAGGATAGAGAGTCCTTCCTAATAACTAACGCATATTCTATTAGCAAGAGGCAATTCAGGCAGGAACCTGGAGAAAATTCCATATCATCGGATCACTGGAAGACGAGTTTGTAATAATGGAAACTACAAGTTACATTGAAGCTATTGGACAATCACAAATAGAGTGTATCAAAGAAGGTACGGATGATCCTAAGGTTTTCGGTAAGTGAGAAGGAACGTTACATGACTCAGCGAATCATTTGATTGATCCACAGGCTGGAAAGATATATTTAGAGATGTGGTGATGTGTCACAACAATGTTTCCATTAAAAAGGAAATTCTTGTCAAAGACTTTAATATGGACGAGAAGCAGATCGCCCAACTAGTATCATCAGGATACCTACTGCCTCACAGTTCCGTACTTGGCTTGTATTGGTTTTCCGTTCAAAACCAAGGTAAATTTATGTCCAATTTATCAGGTGGAAGAACAGAGATACTTCGTATTATTAAGAAGCGTAATACAAAAGATATCATGGAAAAGGTTTGTACTTGGAGTTTGTTTATACGATTCTATTTCTAATGATTTTTATTCACAAAGTTATTGAAGCAAAAAAAGTTACATAAAACAATATTCAATTTTGAATTCCTAATGCATGATTTGGTGGGTAGTGGAAGAGTTGAAAAGTAAGTATAAGAAAATGAGATGAGGGGTATAATGTGTTCCTTCTATCAGGAGCTAATAAAATAAAATTGTAGGTGTTCAACTACGATGGGAAATTTAGTTCGTTTAACAAATAAAGGTGAAAAAGTCATATAATAATGTGAGTATGTACAAAATGTATGGAAAATGATGATGGTGGTGATTTACATAATAAAAGAACGAGAGGATTTGTTTAAGTGTTTCATGAGTGTGAATTTACATAGGAGTGATGCTATTGCGCAAAGGTGAATTCTGTCCCCAAACAAATTCATCTCTTCTCTTTCTAAGGTACGGCTTATCTTTGGTGGCAATTTTACAGCTATTGGTGAGGGCCAATCGTCTTAAATAATCAGAATTGGTTCTAGTGTCTCTAAGATAACCGTGTGTATTTGTCCATTTTGGTTGTTGCGCAGATTTGTTATTATTTATAGTAATGGTAGAATGTTCTTTATAGTGATAATGACATGACTCGCGTTGTTCAGGTTGTTGATATTGCTTGACAGTCTTGTGACGTATTTCTCGCTCTAATTCAACACGCTTATTGTACACATCTTCCAGTTGACGCTTACGACTCTGTTGCTGAGCATAATAATTGCGGATATCTCTATTCATATCGTTGTCCTTTTTAACAGCTGTTACAGTAGTAGCAGAAGTGGATTTCTTGGGAACCACTTTGATATAAGTACGAGAATCGTTCTTTACAGTGTTGGATGGAGTGGGGCCGACTTTTTGATTGTTCCCATGGTGGTTGGGTAACTTGGATTTCAAGGTGGTGAAAACTTTTTTAATATTGGATATGTTTGGTGTTACTTGGTGAATGGTAGTAATCATTGGAAAGCCAGTGGCAGTGGCAGTTGCGGTAGATGCATTTGAAGAAAAGCGCATTGTTGGTATTTAAATAAGAGAAAATGTAAAGTGAGAAGAGGAGGGGAATATTTAGACTCTATTTTTATATAAAAAAAGTAATTGACAAAAAATCCAGTATCGGGTAAGTTGCTCATAATCTAATCTTGTGATGTTGTTGGTAACTGACATGGAATTCTATTTTTGAACAAATATTTACACTCTAGTCTCTCCTTCTTTTTAATTTAAGTTTCCAAATTTCTACATCCTCGTTACAAATGAGATTCTGATGATTCTGGATCAACTTTTTTAGAATCATCTTTGCATCAAAACCAAGTGCTCTTGCTTTTTCTATAAATCCATCCACTACTTTATCATCTCTTCGTTCCATTGAGATGTACGTTATCGTGTTATTATCAGAATAATGCTTAATGCACTTTAAAAGAGGATCCACCAATTCTATTTCGTATATGCAATCTGATGCCAAGATATAATTGTACCTTTCTTCTTCGCTTCTTATTGGTAAGTTGAACCAATCCAATGATTTCACTTCAATCTTTGGCTCAAGGATCGTATCTGAATTGGTATGGTGTAAATGATACCACCAATCTTGAATATCACTTGTGGCTGTTTCACAATTCGACCGTAATACGCGATCAATGACATCAGGTAAATCAGTCAAAACAGTGTGAAATCCCAAAGACGCCATCAATAAACCACCAAGTCCACATCCACTACCCAATTCCAAGCATGTCTTTTTATTTTGTGCCTCTAACAAATGCTTGTCGTTACCTTTTATAGGTTTAAATATTGGTGTTTTGAAAGAATTATACAAATAATGTGATAAAAGCTTAGCACTATCCCAAACGGTTGTGCCGTGATTTTGTGTATTGTTTTGTTGGTGTAAATGTAACGAGAAGAATGGATCAAATTGGATCGTAAACGTTTTTAACGATTTGGTGTCCAAATCAAGAGATCTCCTTAACTGTTGCATGTTTGTTTGTTGCATGGAAGACATCATAGTTTCTGTTTTTAGTTTCAACTAAAGGGGGAAGTCTGCCCGTCGAAAGATGAAAAAAAATTTTTTTATTCTTTTTCTGCAGCTTTTTCAAACTAGACTTTTAATAGGTTCAACACGGACTGCTAATTAACTTGACAGTCAGCTGCTGATCACTAAAAGCGTATTGGTTACTTAAAATCTGGCACAGGCACAATTGACAATAAACAAACCGCATACATATATATTTTTTTCACATCTATTACTTTTTTTTTTATTATAAACAATGTACAGAAATTAATGATACACAGGACGGTCAGAAATTATTCACGCACTTGATGAATTTTCAAACACATAGATAGATAGAAAGAACGTATTATGATGAAAAGTGCGTGAGTAATATCAAAACACCTCGTAATTAAGCATGATCTTCGCCATACTTGACCATCATAGACAAGGTCTCATAGATGAGATCAGCAGCCAAGAAAGTGGTTAATTGAGCTTGAGAATCATATGCAGGAGCAACTTCCACCACATCCATACCGACAATATTATAATCCTTTAAGCCACGAAGAATATACTTCATTTCTCTAGTAAGGAATCCACCAGCTTCAGGAGTACCAGTAGCTATACACACAAACCTTCAGTATCACATTTTACTCAACTTACACACATATTTTGACTTACCAGGTGCCATAGAGGGGTCAATAACGTCAATATCGATAGAAATATAAAGAAGAGTATCCTCAACCGAACCCAAAAGTCTCTTCATCTTTTCCACAATACCATCAACACCCAAAGTAAAGATATCATTGGCCTTGATGATTTGATAACCAAGGGCCTCGTCACGAGCAATATCATCAGCATCATATAATGAAGAACGAATACCTACATGGAAAGAGGTACCGTTTGAAATCAAACCTTCAGTGGAAGCGTGATAAAGAGGGTTGCCGTGGTTATACTTGGAAGCCTTAGACTTGACATTGTAAATCTCGGGAGCCCAAGTATCCAAGTGTGAATCAAAGTGAATGAGTGTGACTGGTTTACCATGAGCTGCACTCATAGCTCTCAAAACTGGCAACAAGATAGTATGGTCACCACCCAAAGTAATCAAACGAGGGATGCCGTTGTTTAATTGACTCAAAGAGGAGCGTGTAGGACGAGACAAAATATACTTGGTGTGGGATTCAATTTGTGACATAGCATGTTCACTGCTGAAAGGTTCGAAAGGAATATCACCACAATCAACTGCTTTAGCCCAAGACTTGAAAGGGTTGATCTTGATTTCGTTGTTATAACCCTGAAATAGCACAAACAGTCAGTATAACTCACTCTAAATTGTTGTGATTGACTCTTTCTTACCTTGATACGCTTGGAGCCTTCACGGATACCAGAAGGACCAAATCTGGCACCAGTTCTGAATGTTACACCGATGTCATAAGGAGCACCAATGACAGCAATATCATAGTCTTCATTAGCGCTTTCCTCCCAACATTGAAGGAAGGGTAAGTGTGCAAAAGTGGAAATACCGGAAAATGAGGGAACGTAAGAGTCCTTTTCGAGAACTGGACGGTTGAAGAGAATTGGCATTTCGTTCGGTCCAGAGGACAAAGGAATTTGTCCAATATCTTGTTGGTGTCCATGGTCATGACCAGCATGAGCAGTGGCAACAGATAAAAATCCAGTCAACAATAAACTTTTGAAGATCGAGTTGAGCATTGTAAATGAATAATAAGCGGTAAAAGAAATGAGAAGTTGTAAAACAATTTCATTTTTTTATACCAGTGATCTGAGTTCTCACGAATGCATTGAAAGCGTCAGCTATTGGCCCAAGATTTGTCAACTTCATATAAATTAATTCACCGCTGACTATCTTCTTCAATCCAGGGAAAAGATATGCGGCGATTTAACCATATTGCAGTGGTTTGTGCCTCCCATTGTTACATGAACCACTCTCACTAACTTTTGCTGATGTTAGTAAAATGCAGATATCTCTGTAAATCCCGATTTTTTTTAGTGGTGTCGGCTTCAACCGGGTACCTTGGTTAAACGAGATGAGTTTACTTGAACATTTGCATACTTTTGTTCCTTTTTACTAAGGTGAAAGTGAAAGCAGAGTAAACATTTCATTTTCGTGAAAATGTCTGCATAATAATTATTCGTACGGCGACTCAGTCACTGGTGTGATGAGAGCTTTTGTCAATCTTGTCAATTGTCTAAATATAGCCTTGATGCTCAAATTCTTAAAACACTTAAATTTGTCATCAGCAGCACGTAGTAAAGTCACAAACGTCAAGTATGGTTCTGACTCCTGCTCATACGTATCACAATTCTACACTGAAAAGGTATGCTTATATTTCGATGCCGGATGTCCACTTTTGAATTAAAGTTGGCCAGCTATCGCAACCAGTACTTATTTATGAGTAATTTTTATAAAAAGATTGAAGGAGCGTATTCATTACATAGTGTTGATATTCTTTTTGATAAGTATCACACAGTAGCAATAAATGATACTTCCGGTCATACAATTATAAATCACGACTTCTCAGGGCTTTTAAACACAGATGATGATGAGACTAACGCATACTTGCATATGATAGCTCCGCCTCTCATTGCACCGCCAACGGACATAAACAACACGCATTTTGCATTAATATTTGCGCCATGACAGAAACTACAGTCAGTCAAAATTTGCGTCAGACACAACGATTAGAAGCTTTAAGTTACACGACTCTTTGGCAGATCGCTTTATTAAATTAATAAATAAATATTACACTGTAAGGTACACCCAAAGGCACACTTAGAAATCGGATCCGCTGCCTTCCAGGTTTAAAATGAGACTCCCGTTCCATGTAACGTTCGCATAGGCAACATGCCCATCTTTTTCTGGCCAGTCTGTGTCGCCAGTGTAAAAAGTGTTTTGTCGTGCCCAATAAACTCGTTTACTATCTTTTAGAACATCGCTGTTGAGTTTGAAATAACGAATACCTTGAAGATCGATAGTTGCCATCTTCAAATAATCCAAAGCAGTAAAATCAAAGTTGAGAGCTCCTCCAAGGCATCGAAGCACGGTACCACGTAAAGTAAATTGCTCCAATTGCAGACAATCTCTAAACACGACTCCAAATAGGCAGTTGAAGTAATAATGGGGATGTTGCTCTCTAGAGATGAGCCCCACGCGAAGCTGTTTTAGCCTTGAGGGATGAACCATTGGCTTTCTCACCATCGAAACTGCATCATTCTCAAAAAACAATGCCCCCATAGATAGAGTTTCGACCCACGGTAAATAATGTATGATGTCTACGAATAAACGATGATGATATTGCTGTCCGATGAGTTCTAGCGTCGTGAGATTTGGCATGAGCTTGGCGGTTTCAATAATGGAGGGTATAATATAGGCAATATGAATAGGTGTTGTAGTCCAATCAGTGATAGTCCATTTTTTCATATTTTCGGTTTGTTTTGATTTGCGTAGAACTGCAGTTTCCTCCATAAATTTGCCCGTTATTTGAGTGTGCACGCTAACCCAGTCAGCATCGATATTATCAAATCCTCGTACAATTTTTTCTGACAAAGGGTACATGCCGAGTACATTGAGGTTCTTGATACAGGACATGTTGGAAGCAATCTTTATAATCAGCTCATCGAGTGGGTCGCGAGGGGGTATCACGTTTGATAAGGGTGCAGATGCCACGTTGATATGGTATAAGCTCGTGTATTTCACAGCAATGTAAGTGTACCATTTCGCAAGTGTAGTTTCGTGGTAATGCTGGACAGGCTCTTTTCCATTCTCTTTGATATTGATGATGAGAAGTTGAAGCGAGTAGCACATATTAATTTTTCGAGGTGGCTGTAAAGCATGCAATGCAGGTTCCTTATTTTCTTCGGTTTTTACTCTCGCATCCACTACGTTTATATCGGGTTCCACCACTCCTACATCGTTTTCTTCTTCTTCCTTATACAGCGGGATATACACTGTTAGACGCGGTCTCTTTCTTCTCGAAATACTTTGTTCCGTCGCTTTATCCACAAGTTGAACGCTATCTGACACAATATAGTTTCCATTTTCATATACAGTAATATCATCCCTTTCGGGTGGAGCGAGTTGTACTTGAGTCAGCTTTATTTCTCGTAGGTTTGCAGTGTAATCATGTAACTTTTCCATATCCAAAATACCAATTTCGAATCCACTTAATTCCAATATGACTAAAGCAGGCGCTGAGCAGAGGTTTTGTATCAGTGGCTTTACGGAAATTGGTTTTTCGCAACTGTCGATTCCAAGCGACTTGGATACCGAAATTTGTATCCGGGTTAAATCGCTAAATACAGTCGATCCCAAAATATAATTTGGCAGGGGAAAATGATTGTAGCCCTCACTCGACGTAGAGACCTCTAAATATTCGAGATGTTTTAGCTTTCCAAATTTTGAAGAGAATTCTGATAAAGGTGGAATCTCTTCTTCATCCCCATATGGTATGTTGTTGTAAATATCTTTGAGTGTCAACGATTTGAGACGAGGGAAAGCAACTGGTAAAGACAATAGTAGTTCGAAGTCTAATCGGCCGTTGATGGTCAGGGAAAGAACTTGTCTTTTTAAGGTTTTATGGGTGTTGTAAAATGTCACGGCTTTACGCAATTTGTCAAAATTTGTAGGTTTATTCCACTCTGGGACACCAAACGTCAGAGATCCGAAAAACAATACGTTATTGAGAATGTCTGTTTGCCATCGTCGACACACTCGCATACATGTCATCTTCTCAGAAACACTGAGGTAAGACATGATGTTTAAATACGGCTCCTTGGGCAAGCGCTCCATTGCGTGCTTGTAAATTTCAAATTAAGGTGAGTCTAGAGAAAGGGGGATGGGGAGTTACATACTAGACGCTATGAACGCGTATAAAATTGTAGTGCATTTTCAGTGACTTCGAATTATGCATTCATTTTCTTCTTTTACTTCGGGGCTCAGCAAAGTTTCCCCGAGCGGTCTACAGTTGGTCCGGGAAGTTAAATTTAGTGCATCGCCCAAGCTCATAATGATGGTGGAAATCCGGGTAAATTCTTTTAAGAGATGTCTATGTCATTTTTCGCGGGAATTCCTGCACGGAAAAGGTATAAAAAGTAAAATACAGCTAATTTGTTTCTCTTTCTCCCTATCTCATTTTCAATCTATTAAAACATGGTTTGTAGTCTAAAAACGCGTTACATGTATCATTTTTTGAAAACGAATTGGACTAACATAGGTCTATATAGACTATCGCTGTTGGTGACTCCCTTCCTCAAGATACCCTTACTTACGTTCCCTATGATCCTAAACGCGACCCTATGTCCTGTGCAATCCCCACTCAATTCAACCTCGCCAAGGAATTAAAGGGTAAGAAAGCCATCATCTTTGCTATTCCCGGTGCTTTCACCCCCACATGTTCCGAGCAACACGTCCCCGAATATTTGGCCAAGTATGATGAATTAAAGAAAAAGGTTGATCTTATCATCTGTGTTGCTGCCAACGATGGCTTTGTCATGGATGCCTTTGGACAACATTTGAAGGTCAAGGATAAGATTATCATGGCCTCCGAAGGTGGCTCAGGCTTCTTTGAACACTTGGGTCTTACTTTGGATTTGACAGCTAAAGGTACGGGTATTCGCTCCAAGCGTTTTGCTTTAGTTGTCGATGACCTCAAGGTCACATACGTTGGTGTCGATGAATCTGGTGTTGACAAGTCTGGACCCGCTGGTGTCTTGAGCGCCTTGTAAATAGTAATCTCATGAACTTTTCTCAAAGAAAAAAATAAATAAATCAATAGTCGTGTAATTTTTTTGTGGGATGCATTATTATTTATTGTTTATATTTATTGCGTGCGTGGGAGATTTTGCTACTACTACACAGAGCTTGGCGGAATAAGATAATGGTGTGGTTTGGATTCTTGTTGTTGGCCTCCCTTTTTTTGCAAGTTCATTAGATGTCGTGATGAAGCCAACATTCTTTTTGCGGAGCCTGGATACTTTGAAAAGGAGGATCTTCTTTGTTGCTCATCTTCAATAGTATCAATCATCGATATATCAATCTGACATTTTTCAGGCGGTGCCACAAATCCTAGATGAATGATAAGTCAATAATTTGTCTTTGTGATATGTACCAGTCATGGACAGGTTACCTTCTTTCCATTTAAAGTTATTTTCCGTCAAGGGAACAGGCAACACATAAATTTGTGCTGCAGTAGGTGCTTCGTCATTCAGCGCTTCAATGTCGTCATCTTCATCATTGCTGCTGTTACTACTACTAATGCTGCTTTGGGAGAAAAAGGGGATGTCGTCTGGAATCTCTACTTTTTCGGCTGAAAAGCTCTTGATAGCTTCCGTGGCTGTTGCAACATTAAAACATTTACGTATATCTAATCCTGCATCACCTAAACTGCCTGGTTGTTGGCCAAATCTCTTGGGTCCTTTGATTTGACCAAACTTCATAATGCTTCGTTGAGATTGGAATTCTTTACTGCTACGGTTGATGATGTTGATGATATCACTTTTACTAGATTCAGGAGATGATTTAAGAGAGGATGCGGGTGAATCATCGCAACTACTGCTGCTGGAGTGATGAGGGATAAGGATAGGAGCTGAGATCTTGGGTCGACTGCCAGAAGTTCTATTGCTACCACTGTTTCTTGTACTGGTCTTGCTACTGCTGATGGAAATTTTGCGAGAAATCAGAGTGCCCCAGGAAGAGAAACTTCTCTTCATTTTATTTAGTTTAGTCGAAGAGATGGTGTGATTTCGCTTCAAGGGGTAGAATTGGGTGTTGTCGGTCTGATTGGAGTCGCCGTTTGTCGTAGAGTGCAATGATGAGGCTATAGAAGAAGATGTTACCAGTGGTCTTGATAAAGATATTGGTGATTGATTAGTTATTCCTCTCGGATCAACGTCGAATGTTAAGGAGGTTGTCTTTAACGTCATAATTTCATGAATATTTGATGTTGAATGTGAGACAGTATTTTTACTTTGTTGATTATTCAGAGGGTATCCATCTGAAGGATGCGCGCTGACAGGAGTATCAACTTCGATTATATCACTTAATGCTGTACGGTCCATCGTATGTACTCTGAGATCATATTCGTCATCTACCAATTCTTTTTCCTCATCTGGTAACTCACTGGTTCCATAATTTGCTTCATCCTCATTATCATCACAAAGAGTGATTTTTGGGACATCTTTCACGCGCCAGTACTCCTCAGTAGACAAAAGACTTGGAGGAGGGTCCATTGAAATCGAATGAGCCAAGATAATCGGAAGTTCTGCAACTATATCAGTTCTGCATGAAATTAAATGAATAAATATAAAGGAGATATATGTGGGTATGTATTATCTACACACCTTTCGTTGGAAGATATCAGCACGCGTACAAAGAAAGACACTTTTATTAGGCTCTCACTGATCACAGTAGTTTGGTTTGACTAGAATGTTATGATTGAAATGAATTAGATGTTAGTGTCTATGTACAGAAGTTCACAACTTGGTACTCACTGGAGTTTCGATAGCTAGAGTTAGATTGTCTTGTCTATCTGGCTTTAAAGGATACCACCACCCTGAATTTGATAGCGAGGTCTCAGAGATTTTGTCGTACGAAGTAGTGTCTGGTATTACTCCCTTTGAGAATATACTTTGCTTTCGTAAAAGCTGTACTTTCACATCGCTGACCTAAACAAATATTTATTAATATCCATCGCGAGACAAGAACGCTAACAAAACGCGCGCCAACTTACCGTGTTTGCACTTTTATTTTGAATATCAATGGTGACATGAATTGGGCTGCCTGAAGTCCAAATTGAACGCGATAGAGATAAGTCCATCGTCACGAAAGAGGTATCAGAGGTCGTCGACTTCCAAAATTCTATGTTGTTCTTAGTGATAGGTTGATTGTGAACTTCGGAAGCATAGTTGGGGTATATCAAAACTGGTGTTTTCGTCACTAAGGCGTCTTTATCGTCATTGAATTTGATCTCACTGATTTAAATAGAAAATTAACATGAGTTTTTTTATCTTCACGTACTACGACAAGATACAAACCTCTTCAAATTGTATTTGATGGAACCTATTTTGCTGTCTTCAAAAGATCCACATAGGTGAGGAGATAATAATACCGAAAATGGAATCTCCACAACATCATTCTTTGTGTCTTGTATGTCGCCGACAAATGATCGAGTTTCATCTGCTGTCATACAAAGCACGTTCACATCCAAGAAATTGTGCCGAGTGCCTTTATGATGATGAATCACCTCTAATAGATAGACGTATCATTTTCAGTCACTTTTAATATATACGATTGATATTTAAAAAAACGTATAGAAATAAAAAAAAACTAAAAATAGAGCACTTTACCTTCCGTTCCTGTAAGAGAGAGTTGTATATTTTGAAACGCATCATCTAAGGGCAATTGTAACACAACAGTGCCTGTCAACTGACCATTGGCAATGGCATGCGGAGATTTCATGTAAATACGAACCCCTTCTTTATGGTGTTGTCCCCTTTTTTTGCTTGATAATTTTGATACATTACTACTATTTGATCTTGTCAGAGTGGGAGTGCGAGTCATGCGCTTTAACATATGCGTAATGGTCGCTGATGTCGATGTGGGTGTGTTTGGTGTTGTCGCAGTCGTTGTAATCAGAGCAGGTTTTTTTTACAGCGAGTGTGGAGGAGAGTCTTTTTGAACTTATCAGTGGACTGATTCTGTTACTGGCTGCACCACCAGAGCTGATATGCAGTGTATTGAGTGCAGAATACCATGGTTTAGCTGATTGCAAACTAGTGATATCCTCCATGATTGTTGTGGTGTGCCTGATTTTATGTTCACTTAAAAGGAGAGTTGAAAAGAGGTGATCAAGTAAAAAGAACGTAAGTTATTTCAAGCTTCACATACCTTAATTTTTATAGAATGTTTGTAAAATAATCCGATCAGCATTTGTAACTACACAACACTTTCTAAAAAACTGTAATTCCAAATATGGCATTAATATGAATTCTTTACGAAATTTTAATTTACTCGTTTTATGATTTTTTTTATTAGGACAATAAAATGAAATGTATGACACTATGTATCCTACTATGTACTTGATTATTACTATGCGTAACTATTCTTCTCTTCGTCCTCATCCATAGGTAATTGAATGGTATGAGAATGGAATCGTGTCAGGATATATTGTAAAGCAACCAACGATGTTTCTATGGCGAATAAAAACACGATGACATACTTTAATCCATGAAGGAACCCAAATAATACACAGCCAACATCCTCTAATAAACACATATCACCTCTTCCTGTCAACTCCGTTGTCTTTGCATCGAATAAAATAGAAAACATCCAACTGAGCGCTAAACCAAGAGGCATCAACAATTGACATATAACTTCAATGATGCAAGAGGTAGATGATTCGATTTCTTGACCAGATTTTGGGTTTAGTAAGATAAAGAGTGGGCAAAAGATAGATGCTTGAGCCGCCACCAAGGTCGAAATTAAACGACGGTCTGTGATGGATTGAATGATCCAAGTACTTGCATCTTGTTCGTTATCATCTGTGATATTTAGCGGTAAAGAATGTGAGCTATACAGACATAGTGATCCAAGGACAATAACACCGGCTGTAATGAGAGTAAAGATACGGGTACATTGTAGTAAGGCAGCTGCACGACTCGCGTTCATTTTGAGGGAATATGTATATGATTTGTGTATGTAAAAAATGAAGAGGAGATAAGTGAAGAAGAAATAAGAAAGTGATTGAAATAAAGAGAAGTATTTATATGAGAAATGAATGAGGTTATATAGTATTTAGCGTGTACAATTCAAGTCGAAATTAAAACTTATCACAACATTTGTATTGATGTTGTTGCAACACAACGTAGGGCTGTTCACCTCCAGCAAGCATGATGAAGTTTAACCTCCGCTCGAACTTTTTTTTTCCTTTACCTTCTTTTTGCGAATGACTACTTCAGAAAAATAAAAGTTACAGGATAGTTAGTTTTTGCTTTCTTGTCTTCCCTTTTTGAATTTTATTTAATAGAAAAAAGCACAAAACTACTTTACACACTATGAGCTCTGAAACACGTCAAAATCCACAAAGATATTGGTGTCATATCTGTAACGCTGAAGTGAATATTTACATGGCACCAGAACCTACTTGTCAACAGTGTAACGAGCAATTCATTGAAGAGGTAAACAAAGAACCAATTGGAGTGGGCACTGCAACACACTCATTTCTACTCTAAATAGCTTCAATCTGACGATGATCCCCGAGAATTCTTAGCAGGAGGTGATAACCATACTCATGACGGAGAAGGACATATTCATATACACGATGGTGGTGCACATATATTCTCCTCGAGAGGCTTAAATGGGGAAATGGGGGACGATATATTCCAGTACTTTACACCACCTTCCAACGCTAATACAACTGGAGGCGACGATAACTTAACACCTGAAGGCGGCAGTGGTAATCCTCCTCTGGGCAATTTCTTACAAAGTCTGCTGACCAATATGCTGGGACAAAACGTCGAATTAAACGGCATCAATACAGATGACGATGGTAACACTAATCGTGCTCCTAGAATGTATGTTGGAAGTATGGTGGATGGAAATATGCGTTTTCAACCTATGCCTGGGTCAATGCCCACAGCAGATAATGAAAACGGGGAAAACAACACTAATAATAATAACAACTCGGAGGAAGCAGGTGCAGGATTAGGAGGTGCAGGTGGAAGAGGAAATAACATTGCAAGGTAAACTATGTCTTTTAGAAAGAAGTATATTTCGATGCTAATGTGAATACTTCTTTCAAAGTCTTATGCAGTTATTTTCTTTGATGGCGGGCGCTCCTTTAGACGCTGGTTTGGTTGGCAATCCAAATGATTACGTCTTTTCTCAAAATGCCTTGGATAACATCATTACTCAATTGATGGAGCAAACTTCGGGGTAATTATAGCAAATTATAAGTTGTCGCTCTCGAATAGTTGGAGACTTACGCGGTTGTATTTTAATAGCGCATCTGCTCCTCCTCCAGCTCCGGAGCAAGTGATAGAATCACTTCCCAAAAGATCTTTGACTGAGGAGGAAAAGAGCACAGAGACAGACTGCGCAGTTTGTAAAGATCAATTTGAACCACAAGAAATCGTGATCGAATTACCTTGTGCTCACATCTTTCATGACGATTGTATTAAACCTTGGCTGAAATTAAATGGCACCTGCCCTGTTTGGTAAAAATATTTATATGTATTTATCAGTACGTAATTTGCTCATTCAATTAATATATCTTTATAGTCGTCATTCTGTCATACCTGAAGAGCAAAGGGAGGGACAAGATAATAACAACAATGGTAATAATAACAACAATGAGACGAACAATAATGGTGGAGACAACAATGAAAATAATAGCAGTAGTAATAATACCCAAAATACCGATCAACAAAGCAGCACTACTGCACAAACGGACAATAATAACAATGGCAACGGCAATAATAATAATAATAGTAGCAACACAACCACACACACTGCTGCTTGGATCAGTAGCGGCCAATGGCCAATAAATATATCCGCTTCGTTTCCATGGGCTGGACTTAACAATACTAGGCCCACAGCTAACAACACTGCTTCGCCTAATCCTGCCAACACATCCAACAATAACACTCAGATCGACGAAGATCTCGATCTCGATTAAACAGCCCAAAAGTGGGATTGCTAATACTGGTAATAATAAATTAAGTCAAAAAAAGCGAGTTGGTATTCTTGTTGTGTTCTTTTAAAAGTGCAAGTGAAGCTGTAGAGTAAGAGACAGAGCACAATCGATGTTTATAGACTGGTATTTTGTGCAAACAGTTCTTTTTTTTTTTATGCTTAGAATTATAAAATAAACTCATAACAATCTTACTATATATACCATACAGCGAGTTGATAAAGAGAGTTATTGGACTGATGGAGTATATATTCCTTGCTTTGTTCACATTACTATGTACAATCGTTTTCTCGTTTGAAAAAAGCAGTCTTAAGATGTTTAGCTCAATTTTATTACAAAAGACTTGTTTCTAAGTAACAAAACTTCTCCATATCTCGCCAACTTGGTATACGTTCCTGCCTAATTATATCCTTCATAATCCACAAGCCATTTATGCGTTCGCTCATTGTGAATTCCAGAAACAAGGTATCTATTACTTTCAATCCATCTTCTAGGTATAATTTATTCAGAAGCAGACTCACTTGCTTGCGCGATGAAGTTGAAACCTGGATTTTAAAGACATTATCACGATTGATGTTGAAACTGAAACGATTAAAAGACATATCACAATCGAGTAGACACAGCCATAATTTACAGTATTCGAAGAATTCAGCGTTGTCTACATAATGTAAAAGTCGCCTGTTAGTATACTTTTTATACATAAAAAGACATATTCCTTTTTACTAACAGCAAATGATGCTCCGTAATGAGAAAAGACAACCCACAAAATCTTGAGCCAACCTTTTACTTGAGGCAACTCGGAAAATCCTTCAAATGCTATCATCATCCAACTCATATGCATTAAAGAAAAGAGTGATGTGGTAATTGCTGATATAAAGTAGAGCGTAGCTTTTGGACATGAGGGGCACATCATGACACCGGGCCCAATCGATTCTACTAACAGCGATATATACCCAACCAAGGCACTCATCAAAGCATACCCAAATCCTGACACTGTACACCATATTTAAAAATCATTTTTCAGTAACAAAAATCAAGGGCACTCACCAAAAGCAAACACGGGTCGATTAAAAGGTGATTTAGGGTTCTTTGAAACGACGTTGAGTCCTTCCTCTGCTCGATTCAGTAGCTTGTAGAAACCCCAGCGGCAAATCTCTTGAATCGCCACGCTATAAGTGATGCTGACATAATGTATGTTCTGAGTTGCCTTTGCAAAATACCAAATGATGCTAGACAGTAGCAGTGCGATCAGACAAAAAAATGCACTGTAATAGGGATTGTTAGAAAAGAGTCGATCGTTTCAAGAAAATACAACAACAATTGACCACTTTACCTTGAAACCATCAGTAGCACATATTGTGCATTGGGTGCAATGTATAAGAAAAACACAGAGAGGATGGGCCCATAAGCAATCAGTAAGCAACCAAAGAACGTGTAAAGTGTCATTTCGTTCTATGATGGTGCATACATGAAGAACGACTTTGGTTGAATTTCGGCCGTTAAAATACATATTTGGCTGGTCTTACAGCATAAAAAAGAAGCAACATCACATTGATACGAAGAATAGTTACAACAAACCATATAAATTTAGTAGTGATAATGTCTTTCTCGATCATTTACAAAGTTTAGCAGACTTGTTCTATTCAGTTTCACATGCTAGCCATTTCCTATTGCAAAGTTGCTATGAATAACATTTGATCAAAGTGCTTCACGCGGAAATGTCGTCAAATTTGCGGTCATCATATATCAATTTGCAACGCTTTTTACATTATATCCTTATCGCTTTATCTTTCATTCAAAAGCATAAAAGCCCCATCTCAAATTGCGTACTTTGAGTTAATATATGCATTGAAGACAACTGCAAAATAATGTTACACGAGGTTTAAGGAAAAACCGCCTTGAAATGGCCAATCACAGTGAGGTACGCGTTGTATCTGTAATTCACTTAATTTGGTTACTCTTCTCAGTTTCTGTATATTCTTTACATTAAACTTATACATATTTCAGATACGTGAACATGCCCAAGCAAGCAAGTTCTGGTAACTATTGCTGGAAGAAGAAATGTATTTATTTATCTCGTAAGGTCACATATAGTTCATATTGTTCATTGCAGTATTTTAACTCTCCTACCTCGACCAGCTTTCATTCTCGGTTGCATTGCTCAAATTGTTCACGCATCTGAAGCTAATCATCAACAAGAGGTACACAATGCAGTGAACTATATGGAATGAAATGCTAATTCAAAGTATTCCTCACACAGGTCTTGACAACTGCTGTTCACAAGGGCGACGATAGAGAAGGTAAACTCAACTCACGTTGACTTATGCAACACACTCCTCATATTTATGTTTGTTATTTCTTCGCAGGCCAGCAACTATATCACAATGCAGTACAACAACTTGAGCTTATAGATAAAAAGTTGAACGCTGATACAACAAAATCCACTAAAGAACCTAAAAGTTTTACCGATCGACTTGTAGCTAAAATTGCCACACTTTGGAGTTCTTCTGCAATACCAACTTCAGACGTCAGCGAAAAGATAGGGATTTTAAAATTAAGCGAATATTCAGCAGCAACTGCTTTACTGGAAGAGAGTGCTAGAGATTTTAAGAATAACGATGCTTTACTACTATTAGCCGAACTCAACTTTGTAAGTACAAATGTAGAGTATTTAGTATGACTGATTTGATTTATAAATATCCTATTTTTGAAAGTTTTCAAAGTACGGACATCCTCGAAACTACCACCACGCATTCAACTACTATCAACAATTAGCGAATACCGGAAATGCAACGGCACAACAAATGCTTGGATTTATGTACTCTACGGGCTTTGGCAACGCTGTCAAGCGAGATCAGGCAAAGGCTGTTCTATATCACACATTTGCAGCATACGGAGGCGATGCAGCAGCAGAAATGACAATGGGATATCGATACCTACTAGGTATCGGCACAGACGAAAAGTGTGAGGACGCTCTTTATCATTACAAAAACGTCGCTACCAAAGTCATTGATTACTATCTCTCTGGACCTCCAGGAGGACATACCCCTCCCCTCTAGGTTCAGATGATCCATATGCTTTGGGCGACCTCTCCGAGGAAGACGAACTCATTAAAAGCTTACTTATCCTCGGTTTGTGCATCCTTATAGGGTACTTGCTTTACGTAACTACTATCAACAATTAGCGAATACCGGAAATGCAACGGCACAACAAATGCTTGGATTTATGTACTCTACGGGCTTTGGCAACGCTGTCAAGCGAGATCAGGCAAAGGCTGTTCTATATCACACATTTGCAGCATACGGAGGCGATGCAGCAGCAGAAATGACAATGGGATATCGATACCTACTAGGTATCGGCACAGACGAAAAGTGTGAGGACGCTCTTTATCATTACAAAAACGTCGCTACCAAAGTCATTGATTACTATCTCTCTGGACCTCCAGGAGGACATACCCCTCCCCTCTCCAAAGTGCGTTTATCAGAAGAAACAGGCGGCGTGTATGGATACGGAGCCTCCGTCACTACAGAAAAGAGATCAAGACAAGGAGGCAGCGAAAAATCTATAAGCATTGACGAAATTTTACAATACTGGGAATATCTAGCAGCAAAACAAGACATTGACGCACAGTTGATGTTGGGCCAGGTGTATTACTTGGGTACAAGAAGTGTGCCTCGAAATTTTGAGAAGGCTCTTCACTTTTTTGAGATCATTGTCGAAAAAATCCCAAGTAACGGCAAAGTTCCTGCCAAAAACACCAAACCTATTGGACAAGCAGCAGGTTACTTGGGTTTAATGTACTGGCGAGGTGAGGGCGTTGAAGCAGATGCTAAAATAGCCTATCAATGGTTCGATATCGGTGTGAAATTTGGTGATGCAACGTCTCAAAATGCCCTTGGTATGATGTATTTAAGTGGAACAGTCGTGCCCAAAAACCGAGAAAAAGCGATAGAGTATTTTAAAAAGTCTGCAGAGCAAGATAACCCACATGCTCAGGTGAATTTGGCAATAGAGTACTCCCAATCAGAGACCACAATGCCTTTGGCTATTCGATATTTCACTAAAGCTGCCGACGCCAAGCATCTTTTAGCATTTTGGTATCTTGCCATCATGAATGAAAGAAGTATTGTTCCAAGACCCTCTTGCCGTATTGCAGTCTCTGTAAGAATATAAACTGAAACTGGCATAAAGCATCTCACTAACACCCTCTATCTTTAGTATTACAAAGCAATTGCTGAAAAGGGAGATTGGTTAAATCCCACAGTGGAAGATGCATATAAAGCCTATACCAAAAAAGATACAGAAGGAGCTCTTCTAAATTACATGCTGGCTGCTGAACGAGGCTACGAAGTGGCGCAATCCAACGTAGCCTACATGTTAGATGATGGTAAATTAATTTTACGACAAGTATTCATCGAAGCTATTTATTAACAAACTTGAAATGTAGACAAAAAGATGTTGGTCAAACTTCCATTTATTGGGTCAGAGGAGGAAGAGGAAAAAATAGTTATCGATGGACTAGACGAAAAAGAACTAGCTTTCATATATTGGTCTCGATCTGCCACCCAAAACAATGTGGATGCGCGAGTTAAATTAGGCGACTATCATTACAAAGGCATTGGAACCCCCGTTGACTACGAGCGAGCTGTTTCATGTTACCGAGTTGCTGCAGAAATGCAATCATCACCCTTAGCGTTCTGGAATCTCGGCTGGATGTACGAAAATGGTATTGGCGTGAAGAAGGACTTTCATTTAGCTAAGAGATCTTATGATCTAGCTCTCAGTAATGACCAAAACGCCTACTTGCCTGTCAAGTTATCTCTTATCAAAATGTATATCAAGTATTACTGGGAATGGATCAACGGTCATGAAGTTGGCCCAGCACTTCCTCCTGACGCAAACAATGAACTCAACAAACACCGTAACCGCAAGGAGGTAGAACAAGACAAAAATGATTGGGATGATATTGGGGAGGAAATGAAACATAAATACAAGATCATGAAGCAAAAAGAGAGGGAAGAGAACGAAGGAGAAGAAGGTTCAGATGATCCATATGCTTTGGGCGACCTCTCCGAGGAAGACGAACTCATTAAAAGCTTACTTATCCTCGGTTTGTGCATCCTTATAGGGTACTTGCTTTACGTGAGACAATTCCAATTTGGTGGTGGTGCTGGCGGTGGAAACGCTAACAATAATGACCTTAATAATGGTGCACCAATACCTCCTAATATTCAATAAAATTTAATGTATAGCTGTTGATAATATACGTGCCGTAGATGTATTATTTTTTCCATTGAATATCATGTTATAGTAATTGAAGCTCTGCTTCACATGGGGTATTATCTGTGGTACATTATTAAGTTTTATAAATGGCCGACACTAGTTTTGCTTCCTGGATTAGTGGAACACTTGAATACAAATTCATGCAACATGGTCGATTTATTCTCAACTCAGAAGGAGTATGTAATGGTTACAATCTTGAATTTGGGGTAGCTTGCGATTATTGTCTCAACGCAGCTGACTTACACTGAAAGCAAGAAAAACGAAGGTATTGCGAAGGAGTGCCAGTGTTTTATTTTTGCAAAGAACTATCTGAATATATTCTTACTCAGGCTAAAAGAAATCTTTTCAATGAGGCTACTGTGTATAAAAGTTACATATATTTGTAGCACGTAACCGATTGTATGTGCTACAAATGAGTAAGGAGGTTAAGTCAATCTCGCACTTTCTCATAAAGCGCTGTCGGTAATATGTCCTCAGTATTTCATCTTTGCTGTTCTCCCAGATTAATAAAATGTCATTTAGGCTCCAAAACAATGCATCTATCTGAATTGTTAACATACATCTTACATTTCTACTAAATATTAAGAAGCCTCAATCGACTCCATTATTCAATTGCATTACTTAAGTGTTATTGATTATGGTAAGCAACATCAGGCGCAAGCTTACGTACCACTAAGCCATGCTTATGTAGTAACGTCACGTATGTTTTGACATAATAAATTGAATGCTAAGATAGTAAATATTGCATGTAAAACATAGCACAAGATGATAATGTAAACCTCACATCATCGTCAAGACAATACGATTGGATTTGATCGGTGTAATATATTCGATCATTTATCGTGTCACTCAATTGCAATAACTAGTATGTAGTAGTACGTGATACAAGGATGTACAGTAAAGGCTAAAGGTGCGGATGTGTACGATAATTTACTATCATAACTTTGTAAGTTAATCTATCTAACTGATGCCTATATGAAGTTTATTCATAAGGTATGTAATCTAGAGCCATTAAAAAATAAGAAATGTTGGAGGCGTACATATATATAAAGAAAGATCTAAATGAAGCAAGTCCCAGGCTATTATATAAGATGCATGTACATATACATGAGTATGACAATAAAGCAAAAGAACCCTTTGCTTAGGTCAGAGCCCCTTTTAGGGTTTCCAGGGAATCATGCAATCTTTATCCTCACTATTTCTGTACAATTTCTGTTAAATTTACTATATCTATCAGTATGTTACCAATAACGCCGCATCCATGGGTAGTCTCTATTATGTTATAATTTGTGTTCGCATATAGGTTACACTTATTAACTTTCTTGACTCAAACAAGTCAAAAACCGGAAGTATTTACTAGTGTTCTCACCACCCCCAAAGGTATGTAATCTAGAGCCATTAAAAAATAAGAAATGTTGGAGGCGTACATATATATAAAGAAAGATCTAAATGAAGCAAGTCCCAGGCTATTATATAAGATGCATGTACATATACATGAGTATGACAATAAAGCAAAAGAACCCTTTGCTTAGGTCAGAGCCCCTTTTAGGGTTTCCAGGGAATCATGCAATCTTTATCCTCACTATTTCTGTACAATTTCTGTTAAATTTACTATATCTATCAGTATGTTACCAATAACGCCGCATCCATGGGTAGTCTCTATTATGTTATAATTTGTGTTCGCATATAGGTTACACTTATTAACTTTCTTGACTCAAACAAGTCAAAAACCGGAAGTATTTACTAAATTCAACACAATATTATTTTTCTTAATTTGGGTCATTATGTCTTCAAGTATAAATACAGCATCCATCAAACTCAAAAAAAGAAATATTTTCATCAACAAATAACTTTTCTTATTCAAATATGAGACTCTCTACATTATTGTCGGGTGTTGCAGCTGGTGTATTATTCTTGATGAATACTTCCAGTGCAGCTCCCACTAACGTTGAAAGACGTGCTGCTGCTGCTGCTAACAACAAGGTCATTGTAGGGTAAGTGAATGTTGTCAAGATAATTTCAATAATTGATATGCTACTGTATCCATGTCTGCAATTATACTAATTGAATTCCATAGTTACTTTCCCAATTGGTTATACACCTCTTACACTCCTGCTCAGATTGACTTCAAGACCTATACACATATCTACTATGGTAGAGTGTAATTTCTACAGATGAGATTATATTTGTACTAACTCGGCGTCAATACATAGCTTTCGCACTCCAAGTTTCTGGAGACACCCCTATCTGGGCTGATAACGGTATCTTCGACAGTAAGTTGATCGATTATTTATCGAAGCATAACATGGAACTCATTACTTGTTTGCTATCTTCTAGATGATGTTGAATATAACTTCCAAACACTCATGAAGTTGGCCAATGCCGCTGGCACTAAAGTTATCGTCAGTGTTGGTGGATGGTCTGGAGGAACCAAATTCAGTCCAATGGTTGCATCTGCTTCCGCTCGCGCTAATTTCATCAAATGGAATACTGATTTCATCACAAAGTACGGTACCGCTGGTGTTGATCTTGATTGGGAGTACCCTACTGCCGCTGGCCCTGGTTGTAATGCTATGAGTGCAAATGATATTCCTAACTATTTGCAACTCATCAAAGAACTTCGTACATCTTTGAACACCCTTTTCCCCAATAACTACAAGGAAATCACCATGGCTGTTCATATCACTCCTTGGGGTGGTGAGGAAGATGTCACAGATGTTTCTGCATTTGTCCCCTACGTTGATCGTTTCCACGTTATGGCTTTCGATATTAACGGTCCTTGGAATCCTACAAGTGGCCCTAACGCTCCTTTCAAGGTGCAATCTGGTCAAGGTTACCAATACGGTTTCACTGAAGGTATCAAGTTCTGGAACAAAGCTGGTGTTCCCTTCAACAAGATTGCTGGTGGTGTTGCATTCTACGGTCATGCTCAAACCCTCACTGTTTCTTCCAACCCAACTACCCAATACAACCCTGCTGTTTCTCCCAATCCTCCTCTTGGTGACTCTGACGATGGTATGTAGTAGTTGCCTTTTTTATATCTACAATCATTTTTGCTAATTTTTTTTTCTTTACCTTAGGACCATGGACCGATCCTTACTGTCCTGCTGATTCTAGTCAAGCATCTGGTGAATGGAAGTGGAAGAACTTGCGTTCTCAAGGTGTTCTCACCACCCCCACTACCGCTGCCTCTCCCTGGATTCGTAACTTTGATAACATTACTCAAACACCTTGGCTCTACAACCCCACCAACAAGCAATATATTTCTTATGATGATCCCGTCTCTATCGGCGTCAAGACCAATTGGGCTATCACCCAAAACCTTGCTGGTCTCTTCTGTTGGAGTGTAGAAATGGACAACGGTGAACTCCTTGCTGCCATGAAGCCAATCCTTAGCGGTAATGTTACTCCTACCTCCACTAGTGCGGTACCTACCTCTACTACCTCCAGTGGATCTACCACCTCCACCGGTGTTACAACCACCACCAAGACTACTACTATTACCACCACTACTAAGACTACTGTCACACCCACTGCTACCCCTACATCTGGTACTGGAAAATGTGCCGGTATCCCTGCTTGGAATGCTAGTACCGCCTATAACGGCGGTGCCCAAGTCACATACAATGGCAATCTTTACAAAGCTCAATGGTGGACTCAAGGTGAGACACCTTCTCCCAATGGACCTTCTTGGGCTACTTGGACTTTCGTCAGCGCCTGTTGAGCGAAAAAATCTTCTCCAAGACTATAATTTAATTTTAAATAACAAACATAACTTAACTTTCAGTTTGATACTGTAACCTTATTATGATTAACTTAATAAATAAAATGCAAATTTAAATTTTATGTACGCTTGCTTCTTCTTTCAGTTGCTGTAGATTGTGCTACAAGACACTTTAAAATCCGCCAAGTTTTGCATTAAACAGGCTTCCTGCGATGTAAACAGAGTGATATACCACTATGATTGTACTCTTTTCTAAGAGTAGCACTACGAATCAACTTATATATTTTCTTGGTGATACTCTCAGGGCCGACTTTATAACATCGAAATCATCAACAGATCAATAAAGTCTGTGAGGTATTAATGGAAATATAAATGTAAAATACGCACTGGTTGAATCAGTGTAATCTTTAGGTTACTTCTTGTACGTAAAACGTTTACTCACTTGTACCATTGCTCCGCCGGCAGATACTCGGATGCATAAGTTCATCAGATAGAAAGCCTTTTACTTATCGATGGTTATGTGTGAGATGATATTGTTCCCAGAGCAAATACATAACTCCTAGTAAGCTTAATTTACGGGTTCAACATCGTTCTCACTAGCAACGTGTTGTTGCCTGAGAAATTTGCATATGTATTCTGAATGCTTCTGAAACGCAATAATCAGTGAAAATAAGCGAGATGGCCATAAATTGTCATTTTCCAAAAACAGAATTCCCACCAACACTCACATATATTTTCTTACTTTGCTTTATCTTTCACCAACAGTTTATTTTTATTTTTTTAATCACTCCTCTAATTGTTTGAATAAAATGAATTTAGCAAGGACCTCAGCGGGCATCAACGACGCACCAGGTTTATTATACGCTGGATTCAATCAAGATTATGGTTGCTTTGCAATAGGTCTTGATACAGGATTCAGAGTTTACAATTGTCACCCTTTAATCAATCAAGCAGTCAATGGTACAAAAAGCAAACAACTTGTTTAGTAGAGACTACTTACTGAACACCTCCTTTTTTTTCTTCCATGTAGAATCGGACGAAGGTGGGATTGGACTTGTTGAAATGTTGTATCGCACAAATTATCTTGCACTTGTTGGAGGAGGTAGAAATCCAAGATATCCACCAAACAAAGTGATTATATACGATAGCATCAAAGCAAAACCAGTGCTAGAGTTGGAGTATAAGACTGAAGTGAAAAATGTGAAATTAAGGAAAGACAGGTAGAGTACTTTCGATCTATTAGAGTGATAAATCTTGAGCTAATTTGATGCATTTGAAAGGTTAACTGTAGTCCTGCAGAACAAAGTCTTCGTTTATCATTTCAGTTTACCACCAAAACTGCTGCACACATTCGAAACATGTGACAACGAAAAAGGTACGGATTTTAAAGATAGAATGAATTATATCTTTGTTTACTTAATAAGTTAAATACTTGAAGGTCTTGCTGCTGTTTCTACCTCACCGCATCATGCAACATTAATTATACCTGGCAGACAAAAGGGCCATTTACAGATGATTGATTTGGATTCACTTGGATACTATACGTCAGCTGGAGAAACAGGAAATACCCAAAATGGATCATTACCACCTTTATTAGCTTCAGACTCGTCGAATTCAACGACAACATTGAGCAGCAATGGCAATGGTAATAATAATAACGTCAATAATCGAAGATCCATTAGCGTCAGTATTATTGCAGCACATTCAGGAAGACTAAGTTGTCTCTCATTAAATCAAGACGGATCGCGTTGTGCTACAACCAGTGATAAAGGCACTTTGATAAGAGTATTCAATACACACTCAGGGAAGTTATTGCACGAATTACGACGAGGTGTAGATCGTGCAGAAATTTACTCGATAGCATTTAATGGAGAATCCACTCGGCTTTGTGTATCTTCAGATAAAGGCACAATTCATATATTCAATCTAGATCCATCCGTTGTCACGCACATGGATCATAAACCCCGTGGTCCAACATATGGCGAGGTTGTTGTCTATCCTACAGAATCACCTTCTAATTATGGTTTAACAAATAGTGGTAATCGTGGGAGTGCCCTGAGTTTTATGAAAGATCTTTTGCCCAAATACTTTAGTTCTGAATGGAGTTTTGCAAATGCAAAGATCGCTACTGAAAGTAGATGCTTGGTCGCCTTTGGGGAACAGAAAAATTCAATTATAGGTAGGATTTTTATATGTAAATCTGACAAAGACATCTTTTCCTTACTTTAGCCTTATAATTTAGCTATCTGTGCAGATGGAAGTTGTTACAAGTTTTACTTTGATCCAAGAAAAGGTGGCGAGTGTACAAGAGACTCATTTGAACGTTTTTTAAAGAGGGATTAAGTAAGGGAGCAGTACAAGTGTAAAAAGTGATAATTTATTCGACAATAAATATTTCGTTCCTTGCATATCTTTACATGGATTCAGGCTTTTATCGCGTAATCAGAGTCAAAGGGTGCGTGCTGAAAAATACTCATGCGTACGTCAAAATTTACAAAGGGTTTTATTCGTTTTCTATATTAATTACTATGTACAATGTATTTAAGGTGAGCGTTGAATATAAATCACGCATTCCCAACCTTTTCATTAACAGTCTTATCTACGTTTGGTTTATCCTGAGCATTTTCCTCTACTTCTTTTGCTCTCGCTTCAGCTTCTTTGGCTTTTGCTTCAGCTTCTTTAGCTTTTTCCTCTGCACGTTTTGCATCTTCCGCTCTAAACACTTCCTCTTTCTTCTTTTCTAAATTGATTTTTTCTTGTGTTATATTTAAAAATGGATGCTTCAACGCCTCGGAAGCAGTTATTCGTGTTGAACAATTCAAGTCTAGAGTTCTCTCCAGTAAATCAAGACCTTCTTTTATATCTTGTTTTTCCCATCTTGACAGACTTTCTCTATTTAAGCTTACACATAGTTTACTAAAGGGCAGGCGTTCTTTTGGAAGATGAATATTAGTAGAAAAGTTGCGGTCTATTGGTGTAATTAAGTGAGTGATGGTTAATTTTTTTTTTTTAGGAAAAATCAAAAGAAAATACGTACTGTATTTCGCCGCACACTGCACCATTTCACGGACACCAAAAATCTGCGCTAACTCTACAACAGCGTCTGATTCATCGTTCGCAATGAAAAAAGGGTATCTTCCTGTCATAAAACTCAACAGAATCACACCAGCAGACCACACATCAATAGCTATTAATAAAAAACTCAGTGCCATGTTTTTACAACAATCGAAACCAGTTCTTATTACCTGCTGTTTGACGAGTGACCCTCATTAATATCTCGGGAGCACGAAATCCCCTGGTACCAGCACGGTTTGCTCTCACTTGATGACGCGCGTCATTTCTTACATAACCTACTGTTCTACGCTCTGCTCGTAAGCCCTCCGTAGCCTCTTTTGAGGCAGACGTTGAATTACTGGTACTGGGAGTAGGGGTGGAGTCATCCGCCGAAGTGTTTCCAGTTGTTGGAGCAACGGCTGATCTTGGTGCACGACTTTCTTTGTTGGTCAGCGCTGCTAATACAGACGAAGTCGATGCTGCTGATGTCGCAACCGCTCTACTACTTTGCAGAAATACATCATTTTGCGACTTGGCTTCTAATTCTGCGATATATGCTTCCCATTTCAGGCTATCATCTTGATGCTTAAAATCACAATCAATGGTTACGAGATTGATCTGAAGCAAACTTTAAATTTTTCTTTACCTCTGCTAAACCGAAATCAATCAAATATCCGGTTTTTCTCTTGCGACTAAATAAAAAGTTGTTAGGCTTTACATCGCGGTGTAAAATTTTGAGGTGATGCAAATGGGAGAGTGCTGTAAATAGCGATTTTAGATAGTATTTTATATCCATCAGATACATCGTCGAAAATGTTCTTTTAAAGTCATCGTGTGGGATATACGGCATGACTACAAAGACTTGATCTTGCTGACGAAAAGCAGTAATCAATGGTGATATACATGGGTTTCCTCTGAGCAGTTTTAATATGGCAATTTCTGTTGCGATCCTGCGTGGACTACTTGTGTGGTAAATTCTTTTCAGAGCAACGTAATCGTTTATCAATTTATCATTCGTGCTGTTGTCCTCATTGGTTGGCTCATTGGTTGGCGATGTTAGTAGATGTGGAGCCCAGTTCTTGTTATCGTAGTAGTCTCGACGAATATCCACTGCTTTATATACAGTACTAAAAGTACCTAGATCGAAAATTGTTAATTGAACGTCTATTGATCATCAAAATAAGCTTATTACCTTCTCCAATTTTGTCCACCAATTTATAATAGTTGGCTAAATTTTTCACATTTTTCATCAAATGACTTATTTCTTCTGCAACTCGTGCAGCCTCTTCTTCTTTGGTCAATCTCCTATTCTCTTCTTCTGATTTACCATTACCGTCTTTGGCCTCTACATCCTCACTCTTTTTCGTATCCTCTTTGACCACAGCTTCTTTATCTCTTAGCACATGAATTTTGGGTTCAGGGATAGGTGTAGCCATTCTGTGGGTTGAAAAAGTATCTGCCCCTGTATTCGGTCTAGAGGCATTCACAGTTGTAACTGATGAAACTGGCTTTGGAGTGTCTAAGTCAAATTTCTGTTTTTGCTGGGCTGATAATCTCGATAATTTCTTTGCGGGTAAGCTAGGTGATTCTGAATCTTCAGCTTTCCTTTTCAGGTTGGCAGATAAAAATAAGCGAGAGGGTGGTGCTTCAATGGGATTCGGAGAGTTTGGTTCTGCAGACAACTGCTTCTTCGGCTGCCTTTGCGGAGGTGGAGAGGTCATTATGGGATTGATGGGTACATCTCCTTTGTTATAAGGTGTTATAGGCTCCGTTGAGGCGTCCTGCCAAGAATCGAGTCTAGGAGAGGAGGCAACAGATGGTGGTTGGTGAGCACGATTAAACTGATCAACTTGACTACGCTGCTGTTGCTGTTGCTGCTGCACCGTTCCCATGACAGCGCTTTGTTTCACAGGCACTTTGCAAAGCTGAATCTCGTCCTGCTCTTCCTCACCAATTGAAGATTCAGTTAAATCAATAAGTGAACGAGAAGGCGATGGTTGAACTATCGGTATGCCTCGTCTATCCCTAATAGTTGGAGAAGAATGTCTGCCTCTAGACTTCATTTAGTCCAAGTGGTTCGGGTTGATTAAGAGACTGTTCGAAAAAAGTAGATAAAGCTATGCCATTTTTTACGTCCCGAAAAACGGGACACGTATTTAATACGCGTTCTTGTCGGTGCGTATTTGCGTCGCGCGCCATCTGAGCTCCAATTATTAGTAACTGTCATCCAGTATGGAACTTAAGCCTACAATAAAGAGACACTCACACCATTTTATCTGTTTGCGTTTTCATATATAGCAGTAGTAAGAGTCTATCTGTATATAAAAAGGGTAAAGCTTCGCTGTCTCGTGCGAACAATCAAATTTAGTACAAAAACATTAGAAGGTACTTTACAAACGAACTACTTCTCGCATTGTATGAGTTCAAATGTGAGAGCCGATATAAGAGCAGAGGCTCCAGTACAGATGTACCAACACTTATTTTGAATAATAAGTAAATGTACACTTTGGTAGAAGCAGCATTAAATAATTTTAATGAGAGATTGTGCGAAGGAACTATTCAATACACAATATTGTTTTAGTAGTTGAAATCCAGAACCAGCTGCTAGAAAATAATACTATTAAGATTTGGTTTGTTCGAGATATGTACATGTCTAAACTGTACGTATGTTTAACTTTCATCGAGCAATCCTTGATACAACCAAAGTGGTGAAGTAGGAGTGTGCAGGGCAACATCTACCTCAATTACAAAGAGTACAGAGAAAGCCGAAGCAATGTTCTTCAACTACAGCCATCAAGAACCTATGTACAACATTCGAATATTCTATATGTACATACCTTGCCTGTTAGATTCAATGACATTTACAGTCTATGCACAGCGCTTTTGCCAACGAGCGTTCACACAAACATTACCTCAATACACAAATTGTTTATGGAAATTTTGATGTGGATGTTTGAAACGTAGGTTTTACGTAGGTTTTACGTAGGTTTTACGTACATGCCACTTCTGAATTATGGCCAGTATAATTTGCAAATAAAGCTAGCAATGTAGCAAACCAGCACTCCAAAAAGAAGAAGTAAGTATTATAGATTGAGATATTAGATGAAAAAATGAAAATACCTCCCAGGTTGCATTTGAAGCGAAGACAAAGGAGAAGTTGAATGCAAGAGTGTCGAAAACTTTACACATGACCAATTAATACAACATATGCTACAGTATACTTTCTTGTCATTATCAGCCGTATACATATTAAGTTTGCACGAAGCGTTAATAAGTTCTTATTGGAGTTATAGCTATGCATTGAATCACCTTTGTGTTTTTATACAATTAGCAAATTGGCCCACAAGTGAGCTATATGTTGACTTTACGTACATAATGATATGAATCGCAAATATTGAATAATGAGTGAAGTTTATACAACCTTCAACTGTCTTACTTTCATTCAAATTATACGTGTAAACTTAGGTATTGGAACTAATTGGGTATTTTAATTCTGTATAGGACGTGATTTACATACGTACACCAATCGAAGGTCAGATCTGGTACATAAGCCAATTACACATTCTGTATTTGAGAAAAGTTACTGCACACCTTTAAAGATGCAAAGTAAGATTATTTTTCAAACAATTCAACAGGTATTTCAAGCGTTTAAACATATGCGGTTATTGTGTATATGCAGTTAATGCCTTCAACTTCCCAGACTGTTTACAGGCATCACTCTACCGCGGATACTCTGCTATATATTGATTTCGGTAGCGGCCGACGTGTAGACAATCAAACTCACGCTAAGGAGCACCAATGAATGAAGCTCTATACACACTATACTGAAATGAAGTTCCTTCACACGATAGCGAGATCGGCGATAAGGTGATGTATTAATATATTCATTGAACGGTGTTTCAACTGCTCTAACCTGCCACAAAAATGATCGTAGCACACATAATTTAAAATCTGTGACACAGGATTTCCACGATCCATAAGGGTTAACATTGGCAAGGGGTTCTTCCACGGTTCGTACATAAATTTCTTGCAATCTCTGTTAGTAGACTTTTTTTGACAGAAAAGTTTTACTAAACGCATTGCAATACTTACATCCCCTAATAACCTTCACGCAGACTATTAGTCGCTACGTAGCTGCCAGTTCTAATCACATATCATGGATATATATTATCCGTGGCTTTTCATGTGGAAAGAGAGTTCTTATATAATATTAGGTGTCATGTTGTAGCACATAGCATGCTTTGAGTGACAATGAAAATGATCGAATTTTTGAACGTTTATAAAATTGAGAAACTAATGTAATATATGTACATCGTTTAAACACGAACGCATTGTGTTTCATACTCAGAGCAAGCATTTACTCCTGAACATCACTCTAAAGCCATTGGAACTTTAACATAAGTTGGATGTTCTCAGAACTTTATCTATTAAGTTGAAATTGAGTTCGTTGATAGGCCATAAGGTGCCCACCCCCCCCTTATCATGATATACCAGATGTATAATAGTAATTATTTGGAAATAGATATGTACGTATGAGAAAAAATGAACTTTGATTATGGAATCATATAAGGTGTCACTATCACTTTTTAGCATAATCAACGGAAAAGTAATAGTCTCCTCTATCTTTCATCTGTGATAGGTACGATTGAATTACACAACCCATATCGAACGAACAAAGGCATTTCCAGGCAACATGAATTTTGCATGATATCATGATAAGTTCTCCCATCCAATCAAAGAGAGCGAATTAAAATTAATAGATTTTGTTAAATTAACACAACTTACACAAAGTGTTCAAAAGCTGACCCTGAATAGCAGGTTCTATCAGGGGCTCTCGATCTCAGTTCCAGGGAAAACGGTTAACTTTAGTCTTGGTAGTACTTTACGTAAACATAGATTATACCGTGTGTTTTTCACGTATTACTCGACACCAATAAAATCCCACTTCTAAACTCTTAGCAATAGCCCCTATTCAAGGGGTGATGTACGTTTCAAAATAGAGGGCACTCTTATTTTGAAACCACTCATCGGAACGTACGTAATAACATGTAAAAGATCATCCTCGGCCACGAGTACGTACCCACTGGAATAAATTGTATTTACCTCTTATTATTACTGCTCGTTCATACATAAAATAAATTAATAATAAATTTGAAAAAAAAAACTATTGTTGCACATCATTTCTGAACTACGTGTTCCTGCGATTTCGTCTCAAACATTAATCAGAGAGTAAATATATATGTTATGCTTACGTACAATAGTAACGTAGAAAAAAACGGTTTCTAATACAGTTGTAAAACGATATGGAACATCGAGAATTACACCTAAGCGTTACAATGTGCGAACTGTTGTGCAATTGAAAGAAGAACGTTGGACTGAGGTGACCTACACTATTTCCTATTTTAGCAAGTCATAGGGGCTCCTTTATGTAATAATAGACTTTATCATTGTTAATAAATTGTTGTATGTACGTATGTACAACGAGGAATCAACGTATTTTCTTGTGTTCAATAGATGTCTTCGTTGAATTCTACAACGCTCAAACCAATTTACTGGAGAAAAAATAGTATATAAAGCGATTGATTTGATGCAATTTCTTTTTTTTTATCATCATCAATAACAACATTCTAAAAAGTTATGAAGTTTACAACAATCTTAGCAGGTGCTGCATGTGCAGTTCTCTTTACTTTCAATGGTGCTATGGCTTCTCCCATTAACCTCGAAAGCAGAGCTGCTGCCTCGAACAAAGTCATTGTCGGGTAGGTCTAATTATTGATGCTTGAAGCTTGATGTATTTGGTCGTGATACTGACATTTATAAATTAGTTACTTCCCTAACTGGTTGTATGGAAACTACCCACCTAGTTCCATTGATTTCAAAAAGTACACCCACATTTACTATGGTACGATGTAGTTGCAATAAGATGGAAAAATGATTAAAGCTTCTAACTTCATATCAAAACCATAGCTTTTGCCCTTCAAGTCTCTGGTAACGTCCCTATTTGGGCTGATCCTCAAATCATGGATGGTAAGTTTGAAATGAGCGCTAGGAGCATGAGTGATTTAAGTATTAATTGTAAATATAGAGGATATCAATTACGGTTTCCCCGCCCTTGTCAAGGCTGCTAAAGCTGCCGGTACCAAAGTAACAGTCAGTGTTGGTGGATGGTCCGGTTCTACCAAATTCAGTCCTATGGCTAGATCAGCTTCCGCTCGTGCCGAATTCATCAAGTGGAACGTTGACTTAGTTACCAAGTATGACACCGCTGGTGTTGATCTTGATTGGGAATATCCTACCGCTGCTGGTCCTGGTTGTAACGAAAGAGCAGCTGATGATGTTGACAATCTCCTTACTTTAGTCAAGGAACTCCGTGCTGCTTTGGATAAGGCTTCTCCCAACAATCATAAGGAAATTACCATGGCTGTGCACATTACTCCTTGGGGTGGCGAGACTGATACTTCTGAGAAGGTTGCTGCTTTCGTTCCTTACATTGATCGTTTCCATGTCATGACTTTCGATGTCAATGGCGCTTGGAATCCTACAAGTGGACCTAACTCTCCTTTCCGTGCTGAGCCTGGAAAGGGTTATCCCAAGGGTTTCGTTGAGGGTATTGAAACTTGGAATAAGGCTGGTGTTCCTTATAACAAAATTGCTGGTGGTATTGCTTTCTATGGTCGCTCTCAAACCCTCACTGTCAGCTCCATTCCCACTACTCAATATAATCCAGCTGTCTCCCCCACTCCTCCTCTTGGTGATTCTGATGATGGTAAGCACAAGTTTGATTTTTATAATGTGAGAAATTAGTCGGATATCTAAAATAATACCTTCTATTAGGTTACTGGCAAAATCAATACTGTCCCAGTGATAGCTCTCCTGCATCTGGTAGCTGGAAATGGAAGAAATTGCGTTCTCAAGGTGTCCTTACCGGTCCCACTACTGCTGCTGCTCCTTGGATTCGTAACTTTGATCCCATCACTCAAACCCTAACTCTCCTTTCCACGTACACACTGGAAAGGGTTATCCCAAGGGTTTCGTTGAGGGTATTGAAACTTGGAATAAGGCTGGTGTTCCTTATAACAAAATTGCTGGTGGTATTGCTTTCTATGGTCGCTCTCAAACCCTCACTGTCAGCTCCATTCCCACTACTCAATATAATCCAGCTGTCTCCCCCACTCCTCCTCTTGGTGATTCTGATGATGGTAAGCACAAGTTTGATTTTTATAATGTGAGAAATTAGTCGGATATCTAAAATAATACCTTCTATTAGGTTACTGGCAAAATCAATACTGTCCCAGTGATAGCTCTCCTGCATCTGGTAGCTGGAAATGGAAGAAATTGCGTTCTCAAGGTGTCCTTACCGGTCCCACTACTGCTGCTGCTCCTTGGATTCGTAACTTTGATCCCATCACTCAAACACCTTGGTTGTACAACCCCAATACCAAGGTTTACATTTCTTACGATGATCCTGTTTCAGTTGGCGTCAAGACTCAACACGTTCTCGATAAGGATCTTGCCGGTTTGTTTGTATGGAGTCTTGAACAAGACAATGGTGAATTGATTGCTGCTATGCAACCCGTCATTGGCGGTAACCCTCCTGTCACCTCTACTACTGCTGCTCCCACTACTACCACTACTGCTCAATCTACCACTACCAACCCTGCCACTACCACCGTTTCCACTACCAAGACTACCACTACTACTGGTCCCACACCTACCTCTGGAACTGGAAAGTGTGCCGGAATTGCTGCTTGGAATGCTAGTACCGCATATAATGGCGGTGCCCAAGTCACATACAACGGTAATCTTTTCAAGGCTCAATGGTGGACCCAAGGTGAAACTCCCTCCACCACCGGCCCTGCATGGAATACTTGGACTCTCGTTGGTGCTTGTTGAGCAATCACTTAGAACGTGTAACATTATTCAATTGTCAACATTATCACATATATTCTCTTGCTGCATGTATCAGTAATTTAACTTATTAAGAAATAAACTTTTCATAAAATCTATACTTAATTTTTTATGTATTTTTGAGTGAAAGCTACACATATCTACTTCTACATATGATATACTTGCAAAAGTGACATATCAACTTCTTAAATATGTAACTACATACACAAAATTTATGTACATATGCATGATTTCTTAAGGTAATAATGAGCAATGTAAACGATGGCCCTGAAAACCGTACTTTTCTTTGGTTCCATGTACCATGAAGTGAGTAAATATTTCAATGACTGGATTATAGGCGACCAATAGTTTTCAGTTTTTGCAGTCCATTTTTTTTTAAGTATGTGTGTCTTTACATAAGAATCCCCAAGAACCCCAAGGGAAACTCACAGATGATCTATTTTAAATCTATTTGCTTGGAGATATTACATAATGTGAGTATGTCAAAGCGCATTTTATTTAATTAGCAGGTATGTTTTGTTCAAAAAACTAAACTGTTAAGAATTATATAAATTAACACAAGCTGTTTTCGCGGTTGTAGTCATTGACTTCCTTCTTGATTTTGTTACTTTCCGACTTCAAGTAATCCCAATTTTTGCCACACTTATTGTTCTTAGAGAGAACAATATGATAATCAATTTCAGCGTACTTTCCTTGCCACTTTGCACCGCTTCCTGGACAAGTGTATCTCTTGCCAATTATTCTTGCTGCTACACCTCCGACCTCAAAGACATAGTTTCCTTTACCCGTGGCAGTCAATTTATCGGTGAGGGTTTCAATTACTTTTTGGTATGTATGACCATTGTTAGCAGCGGAGTAGACAATATCATAAATGGGGTCATGGTCGACGTGATAGTTAACATAGGAGGTTGAGGATTTACCAGATAACTTTTGAATAATTTGGGTGCAGCCATTTCCAGTGTCTTTAACACTCACTTTTTGAAGAACCTTGCCTTCATCGCCAGAAAGATCACCATGACTCTTGATGAACGAGATGGCTTTGATACCGTAAGAAATGGTACTGAAGAGAATGCTCCAGAAACCAAAGACAGGTTGGAGACAGAAAATAACAGCAATCAAGCAGACAGCGAAAGGTCTAAGATTCATCTGGAAAATATATTAAGTAACTGCTGTGAATTTTTCTCAAGATTAAACTCACTTACCTTTTCAACTAAATTATGTATTAGATTTGATAATGGTAAAGAAAAGTGGTCTAAATAATGAACTTATATACTTTTTTGACAATGCTCAGGACTATTCTATCAATGGCACATTGATGCAACACAAGCACATCTCTAGGCTGACAGTGGTGCAAAGAAAAAATTTTTATTCAAAGTTTGAAAGACACATAATCACCAATCAACGATGGTTACAGTCGCAGTATCACAGAAGAACTTAAAATATGATAACCAAAGTTATGGTAGAAGACACATGTATCTAACCTTAAATTGAATTGCGTTATATACAACCAATCAAGCAACAGGCTAAAGAATCAATATCTTGATTTAAGTAAAGGAATTATAAGATACTTCTCAATTTATTGATTTCTTCTCATTACTATTCTCATGGCCTTCAAAGCCGAGCAGACGTTACCATGGTACACAATGTTCTTTGTGGAACACTAAGCATTGCGGTTTGATCCAATACTGTCTATCCTCTAAACTCGATTTAATACCGTGATTCAACAAACTCTTCTTTTGATTGCCACGAAAAGTCACAATGACTGACTACGTACTTCAGATTGTAAAAAAGCGACTCTACATACTTCAAAATACAAGTAATCAAGAAGATAATTTTATCCTCGTAATTACATACATTTGAAAATAATATTACGTATGTAATTTTATTAATTTAATTGTGCTTTGTGAAAAGCTTCTGAATTTCTGATTTTACATAGACATGCTAGTAATACGAAGTGTATCTCCACGCATAATGTATTTCTAAAAAGCACGAAATACAGAAGGTTTTGTTCCATGCTCAGATTAACCTATTTTAGGCGGTTAATTGGTTATCTTCACGGACAAATTTTGGTGATCAACTGCATTTCCTTCATTTGATCGCGAATCAAGCAATCAACATCTCCAATGTTCGTAAGCTTCTCACCCATACGTAACACCAATCACCTCAATTCTTTCTCGATTAACTGGGTATTAGGTCTTGCACAATACTGGTAATAAGCTCGTTACACGTTATACGGAAATCTGTAAAAGTAAAGTTATCTAGAGTATGGTTAATCGGATACAAAGGTAAACACTCCGTTAAGAGCGAAAAAGTGCGGGATAACAGATTGTGCTAGGAGCAACAAGAAGTCTACCTGACACATTTTGTACGTAAAGTTAAATATTTAGATTATATGTCCGGTTTATTCACCTACCAACATATATTGCTTTACTTACTCAGTCTGGTTCTTAAATGCAAAACTTTACATGTGAATGTTTTATCAATTGAAAGGTGCATAATACAAATTCAATTTTGTGTTGGAAAAGAATTGAGAACAATTTCTAGGGTACCGCGGTTTCTCACACTGACTTAGATGATTGAGAATCAAGATTATAGTACATAGAGACATATGCATGGAACGTTAAACTGGATTGGCCATAAAATTTTATAAAATATATGGTTTGAGATGTATTGCGTAAGAAGATGTATTGAGAAGTTCATCAGTTGTACAGTTTCCAATCTGTTGGTTTCTTCTTATTATCGTGCGCTTTAATGCAAAATTGATTTCCCGCTGTGTACCATTGGTCAAACCCTAAAACTTTGTATAGGCAATAAGAATTCGGTTCTTTGCCCTGCATCAAAATTAATGTAAATGAGGTATGTGCTCAATCTCAAAAGCTAGAAACTTCTATTAAAACGTTAATTACAGTAGCCATTCTATATGTATCAAGGGTATATCATGTTCATTGTTCAACTATAGTTATGCACCGTCAAAAGTTTTTCGATCTGATTATGAAGTATGCTATACTAAACATTTGTAATACCTTGGATAAGTACAAGAGTAAATGCTCCACAGATGTATCAGAAGTATCAGAAAAATTTGCCGTGTGTTGCTTTTTACCAAAATTCGATAAATTGACTTTTATAGCTTTTGTGCGACGTGTGGCAAACCTTTTACCATGCACTTTGATTTATTGGAAAACCAATGAAGACATTGAGCTTCTTGCAGTCGTAGCAATCTATGCGTACAACAGAAGTTATTGTTATATTGTGTTGTACATATCACTTTGCTCACCTGTTAAAAAGTTTCGTGAATAAGTACGTATATTTATTCATCAGTTTTTCATTAAGCAATTTAGTATTAGTACTTGTGTATCGTAGCTACGGAATGTAAATTAATATCTTTTAAATAAAATACATAAGTCCGTTAAGGCCGAATGAATTCGGGACTCTAGTCCAGGAAGTGCGTATTACGTGAAAGATAAATAGGAAGAAAGCGCAAAGTCCGCGTCTTTGGGGGCACTTTTGATAATCGAACTTTGCAGTAGTATTTTCTTCTTACAAATATGTAAGTGAGAAGTATGTAATCGATTTCAGTTAATGAAATTTCTACCAAGCATGCAACTTGTTTTCCTAAAGACATTAAAAGTGCAGACCATAGGTACATACTCATCCTTTTTTTAGACCTCCAACAGTATCTGAACACTTGTTTTAAGCCTGTCCTTCTGATACGTAGTGATCAAATTGGTCGCATTGAGCCCAAAGCCGTATAATATTTGACTCTTTGTGAAGCAAATAAAAAAAAACTGCGGAAATGTGTGATGAGACTTACCTTGAAAATTATGTTAGATACTTTATACAGAATTGGCACTGAGAAATAGAAAGTATGCCCAAATGGAGGAAATTGTCATCGATAGAGTTTTATGTAGTTTGAAGTTTCTTTCAAGATATGAGCTTTTAAAAATCAGTCCCCTCGGTTAGTAAATTGACCTAATTTTGAGAATAGCATGTCTTGTTGCTTCAATGCCAATGGCATCGTTATATGCGATAGATTTCCCTTGACAGATCAGAGCTTATAGATCCACCCATGATGCCACTATGTTTGGGAAATTTTCAGACGAGAAACAGGGAATACCTACACCGCCTATCAGATTATCTACTGCTTACACTTAGTACTCAGAGTTACAGAGCTCCAATTTATGATGCTGTCAATAATTTGCCTGTAAAACCGAAGACAATTGGGCCATACAACAAATCTGTCTCTATACTAGATTCTATTTCTCCTATTTAAATCCCTCTACATAGAACAGGTTTCGTTTTCTCTCTTAATTCATTACTTACTTGAGCGAGGTAGAACAAATTATTGCTGAATGTTAATTTGTCTCTATGCTACAAAAGTCGATTAACTTGAACATTTGACATGGAGTATTCATAATAGAATAGATCAACAAGCACTCACAAGCAGTATGTTAAACATATGTAATGGCGTTGCATCTGTCACTACCTGATCAGCCTTGTATGCGACTTTGTCTCTACTATAGCAATAGCACACAATGCTGTTGTGCCACTATAGAATTTTTTTGCAAAAAGCTGACTGAGATGAGGCTCATTGTGTAATCTGATCCAGACCATAATTTACTTGTCACATTTTTAAAAGAAGACGCTATGTTTGGCAACCTGTTAGCACCTATCTGTATTCTGCCACTCAATGCGGCCACTTGCTCTGATTAGCGTAGAACTCTTTTTCTTGTTTATAGTGGAAGAAGTGACACGATATAGCGCCTCTCCTAAATGCGCATCACTTATATTCTTTCCGCTATATTTTTTAAAACAACTCCCCTGACAGTTGAAACTTGGTTTTTGTCACGGAGCAACCATACTTTTTGCAGCGTGCTTCAGATGGTTGAAGATCCAATTGTGTTAGTTTGATTGGTTAATCAAGCGATGGAAGCTGTTTACCAGAATGCATATCTTCTACAACTATAGAGTGTTAGGCAGATTCTAAAGTGATACGTACAAATGAGCGCATATAAAGAATATCTAAACTTCAAAGGTGGACCTAACATGCTTGCATTATTTGTTTGGTGAATTTGTGAATAATCTTTCATTTAATATTCAGAGGTTATGAACATTATAATACCTTATATGAGGTTTATTGTATCATTCACTGGTAAGATGTGATTAAAGTTACGTATATAAAAAAACCAACAAGATGTATCAAGTATAAATTCGTATGTGAACAAAAATCCCATGTATCAATCCCTTAAATCACTATCATAACACGCCTATCTCAAATTGTGTTATGCTCATGTATTTATGATAATAAACTGTATTGAGACACACTGCATTGCACAAATGCAGTTTTGAATAATCAAAAAGAGTTGTCTCAACAAGATGGATCCTTTTCCCAATCCGAAAGTAGCACACGCTACTTTATATTTCAAAGTGCACGTATGTATATTATGTATCAATCATCTTTTCATTTAAATCATTTGCATCCCTCGATACTCATTATGTACTCCATTATTTAAACAATAATATCTACTCTAAACATTTTTTTGACCGTACGTAAGTGGAAATGATTTGTTTCTTAAGAACTTGGTAATACTGTAACGGTATATAAATTGTTAATTCCGAATTTGGATAAAAAAGAAAATATAACCTACCGAAGTATTTTGCACAACGTGCAAAGGCCTATCTTTGTTTCTTGTCCAGAAAAATAGCGGCATTTGTTTTGAATATGTCGGCATTGTATCCACCGAACTTGTGACTGAACTCTGGAAGAGTTTCTTTGAAGACAACGGAAGAGAGCCCTGAAACACCGATCGCCAAAGCGCTAAGTCTGTCTCTGCTTTGAGTACTTCTTGAGAGCTTCGATAACGGGCAGTGACTGTTAACACAATAGAAAGACCCATTTACGTTTTTCACAAAGTTTGAGCCATCCTTTCTAGTTATGACCTTGCTGGGGTGAAGTAACTTTTTGAAACAAAAGACGCACGTCTGGGAGGTGTTATGCTCGTTTGTGACGCAAACCGTGCTGTATCTACCGTGAATCTGGGGTTTCCAACTACCGCCATACCTTAAGAAGCCTTTCAAACGAGACCCGACACCTGTACCACGATCACCAACAAACATTATCAAACTTTTCTTGCCATTTTTGAGAAATTTCCTTTCTTGAGAGCAAAGTTTGTCAATAAATTTTCTTTTCCGAAGTTCAAAAGTGTATTGATCTTTTGCGCGACGTACACACTAGTAGAATTCTCGAAAATTTCCTCTGTCTTTTATTTGTTGTTGATAACGATGCTCCAAATCTTGAATGGTCTTGGCTTCTTTAGTAGAATTGTCCCGCATAGCTTTTTCAATGGTTGTAATTCCGAGTTTGCTCTTCTTTTTATCACGTTCCAGCTTTTTCTGTCTTTGTGAAGCACCCGTGCCATAATGTATTGCTTTTGCGTTTATTTTGTGAGATTTTGGTAATGTATAAAAAGGAATCTCATCTTGAAACTCTTCAGTTGATGGAGATGTTTGCTCTATGTAGGGAGAAGTTAATGCATTATCACACATTATATATACAAACGATTATCGTACCTTCTTCAAGTGTTGCAAATCTATTATGGAGTTCGATATGGAAACGAAATCTGTCCAATGATATTCCAACAGACTCGGTCATTGTCACTAATCCATTATCCGTTCCAGAGAAAGTTAAATCGTCAGACTCCAGAAAAGTGTCCTCTATCTCGAATTCCTCTGCTTTCCCAATAGCTTTGTAATTTTTTGATGTAATACGATATTTAGATTGAGACTTCAAGTTGGCATCATCATCAAAACGTGTTGAGCGGGCGAGGTAAACGTTTTTTCTTGCTTTTTGGAGCTCATCTTTCTTCATGCTGATAGAAAGGTTCAGATCATTTCTTGTACGTTTTAGCTGCTCCACTCGATCAAATATACTCTTGTTGTGATCTATTTGATTGCTTGATGTTGCGCCTGTACCTTCGACTTTTACCCACCCTTTCTTGATAAGTCTAATACGGTTACCAATTAAAAAATCTGTTTTTTTCTTAATGAGGTCTTGAAGATCTTTTTCAATTGCTTTCACCTCAGCTTGAAGTCTTGCAACCTTAGCATTGTCTATTTCCTTGAGATTGGGATTCTTGCTGGAGGTGCCCCTTGGTGGAAAACTAGAATTGTCGTCTGATATTGGAAAGTTTGGAGGAAATATCGTTTTGACAAGACATCCCGCTTTGGGAGTCATTATAACTGTAGAGTCGGTGTGTAGTTGAAATGCGTAGCTTTTGAAAAGCATCATGATTTGTTGTACTCGAATGGCGTACGCAATTATGTAGTCAGAAGAGCTGCTCATAGTGTCTTCTAAAGTGTCTAAAAAATATTTTTTCATATCTTCCGATAAATCTTCACGAATAAGCGACATAAAAGGGTGTGATACGGTTCGCATTTTGAGTTCATCATCAACCTCATCAAAATCTTCATCATCTTCAGTTTCTTCAGTTTCTTGAATATTACTTGGACTGGCTGAACTAGTATCATCACTACCTGTCATCAAAACGTGTTGAGCGGGCGAGGTAAACGTTTTTTCTTGCTTTTTGGAGCTCATCTTTCTTCATGCTGATAGAAAGGTTCAGATCATTTCTTGTACGTTTTAGCTGCTCCACTCGATCAAATATACTCTTGTTGTGATCTATTTGATTGCTTGATGTTGCGCCTGTACCTTCGACTTTTACCCACCCTTTCTTGATACGTACACACTGGTTACCAATTAAAAAATCTGTTTTTTTCTTAATGAGGTCTTGAAGATCTTTTTCAATTGCTTTCACCTCAGCTTGAAGTCTTGCAACCTTAGCATTGTCTATTTCCTTGAGTTTGGGATTCTTGCTGGAGGTGCCCTTTCCTTTAGGAGTTGCAATCTTTCCTTTGCCTTTGTCCTTTACAGCTAAAGCAGTATTTGGGGGTGGTGTATCTTTTGCATAACCGTTAATACGCACTAATTTCATTCCCGGAAGAAGGTACATATTGTGGGCAAATTTAAGTCCATAATTCGAGCATAGAGCATATAATTTTTGAATGTTGAAAAACGAACTGAAAACTCCATCTTTGGATTCGATAGCGCAAGCACGATTTGCTATAAGAGTGTTGTCTAGATCAAATAAGTTCATATTGTTACCAGTTTGAGAGATGCTGAAAAGTGAAAATAACAAGGGTGCGTCAATCTGAAGAGCAACAAGGGAATTCAATTTAGGCAATGGTGCTATAGCAGTGCAAAGTTTGGCGTATCTTGCGATTCTTAAGAGATCATTGGCCATGAGGAAGAAAGGTAATTGGTGAGCAATGATGAACGTTTTTGTCTTTCCAGGTATATAGGGGATCAAAAAGTTGCAAATTTTGGAACAAATTTCAACTTCTTGATCAGTCATGTCTGGAAGCAGCTTTTTCAGTTTCTCTTTGTTGATATTGACATCATTATCCTTGACTTCTAGAATTGCTTTTCGAATAATTGCTCTCAAAACATTTAACCGTCTTCTACTTGAATCTTTAGATTGAACAGGTGCTTCATCTTCGTCTTCCAGTAGTTGTTGAGCCACTGCAGGATCCGTCTCAGCCATAATATCCATTTCGATATTCGTATTCTCCACCAAGTCAACTTCAGAGATAACAGGGGCTTCTTTTGCAAGACTTTCTCGCTTTTTGAATTTTTTGCGTCAGTATTTATGCATCACATACCCAATATAAGCGAAAAACTATACCTGGTTTTTTAATGTTTCTTCATACAATTTCAGCCTTGATTCACACTTAATTACTTTATCGTTCCATTTTTGTATATCTCGTATGTCCGTTGAACATTCTGCTTTCTTTCTATACTTGTCGCACTTGCGCTTCTCGTTTTTAAACAATTTCTTGCGTTCGTTGTAAGACCTTTTGTATATACTGGCTACAGTAGGAGACTCATTGTCTTGCAAGGGTTTGTTTGCTTTTGCATTCATCTTGCTTTCTGCGTATTCTCTTTTAGCCTGCTCACGTTCAGGTGCCAAATGGATCCTCAAAAGCACAATCAAGACATTATTTAAAAGTTTATAGTAACGCTTGCTATTCGACCACAAATTCTGAAAGTTATTCATGTATCTTGATAAAGCTAGTTTCATCGCGTAAGGTTCACTTGTCTCCTTGTTCTTTTGTTGAAATGGGAAAGCATTCTTGAGTGCATCACGACACGGAAACGAGCCTTTTCTGCGTGAACTTTTTGAACCAAAGTAATCACTATGCAAGAACTGCAAATGAGAGCTATTGAAGAGATTATCAAAATCTTTTGCAAAATCTTGATCATCCAGAAGCAGTTTCTCCAATGTAGGTGGAAAACTAGAATTGTCGTCAGATATTGGAAAGTTTGGAGGAAATATCGTTTTGACAAGACATCCCGCTTTGGGAGTCATTATAACTGTAGAGTCGGTGTGTAGTTGAAATGCGTAGCTTTTGAAAAGCATCATGATTTGTTGTACTCGAATGGCGTACGCAATTATGTAGTCAGAAGAGCTGCTCATAGTGTCTTCTAAAGTGTCTAAAAAATATTTTTTCATATCTTCCGATAAATCTTCACGAATAAGCGACATAAAAGGGTGTGATACGGTTCGCATTTTGAGTTCATCATCAACCTCATCAAAATCTTCATCATCTTCAGTTTCTTCAGTTTCTTGAATATTACTTGGACTGGCTGAACTAGTATCATCACTACCTGCTGGCCGTTTAAGTCCTGCTTCATCTAACTCTTCTTTGACTTCAACATGGAGTTTGTCGAATTCTTTGGTAACAAACTGCACATAGTGCGCAATAGGTTTTTCTTTTCTTCTCTTCATCAACTTATCCATTGTCGAAGACTCCACACCAACTTCTTTTTCGACAGCAGTGAATGTTCCACGCGGTAACTGTTTTCTACACTCCATTTCAACTTTCAGGAGTGGGATATTCTTTTTGTCTTTGATCGCTTGAGTGATCTCCTTCTTTATTCTAAACCTTAACGTCTTCTGTAAAGTAGTCATCAGTTCTTGCTCTTTAGCTGAATCAATCTTTTGTCTTTTTGTTGCAGCTGACGACTCAGCCTCCATAACTTCTTCATGGGGACGTTTGTGCAATTTTGATCTCCATTGTGGAGGCTTGTTGATCGTTTGGCCTGGTTCGTATGAAAGCCTTTGATGTTTCTTTTTTCTCATGGTGTAATAATGTTCAGTAATAAATGGGAAAAAGATGAGAAAAAAAATATTGTAAGCAAAAAAAAAGAAGAGCTTTTGATTGTGTGCTTTATTAACTGATCTCAAGATTTATCCCAGCATATCTGTCATATATATCTGTACGTGATGAATTCAGGTCAAAAAATTTATCTTCTTTTTTCTTATACGTAAAATCACTGAATTACGATAATAGGATAGATCAATATAGTACAACATAGCTCATTATAGAACTAGAACAATGACATCGGTCTTTCAGCGGTTTGCACTGATTACTCTTGAATTGACAGAGGCAGAGTTGAGAATGCTCAAGATTTCAAATAATGATTGATGCAGCATAGGCCCTATACGCATTAAGTTGTCTCGCTGTAGTGCTCTCACTACAGTCGGTGGATACATTCAATGGTCAAGCACTACAAAGGCGTATTTGTTTATTTCTCTTTCCATTACTCAAAATATTATTTAAACTCTCACAAAATGTCTCTTCTTCACCTCGCCAAAAACCTCAAACATTTCCCTTTGGTTGCATCCACTTTTTCATATACGACTACTGGAGAAGTTTTCATTTTTTTGTTAGACCTACATATGCACGACTCGCTTGTCGAAAATTGGCCTTGCTCTTTGATTGTCGTTCTGCTATTCGGACATGTTGCTGGTTAAACCTTTTCAACTATTTCCTCGACGCACTCGTGCTCACCGCCCTCGTCATGGTATATGTTTCATCAATTTGTCTCATCTAATCCAAACAATATTGCCCAAGCTGTAGCGATTATCGATCCAAGGAAACGTTTTTTTTTATTTGAGAGTACTGGGAGGTCAATCTTGTTACAATCAACGCCGAACGGCTTAATAATAAAAGAGCGGCCAAAGTAGCGAGTAATAAATCGGCCCTAACGATCCTTCTATCCGCCTCCACGTTTAATCAAATCAGGTGGAATCCACAAAGATTCAGCGTCTATAAGTAGCATTGGATAATGGTTATCATCTGTGATTGTTTTGTATGAATACCAAGCTTGCTATAGATCTTCTTGGTCGCATTGTATTATTGAGTGCTGCTTATTTCACTGTCGTTTTCATTGAGCACTGCAACGAATTATAACCTTTCCTCTCAGAGGGACGATGGCAATTTTCATT
>KK076519.1:632525-657040 GCA_000587855.1 Mucor irregularis B50 | reverse complement strand
CCTTATCTTCTTTAGCTTACCTTGTACCAAGTGGCACACTTCTACATCGTAGCAAAGTGATATCCTTTTACTTCTTTTACTTCTTTTACAAAAAAACGTATATTATTGATGGGAATATCACTAATATTCGTTTTGACAGTCACATGACTGAGGGATTAGCTAAGTGGTATAGCGGCAGATTGCAAATCTGTAGGTCCCGTGTTCGATCCACGGATTCCTCTTGAATTTTTTACCCTCCTTAATTTTTGTAGTGCACGTAGTACACCATGTTTTTTTGGAAGAAGGCGCCAGCAAATCTACAAAAATCAATAAACTTTTTTCGTTACTATTTATGATGCCTTAGCTACATCCCTCTACGATATGTGGCTTTTAATAATTACATTTTGTTTCTGCAAAAAAATTCTACAAATCATTCCGCGGTGAGTTTATTCTAGATAAATGTCTACCTTTATATATTATATTATCCCTGAAATCGTATGCACAAAGTTTTTTGAAATTTAAACGTAGCAAGCACTCATTATGCTATCTTCCGTTATTTCGTATTGGCCATATATAACTACTCATGATGGTTTGATTTTAGCAACTGAAACTATCTTTGGATCTTTAATTAAGTATGTTGATCTTGCAGAGACGCGTCGAAAACCAGTGACATAGGGACAGCATTTTACATTTAAAAGCTATTTTCTATTATATAATGATATTTTGTACATATTTCATTTCCTAGACTTTTCCTACGCATGCAAAAAGAAGCCCAATACTCCAAAGGTAATCGTTTGTTCCAAGGAACACGATTGATGCATTAATTCAATCCGAACTAGTGAGAGCACCTATTTTGGAATTTGCTATTGATGATATTGGAAGGCGACATGCAAAAAGTTGGGCATCACGATCTTTTTTCACGTCAACACCTATTTGCAGTAAATATATCGCAATAATTATAGTAGACATTGCATCCTAAATGTGATAATGGTTAGATTGACGATAACATACCAATAGAAGACGATAATGTTGACTGAAAGGCATGCAAATACCCATTAGCAACAATCGATTATTGCTTTAGCATTAATCAAGATATGCTGTATCACTTTTCCATCGTACTTTAATTGTATTAGAAAGCAATCGAGGAGAAGAGAGCAGTGCTTGTAGTGGCAATATATTTCCAATTTTAGACAAGACTCTACTTCGTAATGTATATTATAACAGGAAGAGACTGATATTGTTCAAGGCAATGTATATCTTTGGATTTGCACGCGTGTTAAAATGTTATACAGCTTCCAAGGTGATGAATGGTAGATCGTGAGAACGACAAAAATAATTACCTTGTTGAGACAAATCGGTGGAAAAAAATATCTGTCATCATTAATCCAGCTCGGGTAAACAGGAATCGTTACATGTTTGCTATAGAAATGTACACCGGCATAGAATACCGGAAGACCGAAGATTTTATCACCGCGTCTCATACTATTATTAATTAATATTTCTATACGTCTCGCATGGGTAATTAATAATTGTTGTGCTGAATTTAAAGATATTTTATGGTAGAGACTGCATAGATTGATTGGACGGCGGTAGTACAACAAAAAATTAGGAAAAAGATAAATAGTCTATTTACTTTTATATATTTTTTAGGTTTCTTTAACTATTAACACTTTAAAAATCATGGTTAAATACGATCCTATGCCAATGCAGCCCAAAGTTATTGAGGCTATTAAAAGTGCTTACGATATTACAGATGATGAAGAGGCTGCGCAGCCCCGCCTTGTGCGAGAGTTCTTTCATGCTCTCTCCGCAAACATTGAAGTGGCAAAGGTTGACAAGCAAGATATTGATATTGAAATGAACAACATCAAAGTAAACATTTCTATCCTTCGTCCTGTGGATTCAAAAGATAAAGTTCTGCCTACCATTTTATTTTTGTAAGTTTATGAAAATCTATGATCGGGGGAAAAAACCGTGCTGATACAATTGTATAGACACGGTGGTGGATGGACAGTAGGACATTACAATACTCACGGTATATTATCAAACGAGGTGAGTTATCCAATTTAAAAAAAGTTATATTCGTTGTACCTAATCAATACGCGAAATCCCATAGCTTGTCAATTTGACTCCATGTTGCGTCATTTTTGTAAATTACTCTCTTTCTCCTGAAGTCAAATACCCAGTCGCTTTAGAAGAGTGTTACGCTGCACTTTGCTGGGTTCAAAAGAATGCCGCCTCTATCAAAGTTGACCCCAAAAGATTAGCTGTTGCAGGTGACTCTGCTGGAGGAAACCTTACAGCCGCGCTATTATGTAATTATTATTATTTTTGTATACCCTAAGCCAGTGTAGCATACTAATGATAACCTATGACAGTTTATGCAAAAGAACGTGGAAATACCGACATATCTTGCCAAGTTCTCTACTATCCTGTTACCGATGTTAACTTTGAGAGTGAATCTTACGAACAGCACAAGGATGATGCATTTTTGCCACGAATTTCAATGAAGTATATGTGGAAGGCATATCTCGATAGTGCTGATCAACACAAGATTCCAACAGCCGTACCCATGGCAGCTCCAACAGAATTAGTGAAAGGACTTCCACCTACTTTACTCATTACAGCAGATAGAGATGTTTTAAGAAGCGAAGGTGAGGCGTACGGTAAAAAGTTGATTGCTGCTGGTGTCGATACTGTTACAGTTCGCTATCTTAATGTTGGCCATGGTTTCCTCACGTTACCTCCTCTCAATAACCAGGCAAAAGCTGCCATCTCACAAACTGTGGACTTCTTAAGAAAGACCTGGAGCTCTGGGTCAAAGCTCTAAGCTAATTTCAATTTTTGTCAGTGTAATGACACTTGTCTTTAATAATAAAATAATGTACAATATTGTAAAATTAATCTATGTTGTGTTGTTACAAATCAATCAATCGCTATCGTCGTCTTCGTCATCATCTTCGTCTTCCAAATCAGTGTCGGAGTCAACAGTGTTTGGTTGCTTTCGAGACTTGATACGTTCTAAAACGGCGCCGACTACCGATGGCTGACGATTCAAATTTCGAATTGAATCAGTGGGAGCTGTAATATCATCCAAATCCTGTCTGTTTTCGAAATCACGGCGACCATAGAACGATCCAGCTCCACCGCCAATAGCCTGTCCAACAGATGACAAATTGGGTGTGGTTGAGGTGACAGGAGTAATGCTCTCATTGGATTCCAATGGTAATTGAATTCCGCCCTCCTCATCTGTAGTTGTTGCAACCTTATTGGCATCACGGAATGCAAAAGGCAACGGAATTTCTTTGATTGCGCGGTAATTACCACAATTATTGATATGCTACACATTAGAAGTTGGTAAATAGAACTATAATATAATTGCCGATACGACTTACTTCGTTTTCTAAACGAAAGAAATTCCATTGAATACGACGGTATGCTTCCATGACAGCTGTCAAAAATCCAGTCAACTCGCCTGCTACACCTAAACCTGCAGAATTTAAAGCCCAAGCAAAACGCAATGCGATATTAATAGGTGCCGCAAGATAGTATGTCCAACGATAAAACACAAGGTCTTCTCGCAAGAGAAAGTGCTTGCTGTTTATTTGCAGGAGACCCCAATCCATTTTAATATCCCAGATTGAAGTGTATGAAGAGTTAACAATACAACATAAAATCCAAACGACCTCCATAGTTGCAGTTGCTGCAAGAACAATATTCAGGGTCAACGTTCTAAAAGCATATAAATTCTTTATGAGTAATACTTACGGTACATTCTGCGATAACCAGTAGCAAGTGTAGAGGCAATACTGGTGGTATATTTAACAGCGTTCACAAGATGGACCTTCTCCTTAGAGTCTTGGTAACGACGTAAACATTGAAGAAAACGCCACCAAGGGGGAAGACAGGCAACGAATGGAGTGAACCAAAATCCCGTAACCTTACAATTGATACTCAAAGCTTCCCAGTGCTTGTTGTATGCACATATAAAGTAAGAAAATGTCCAAAAGGAGTACGCTAGACTGTTGAGTTCGTCTGCAATAAAGAAATCACGAAATTCAATAGGAAAGCAATAACTCAGTACAATACGACCCAGGGAAAGACCAAGCCATCTACGAGAGGAATAGTAGAGAATAGGGAAAGGGCAAGTCAAAGCAGCCATCATTGAAACAAAAAGAATAAGTGGGCATAGTTCAGAAGGCACAACGGGAGCAAAAGATTGCGAAAGATCGACATACATCGCTATGGATAGTAGTAATAGCATAAATGAAGGTAACTACAAAGGGAACAAAATAAATAATGAGAGAAACATGCAATTTTCTGTAAAATTACCTCAGCAAATTCATGATAGTCCAGGTTATCTCGTGGATCAAACTCGAAGATGAATTTATAGTTGATATGGGATCTGGTCCAAACTAATGTGTTGACCGAGAATCCAAGACAAAATAGAATGGGTAGACCAAAGCAGGCATATATTTGTAAATTGTAATACAAATTAGGTAATTGGCCAATCACTTTGGGATCTGTAGCTAACTGGGCAACTCTAGCTAACAGAGCTAGTGATAAGCCAATGTAAAAGCCTATTCTCCAAGTTGTTGGGGTGTAGTGCTTGCGTAGAAAAATTAAAGTTATTATCAATTATATTGATTGACTGAAAAGTTGAGTGAAATACCTCGTCTCTTTCGGGTATTCTAAGTTTGGCCATGCCCCTTCTACGATGGCCGTCTGCAAATTCTTGTATATACAAATTCTAGATATAAGAGGTGAGATGCAATGATATTACGTCTATTGTACGTACAAACCTCTGTATCATTTAAAAACTCATCAAGCTTCTTTGATTTTGCCCAGTGATACTTATTAATCTTTTGAGTATACAATCCACTTGCTTTCCAACCTGCAGTCTATAATGAAATCCATTAATACAGGTTTTAAATCCTCTGATCTCTTAGTCACCTTGTCAAACTTCTTTAGAATCTTTTGAAAACCTGTTTCGTTGAGGATCTGTAAATTGTCATAAGTATATCAAATATGCTTCTCGAGTTTTGCCAAATGTAGGCTCTTACTTTGTACGACTTCAACAATTCTAAACTACGATAGTACTCTGTAATAGCTTTTTTCAATCGACTTCTAGCAACCTAAAGTTGTGTGTTGAGTGAACTATTTACTTGCCGTCATGAGAAACCTAATTTTACATACATTGTAACTCATATGATGATCACCATTGTATTGGACGGTTGGTGGCAAATCAGGAATATCAGTTGCGTTGGAGTCATTTGATCCCCTACGTCTAAACCAGCCCATAGGATTTAGACGGCCCTCACCCGCCATAATATCATGTGCTGTCTAACGAGATCTCAATTAATGCCATGTATAAATCCTCTTCCCCATATCTATGATACTTTACTCTATGCTGAGAGAGTTGCACTGCAAAATCGCGGACTAACTGGACCTGCATTTTCAATGCTTCGAATTTGGCTTCCGCTTCCTTCTCCTTTTCTATTGTCATCATGAGCGAATATCAATGACGCTATCCTTAGAATATTAATATGAAAATTTACCATCATAGAAATGTGAGATAAGATCCAAGTCTTGATCCAACATGACAAAGAAATACTGCTCGGGTTCACTTGCATGTCTCAGAGCTTCGTCTAACATGGACATTGATCGCAACTCGTTTGCTAATTTGAAAGAGGTTGAGTACGAAGCGACACTCGGATCAACCGATATACTCACCTGGTACAGAGGGGCGATTAATACTGTTGAGTTCAGTCTCATGGCGCCGAGATCGAAAAGATAATCGACTCCACAAACCTGTTGACAGATTTCTCCGTTGAAGCACGGATGGGCGATTGTCAATTATCGATGATTGAGTCCTCGTAGGTGCTGAGCGATTGTATCTTGGTAAAGTGTTTGGAGAATCGGTGTCATCGCTGTCAATGGAGTTAATGGCACGCTCAAGTCGCTCAGTGTCTTCTATATGATTGAGTCTACGATACTTTATCATCAAGTAAATATTACTTTAGCATGCATGAAATAATTAAAGGTAAATAAATTACTTTTTCAATGGCTTTCAGACGCTTTTTGAGTCCTTTGTAATTAATATAAGCCTTTCTCCATTCCGGGATACTTTCTGACTCAAGATATTTAGCAAATTTCATGTATATTACTTGACAGGTCGTAACCAGGATATTAATAGAAAAAGGTGAAATAAATTGGTTGACTTTCGAATGAAAACTATCTGACCTAAAATATTAGAATCCCACCCACCACTCGTCATTTATCCACGTGGGCCACAATAACATTAGTTAAAGTTGCCTGCTCTTTGTGGACGATATCAATGTAAAGAACCTGATATTGAGAGGATCATACCCACTGTATTTTGAATGGATGACCACACGAGTGAGGTCATCCAATGCATAAAGTTAAACTATAAACTCTAATTTCCGTTTACCTTTTAGTGCCTCAGTGCTCAAATGTAAGCATATTTTCCGAGTAGTGAACGAGGATTCTCTGCTCAACATGAGGGCTGATCAGACATTATAAGGTTGTCAGCAAGGGTTAAACGACCATTTTGGATCATTTTATTTTTAGACTAATCAATATTTCTAGCTTCGCTACTCAATCGCCATATAATATGAGCTGAATCGCATATCAATCGTATTTGTGTTTAGTAATCCTAGTTGGCAAGAGTTAGGAGGGCACTACTTCTTCGAATGTAAAAGTCGAACGAGAAGAATGAATCGACAGATCACTTGATTTAGTTGGAAGAACTTGCTTTATGATATCACAACTTGGCTGTAGTCAACGTAAAGAGTTTCCAAAATCCAAAGAGTTTCATTAAAATAAACTTTACCGGACTGCTTATATTTAATCTCAAGGTTAACTTTAATATGGGCAAATTAAAAGTTTCTACAGTGTTATTCACAGCTTCGTGTCAATCTAACGACAGCCTCCCTCCACTCGTATAGGTGTTGGGTTGTTTGTACACTTGAAAAAATTGGCAACTTGACGTGTACTTTTCCAATGTGAAAATTATCATCGATCTTCAAGACAGATTAAAGAGTAATATGTTCATTTGCGAAATAGAAGATGAACTTGAGCAAAACTTGGATTACTTTAGTTTACTTGGAGTATGCTTTCGTAATTCGGCTGTTATAGACGATTCATGCTGAGATTAAATTTAGATGAATTTGTAAAAGTTTTCTGAACAATGAAGGATCAAGTGCCAAATAAGCGTAAAGTAAGTGATGTCAACTGCGAAATTAAATTGAAATAGTCTTGGTTGCACAAAGCAAGTATGACACATAATTACTGGTCTAAGCTTGGGATTTTTATGAATTTCGTGAGAATTTAAGTGTTTATTATTTGTTGAGATTAATAATGATAGATGTAAAAAGTAATTATCTTTGTGGGAAACGAATTAATACGGAAGTAAATATAGATGGTGTATGTACAGTTATTTACATGAGAATACAATCCGAAAAAATAAAAGTAAATAAGAGATAAGGGTATCGTAATAGTTTGTGAAATAGGAAAGAGATAGCTGATTAGGAGGACATGTGAAGAGTATCGTCTAATAAGATGGGGCGATTAGGTAAGATTTCTTTGATATCAAATCCTAAATCTCTTAGAAACGTTGTCATCTCTTCATGACTGACATAAAGGTCCCAGTGTAAGAATCGTAAAAAGGCCAGCTCCATACGAGTGATATCTTTAATAGACCAAACATCACCAGTAGCACGAACTACTTGTTTTGTTGACAAACATCGATCTTCACTGTATTTACTAGCCACTAACAAAGATGCAACGAATATACGATGTGCAGCTTCAGGTTCAGCCTTATAGCCAGCAGGTAAAGTTTTTCTGAATCTTTGAACGTATATTAAAGCCATAACAAGGTGGATAGGTTGGACATCACATTTGTCAGTAATGAGAGAGATAAATGGGATTAAATCAGGCAGATGAGTGGCTCTTCTCTGGACTTCACCGTTTTTAACGACAGGTTGAGGTTGAGCTACCGTGGAGGCATTTGGAAACAGGATAGCATCAAAGGAAGAGGAAGCAAAGTCTATATGACAAATGTTAGTTTCTTTAATTTTCAGGGACAAGAAAAAAAAAAGTCGTGTGGAACCATGGTGGAAATTAAACACAACCCAAGAAAGGGTATTTTGTTTCTGATAAATAACCACTTGAAATTAGGAATCTACTTTACCTATGAAACCTGGTGGAATAGAACTTGTAGTTACTGATGGAGGATGCTGTATCATGACTGCAATTATGAAATTTCAGAGGTGAAAAATAGGAAAAAGAAAAAAAAAAAACGAAGAAGAAAAAAGGGAATGAATTGAGGGTTTCTCTGGTTTATATACAAAAAATATCTAAAAAAATTAGTCTCGGCTGATTTAAAATGATATCAGGTGTGATTCGTCTGCTAAAAGACGGCAGATGAAAGTTTTTGGCGGTAGTTGAAAAGTGGTTGGCAGTTGACGGTTTCAATTTGTCACTAAAGTGCGTACAAGCAGATGCGTCTTGTCAAAGTGTTACATCTCCAACCTTAAAATATCATCAAACTACAATAGATCTATTATAACAGCAAATCATTGATGCTTATGGCTCAACATTGAAGCGTCTTACTCAAAGGCGGCTCTCTCTTGCTAGTAAGGCGATAGTGTAGAGGCGAAAAGGTTGTAATGGCAGAAGTCATGTATATTTATACTTTGGTTGGTTGCAACAATTGACAAACACACAACAACCAAGTTGCTATTGCTACTACTTTTCCTCCATCAATTCACTAAACCATCACAAGCTTATCGCTTCAGTTCCCCCATTCCTTCTAATTCGTGTGGAGCCGTAAAGCGGAATATTTTCAAAGTATCTCATCTTACAATGGAACAAACAAAGGGATAATTCGAATTTTTCTATGATTTTGTATCTAGAGTTGTTGTTACCTCTAATAGTTTAGTTACATTGACTTACAACAGCCAAAAAATATACGTATCAAGCTCTTGGTCTCTTTGCTAGGAAAAGGTGGCGTGTCATAAAGCTTTGTAATGAATTCTCTTTCTAATCACCCCACCCTATGCTTGTCGAATTGTTGTTTGTACATATTTCAAACAAATAGTCATGTGCTATAAATCTGTTCACCTTATAATAACCTCTTTTATTCGTACTTGTGCCAGGAAGCACCAGATCACTGTCAATTTCGGATTATATCGGCCTCTCTCGAGAAACAAAGTATATAGGGAACATTCAATTATTCTCTCTTGAAAGGTGAAACTCGATAACAGTATTTTCGACTATTTGTATCGACTTTATTGCACCCGTCTTTCCGTTGTTTGCACATACTTCAATTTTTTTTTTTTGATACAGGGTAACCAACAATGAAAATTGCCTTACATGTAGAAAGCGAGAAAATAAATATTTGGACAAATCAGAAGCGTTAGAAGTTCTGGATAAACGATGTTTGCGCTAAATTTAAACAACGCTCATTTCCTTCTTTCTGACACATTACCAATTACATCATTTCTATTACTTTGTAGCACTGTCATTCATACTATAAGGGTCAGATTTATATCTCGCGTAGTCTTCAATGTCTCCATTAAAGAGCTGATGTGTTTTAGAAAAAGCTATTTCTGTAATTTCTCTAATTATACAACGATTACACCGCTTCTCCTATACAAATGAAAGAGTGCACTCATCACTGTCAAAGATATCTCGAGTTAAACACTGTCATAGACGATGAAGAATAAAGTTGCACGAGTATATAAAGCAACAGTTTTACATGTGTGAATGATACCTCAAGCGCTTTGCATCTTTCATCCAATTGTTTACGAGTATTAAAAGTGAACTCATGTATTATATTAGGTAATAACTTAATTGTCCAAAGTCAATTGAGTCTTTTAAGTGACAATCATATCAACTGCCCTGCCTTGTACTAGACCCTCTATTGGCCTGAATATAATCAACATCACTCTTCTTTTTATTATGAAATTTTCTTTATGGATAAACTACGGAACGCATAAATTATTATGCATGGCAATTATTCTTGCAAAACAAGCTTGGGCTCATTGAGATCGGGAACAAGTTTGTGATTGTATGTCTTGAGGGTATTGCAATGATAACTATTTTCGAATTCATAGTCAAAGCCTGATCCGCTGTTGCAGCCCATTCCTCTTCTTTCATCTCCACCTCCAAAAAGGAAAACCTCATCCTTTTCATAGGGAATAAGCAAAGGATTTTGAAGGGTATGAGGGAATGTTCCCAGTGTAGTTTGCTTCTGGGTGACTGTATCAAACTTGTAGATGGTGGAATTCTTTGGGTCAACACCAAGAATATAAAAGGAGTCATCTTTGACTGAGACCTTGTCAAAATTGGCAGTAATGTTTACTCCATGGGAGAGTGTGTGTCCGGTGTTGTAGTCGATACTAATCAAGTCAAAAGATTCATGGAATCCATTGCCATGCATGCCAGTATAAAAAATGGCGGAAGAGTTTTCGTCCTCCCCTTGCTCATTCTTTTCAACGCCCAAAAAGTAAATTTGATCTTTGCCACACAGCATTTGTCGCATACGCATCACTGTTTTGTCGGGGAAGATGGGGGTTTCCCAATTGTCGGTTTCAACGTTGTAAACTTGGATGATAGTTCTAATCTGACCATCGTCGGTACCAGAAAAGTATATCTTACCGTTAGCTTGGCACGAGCCTAAAGTGCCAATCCAAACGAAGGGCAAATCGGCAAGTCTAGTCCACTTCTTTTCCATTGTGTTATATTTCCACATGGTACGGCCGTATCGTTCATGACGCTTTGTTCTGATGTTGTGAAAGAAGATGTTATGCTTGTACGTTTGGAGGGAGGCTTTTTTCCAAGGATAAGGGGTTTGAACATCTGTTTCTATGGTCCACTGGTTCGTTGGTATGTCGTACACCTCGATTGAACTAGATGTATTCATATGGTCTTGAATGTTATGGTATCTCATTCCAAAATCATCGTCATTTGGATCCACTATGTACGGAATAGGGTAACAGCCACCAAAAGTATATAACTTATCGTCTATGCGTGCACCAGTGATTGCGCTTCCATGTTCACATTTGTATTTGTGCTTGCCTACATAGGTTGATACCGGAACGAGTTCAGCTGAACAGACAGCAGCGATCATGGAAACAATCAGAAATTTCTTGATCATATTACTTCCCGAATAGGTTTAGAAAATTATAGAGAGGGAAAGAGAAATAAATGCGCAGCTTTTTATAAGAGTGAATTCAGAATTTTTCTCGGAAGACAAATATTTCGTGTGCAAGTGTAACTATAATAACTTGGTATCACAACCATGGATTCCAATCTTCTTGATTGTAACTAATAAGAAGAAGATGGTGTGAAGACCACATAAGCAGATTCCGCAGTAGTTTTTTTTTAAATGACATTGCAATCTATTTGAGGTGTATGCAGCTAATAATAGTTTCGATCTACTATTAGTGGAAGCAAAAACAACAAGCTCAAGTATCATTTGCGCGCTTTGACTAGCAAAATTTCAAGTTTATCAACACCTATGCCGTTCGCAGCATGAAATATATCGAGAGCAAAAGATACAACTACGCAAAATATTGTGATATCGTGTGCAACACTCGAGGTTCCACGTATAAAACTCTCGTTTTAATTTGGCCATCTTGACTTAAAACACAAGTACAAAATAAAATCCGATTTATCTATTGGTGTGAAAAATTGTATCCAATCTGCGGGGAATAATTGGCTTACCCAGGAACATGATGAAGATAAAGTTTACTTTTGATTGCATCCTTGTTTTAAAAGCGATGGTACCAAGATTTATACTTTTAACTATGGAGAATGTGAAGCAGTAGTTTTGCCCAAATAAGCGTGATTGCTGTCAATTAAATAAAGCAGTAATCTTCCTTGCAATCTGAACCGAGTAGAGAGCAATTAAAAAGTAGTGAATCAAGTGGTCCTCGTAGGGTGCTGTGTAACACAGAATCGAGGATTTGACATGGCACATATATGCTGGTGTCATGTAGGTATGTTGAATACTTATTTCAAACTAAAATTGTCACATTTGGCTTCAATAAGGAATAGTTGCGATGGATAAAAGTTTATTTATGGTGAAGGTCATACAATAACAACCATAAAATATTAAATTGGGAATAGCGTGAAAAGTAATAATAATAGCGTATTTTTTGTTTACAGAAGGAGAGAGGTATCGTCATGTTGTAAGGTGTTAATTTCTTACAATTGCTGGCGCTGAAGCATGATTTGGAACGTTCCCCAGCATGGGGTTCCCTGGATGCTGCATTTGCGGGTTGTGCAGTAGCATGTTCTTCCTTCTTTTTATCAGATAATTTTCTAGCAAAACGGCGTTTTTTGTATTACACTTGTACATGATATCCAACACATCGCCTACAATAGGCACTAAACCAATCTTATGCAAGTCTTAGTATTCATATTTATCTCTTTCTCGACCATTCTACTTACAACAAAATCAAAAGCCACGTTAAACATCATTTTTGAAACAAGTTCGTTGGGTAATTGAGCTTCCATAGCCATATGAACAAGTTGAACAGCGAATAAGACACCGATGAAATCCCCAATGACTGGTATGAAGCCTATACAATATTTTAGTAGGAGAACAAATGATAAATGGAGTTGTCGAGTAAACATACCAACAATACCGTCAAAACCAATTTGAAAGCAACAGCAAGACAACCCTCTGTCAAGAAAATGAGCTCTTGACTTGACTCTTTTCAAGATTTTCCTCTCTTCCAACGAAAGAATGGATTCGGGTTCCTGAGCTTTACTCCACCAACTTTTTTTTGCGGCTTTCTGATGTTGTTGCAATTCCAACAGTTCTCTCTCATGTCTCTCATTGACGGCTTTTTGCTGGGAACCAGCAAACGACTTGAGAGCGTATTTAGCTACTGCCTCTTTGTTCATAATTTGTTATAAAGAGAAAAGGATAGAGCAAAAAATGAAAATAAAAATGAACCCCAAACATATTTATTTGAAAAAAAAAACCCGCTTTAAAAAAGGAAATCAAACACAATAAACTTTTGCTGGAATATTGAAACCATGATCACCAAGAGCCACAATATGTGGCGTAATAACCAATAATAAGCTGTCGCCCGTATTATTTTCTATGGAAACCATGGCATTTTCATCAAAGATGGTAACGCCGCCTTCTTCGATCGAATCAATCACCACTTCATTTTCTTGGCATTTCACAGCTAAATTTAACTTGGTGGCCAAGTTGACTATGGATGTGACTTTTCGTTTCATTTTCTCAGTGTCATTGTATACTTGACTTAAAAGGGTTAAAATGTGGTTTATAATATCCTCCTTTGCGGTTTCGATTTGGTCATTTTCCTCATTTGACTGTTTAACGACAAAAGAGGCGATTTGCTGCTTCATTCTTGTTGCCCATGAAGTGTTTCTTTTTTCTACCCAATGATGTATTTCACCAAATGATTTATTTAATGAAACACCAGGATGAATAGAAGTTTGTAATATTTCATGTACAATGACCTCTGTCACCATCTTTTCTGTCAAAAGTACAACCATGTCTACGTCTAAGGTTGGTAGATGTTGTTGAATAGATTGATTCACTACAGAGTCTTTATTCCACCAATATTCTAGTATATTGTCTTTGTTGGATATTTTGGATTTAATTGAGTTACTGAAATTGTGAATTTGACTGAATAAGTGGATATACTGTGGATAAATAGTGGATAAATCATCTTCACTTGAGCGTATTGATTTGATGTGAGAATAAAATCTTGTTTCCATACGACGATATTCCAATTTCTTTGCTTCTAATTCTTTTAATAAGTTTTGGTAAATCAATTCTAATTTATTGGCTTGATTTTCGATCACTTCTTTTTTTGATTCTATTTCAATCTTGTCTTCTTCAAATTCACTCCGTTCTTTAGCTTTTTCTTGTTCATATTGGTCTTCCAAGTCGTCTTTTTCATTTTGAATACGCTCTACAATCTCTTTGTGTATTTGAAGTGATTCATTTAATGAGTAGATAATGAGGTCTTTATCTGACTCTGATTCCCCTTTTAATTCCATTTTTTTATATCCAGGTCTACGCAACATCATTTCATAGTCGTCATAATCGTCGTCGTCTTCACTATCTTGAAGCTGTATTACCTCTGATTGTTCTGTGCCTGAATCGTCGTCACTAGAGTCTTTATCGTCTTCAGCAGATAATGTTTCCTCACTCATAATCTCCTCCACTACTACTTCATCTCCTCCTTTTCTCATGGTGTCAGGATCTTGACTTCGTAACATCTTGTTGTTGTGGTTGTTGTGACACTCTATGTCGTTGTGTTCCATGTCATGTTTGTCTTTATGTGTTTGTACTTGTAAGACCTCTACTTCTGTTTTAGTCATTTTTCCTTTTGTGTGTGATAATAATGAAAAATGAAAAAAGAAGGGAAAAAATTATAACAAGCTTTCTCATGCATTTACATTGCTTACGATTTTAAAAAGGAGTCAACAACAATAAACATAAACACATAAAATAAAAGTCACTTCTTACTGTAAAAAGGAGAGGATTGATTTTTGACAAGTCGAAATATAAACTTTTGACATCTAAAAAAGCTTATTGTTTCCCTTTTTCCAAATAATGATGATGTTATCTTAGTACTTTTGTAGTAGTAGCGGAGAGAAGTGAGCGCTATTTTAGTAGTTAACAAATTGGGTCTAAAATTAATAAAAATCCATTTCAATACAGACTTGCTTTTTAACTTTTTACTTACATTTTCTCTTTCTCTCTCCAAGAACCCTTATAAATATGCGCTTATATGCAATCCCTATTGTAAAGAATCGTTGGGTGTATTATTGTCACTCCTCGATTCCTTCTACTTCACGTTTAACGAAAGCCGTCGACTGGGCGAGTCTCAAGTGGGAAACACTCGATAAAGCTGAACCCGATTCCTGGAAAAAGAAGTTATATACGCGCGGAAGTAATTTAATGAATCAACTCGATTACCAGGAATGGTTTTTCAAAAGTGTACCAAGCAAAGAAGACGTAGAAAGACCCTTGGATAAGGTATATTGTTTACGTGTATCGTATCCTTTTGCGTAGTTTAACCAAATACTTTTTAAATAGGTGCCCGTGCATCACCCTTCCATGCTTGAAGGATCTCTGCTCAAGTTAGAATTAGGCGATGTACTGAAGGAACGGGTTCCTTACCATAAGAAATACATGTACTATTCTGCCTATTGGGTCCCTCTTTCATGTACATTTGTGATTGTGCCACTAGTCCCTAATATACCCTTAGCATACAACTTGTTCCGATTATACAGCCACTACAAAGCTTTTAAGGGGGCCGAACATCTGAAAGCTTTATACGACTATGGAAGTTTGGAATACACTTCCAATGCTGCTTTAGACGGCGTTTTAGCCAATGTGGACTTTGTCAAGGCAAACGAGATCGTGTTTTCGGAGGAAGTGCAACAAGCCTTCAAAGAATCGCCCAAGAAGCCTAATTTGATTGCTTTGGAAAAGGATATGGATGGTGTTTTGAATAACGAGGATATTAAGTTATTGGTGGATAGATTACAGGTGCCAGGATTGGAATTGGAGTTGAATAGAGCACGCTTTCAAATCTTGAAAGCTATTGCCACTGAGCGATTTAAGCACTTGAAAAACGATTAGAAATCGCTCCATTATTGTACAGTTTGAATTATTTATTTACCTTCCCCTCTCCTCTTTACATAACATAGAATTCAAATAAACCAGTATTTGTTAATAGATCTTATTACTTTTGTTGATTTGATTTTGGCGTCAAAAAGTTTTTACAAACTACGCATGATTTAGTGAAGAATGATGTAATCATTGAGCGGTGTATATTCAATTAAGCAGTAATGCTTTTTTCACTCAATTAGAAGTGGAATCTCTATTCGGATCCCCGACGTTACCATCGGGCCTTCCTCTACTTACACCACTGATATTCACTCTCTATTACTGTAAATCCATTTTCTACTTCTTTCGAAAATCGAGCCACCGATGCGTGAACATGATCGAATATCATACTCTTTCAGCTCTATACTAATATAAAGTCAATATCTTTATTGATGTTCCTAAAGGTTTAAACTTCATTTTAATGCCACTCACACCAGGTTGAAAAAATTATGCATTGTACCTGGAGTTACAGTGTAAAATTCATCTCCAGCAATTTCGGTGATCTCTTTGTACCTTCCGTAAATATCTTGGCATTTACCGTATACAGACTCATACATGTCACTCGCATAGCTTGAAGCCAAGTTACCTTCAATACTTTGTTATTTACTCCCTGTCCAAAGAGATCTTCTTCTCTGACCAGATGCAATACCATTTCTAACGTATCTCAGCATATAAATCGTGATCAATGATATGTTTGTTGATATGTTTGCTTTATTTACGTTTCATCGCTTGAAGATCTGACTCAACCTGCTGTCAAACATCGAGGATGCGCACTTCTATTTCCACCTTACTGAAAGGATTGAGGCACTCTCTTGACTATTACTCTAATTAACGTCTACACAGAGTGTGATTTAACCGTGGAAGGTAGGAGAGGAGGTATGTGGTTGCACCAGAAGCAACTCTATTTCGAAAGGACTGAATTGAAACCAGTCACGAACGGCACACTGCTGAATTAGGGAAAAGCCTATTGCTTTTCGCTACAACACTAATTTTAGATGTATCACCATTCCAACGGACCCAATCCGGCCACGAAATAGTTTATATGTCTCCACCTCCCTCCTTTCTCTTCTTTTTTTTTCTCATTTCTCTTTTCAATATCTCGGATAAAAAGAAGTCAACATGTCTGAAACACTTCCTTGGAACAATGATGAGCCCTTGAGCATATCTCAACTCTTGAAACAGGTAAGTGGGCAAAGGCATCATCAAAACACGGGGCTCTTCATTAAAAATAACGCGTCAAAATAACTACCACTAGTCGATGAGATCTGTTGATACGCTTGTTACTAGCAACAGTTTACTGGATAAAATGTCTACTCATTTAAACGGTCTTTTAAGAAACCAAGAGCCCGAAGTCAACAGAGCTGTCAAGGTATTCGATGGCATGTTTGCTAACGCATCCAACGCTTTGGAGACCGAAGCCGATAAGCAAGTCCTTTCTATCTTGAGACGTCAAGTGTCCAGTTTTATTGGTATCACCTTGGGTGTCAAACCTTTCTTGGATCAACATAATCAAGAAGCCTTGAATGATGATGACGACGATGATAATAAGTTGTCTTGGGCCTCTGCAAATGAAAAGGAAACCTCGGGCGCCTGGAACGAGAAAAAGCAATATCACCAGGAAAACAACTCCGACATCTATGCACCTGAACGTTTAGAGCACGAAAGACTCCGCCAACAGCTCGAAGAGGAGCAATACGGCCAAGGTGCTCACCACGGCGAGTCCGATGAACATGATGAAGAAGAAGAGGACTCTGAAAGTGAGTATGAAGAGGTCGTTGAGCAGGTTGCTGTAAAGTCGCGTGAAATTGGCGGAGCAGGTGGATTTGAGGTGGTGCGTCGTAAAAAGAAGAAGACAAAGAAGACCATCACCACCAACTTTACTTACAGCCACAACAGCAATAATGATTATGACAATAACCGACCTTCTAACAATAACTACAATCGACCCCCTCCTCGTCACCGTGTTCGTGTTTGTGAATTTAGACCCCACATGTTGGAACGTTTATGCCCTGAACAAACCTATTGTATGCCCCTGTTTTTCCCATCTGAGGACAGTTACAGTGTAAGGCCGCAGTTCAACCCAGAAAAAAAAAATGTGGGAAACAAGAATAACTAAAAACGCCACACATTTTAGGTTTTCCACTCAGCATTGTCATCTGCTCAAGAAACTTTATTTGTGTGCGTTTTCTCCTTGACAGATAATGATACTGCAGATGTCTTGATCGATGCGCATAAACGTGGTGTCAATGTCAAGATTATTACTGATAATGATCAAATGGATACGTGTAAGGGTGCCGATGTGATCAGACTTAATGAACAGTTTGGTATTCCCTACAAGAAAGATAACAGTGATCAGTTTATGCATAACAAATTTGCTGTCATCGATGGCAAGAAGGTCATTACGGGTAGTTTCAATTGGTCGGCAGGGTAAGAGAATAAGAAAGAGAGAGCTTCTATGTTTATCAGTCTTTTGACGTTCACGTAGTTTTTTTTTTATGTACAGTGCTCGATACAAGAATAGAGAAAATATTATCATCACCAATATCCCATCTGTTGTAGAGTCTTATGCTGAGGAATTTGAACGTTTATGGAGATACTTTTAATATTGTATAATAAAACAGGGTGTCAATGTCAAGATTATTACTGATAATGATCAAATGGATACGTGTAAGGGTGCCGATGTGATCAGACTTAATGAACAGTTTGGTATTCCCTACAAGAAAGATAACAGTGATCAGTTTATGCATAACAAATTTGCTGTCATCGATGGCAAGAAGGTCATTACGGGTAGTTTCAATTGGTCGGCAGGGTAAGAGAATAAGAAAGAGAGAGCTTCTATGTTTATCAGTCTTTTGACGTTCACGTATTTTTTTTTTTATGTACAGTGCTCGATACAAGAATAGAGAAAATATTATCATCACCAATATCCCATCTGTTGTAGAGTCTTATGCTGAGGAATTTGAACGTTTATGGAGATACTTTTAATATTGTATAATAAAACAGGAGTCCTTGTTTTTTATGTATACGCGCGCGCGCGCGCGAGAATTGTTTTATGCACTTTAGGATAGAATGGCGCCAAATACAACAGTGTTCATGTGAGCTGTCAGCCTATTGTTTGCTCATGTGCCTATAGGAAGCCTAACCTAGAATATAAGTTGTTCCATACCAATGACGATTGTGATCGCTTTCCTGAAAAGACAAGTTACACACTGAAGTTCTGATTAAGATCAAGTGCCGAAAGGTTCTTTTAACTAATACCCTGCATGAATCTATGCTGTTAATATACTATGTCGCTATGAGGTCTGATACTTTCTTGGTCTTACGAAAGCTGAGAGCAAAGGTGACTATATTATATTATGCTCTCCAATATACCGATAAAAGTCGTAGTTTCTGGTGTAGATCGATGGAAATATGTTCTTCCATCTACGAACAAATTAACGCACTCTCCAGCAATAAGTAATAAAAAATCCAAGCATTGGATAGACCAGAACGTCCTTCAGATCACTGGTATTGAATTGGTTTTTATGCGCAAGTCAATAAACGCTCTAATTGAATAACGCTATCTTCATGTGTCTTTAAAAGTAGGAGAGAAACGATTGATTTTCATTTGACGCTTCTATCTGCAGCAGTGGCGGTAGTATGTTTTTCTTTCCATTTATAGTGGTGCTTATAACGAGACTCGTAAGGTGTTTATAAAAGTATAGTAAAAAGAAGCTGACTTGGCTTAAATTTCTTACCTATTTCTTCCATGCTTGTTCAAGCTCTTTCCTACTGAATAAGCCAATGAAGGGGCAACGGCTGTAGTTTTTCCTCCATGTTAATATACGCTGCATGTGTTGTTTCGTCATTTCTTACTTGTATAACTGGCTGGATCGCCTAGAAAAAGCTGCTACGCAGTACTCGAAGATCAAGTCCGACGGAATTATTACACAAGTAATTGAATTTTACAAAAGCATTTGCAAGACCGTCCGTGCTGATAAAAATGGAGGGATCACAAGACCATATATTTTAGGTAATTACTTACAAGTTGTTTGTAGAAACGATCAAGTTATAAAAATAGCTTTTTTTTTTGTTCTTAAATTCATTTTTTTTTATATTTCTCTCTTTTATTATCATTATTATATCAACAGCAACAAATGACACCTCACCCAGTCAATTTTATTCCCAAACCTCATTTCATAAGTACATGTGCCATCCCTACAAAGCAACATTGCTTACGAGTGAAAAAGTTACTTGATTGCAAGCAAAGATCTTCTGTCATTTATATGAGAGGCAAAGGAGAGAGTACAAGAGATAATACTGATGTTGATTTAGAGTTTAGACAAGAGAGTAATTTCTTTTATTTAACGGGTATAATTGTAACTCCTATAACATCAATTCTCAAATGTGTGCTTATATACCTATTCTTTAGGCGTGGACGAACCTGGATTCCATGTGATATTCCATATACAAAAGGAATCAGTCTATTTAATTACGCCTAATATACCCGAATATGAATTAACTTGGAAAGGTCCCAACTTCAATTCAAAAGAACTATTAGAGAAATTTGATATTGACCAAGTTGTAAACGAATTGCATGTGCCTCAATTAATCCAATCGCTCGATGCTCAAGTTCATTACGTTCTTGATCAAAGTCAAGGTATTGATCTTTTAGAATTATCAGCACCTTGTCCAATTGCCAACACAATCAATACAAAATCACTTATGCCCGCTATGAATGAATCAAGATTAATCAAATTTGACTGGGAAATCGATATTATTCGCCAAGTCATGTTGGGTTCCTCTCAGGCACATATCGCATTGATGCAGCAATGTCAATTGGGTATGACTGAAAATCATTTAGCCGCCTTGTTTCGTTGGCAATGCGCTTTAAATCAAATCTATCAACAGGCTTATTTGCCCATCGTTGCTTCGGGTCCTCGGGCTGCAACACTTCATTATACTAAAAATAATCAACGTATACCAGATTCACCGCATACAATGGTCCTCGTCGATGCTGGCGGAGAGAAATTATGTTACAGTAGTGACATTACACGAACGTTCCCTGTCCACGGTCACTTCTCGGAGGAAGCGAGCGCTATATATAGTATAGTCTTGAAAATGCAAGAAGTAAGTTTCATAATTTAGTATCAATCTGACTCACTCGCTTACTTACACAATAATACACACAGACTGTATTATCTCAATTAAGACCAGGTGTGCTATGGGCTGACATGGAGAAGCTAGCCATCAAAGTACTCACCTTGGAGCTTGTCAGAATTGGCATTTTGAAATACGTCGACGATGTGGAAGAGCTATTGGTGAGAGAGATACCTACAGCGTTTTATTTTCATGGTACAGTATATAAAAATAAAGTTAGATCGATTGTACCACTTTCTTTGTCATACTTAGCCATGTTCATCATGTAGGTCTGGGTCATACCGTCGGATTAGATGTTCATGATGTGGGAGGGTATGTGATTATTTATAATGTTTGTATACTTTAACCTTAATTCTGTAATCTATAGACGTATACGATCGGAAAGTCTTGAAGGAGATGATCCGACTGAAGTATCACAATTCTTGTACAATCGACCTTTAGAGAAAAACATGGTACTTACCGTAGAACCCGGTCTGTACTTTAACGATACCATGTTAAATATTTGGATTCGGCATGACGATTATGAAAAATATTTCGATTTAGATAAATTGGCTCGGTATCGTGCCGTGGGTGGTGTTCGTATTGAAGATACGGTAGTCATCACAGAAAATGGCTATGAAAATCTGACACAAGTACCAAAACAAATACATGAAATTGAGCATTTAATGAATCATCGTACATAATATATTTACCCTTTACACTAATAATATTTAATACTTAATAAAAAATCTCATCACTAGACGTACAACCTACTATACTACTCATTGTGTAATATACCCCTATTATTCATGCTGGGTGTCAATTCGTACATAAGTCCACCTGTCTCACACAACACAAAAGCTCTCTTAACATTGGCAGCGCATGATGTTATTACTAAAGTATTGATTTATTATTATAAAGAGTAGAATGCAGTTTGTTGTGTATATACAAATGAAGAAGAGATTATATGCAATGTAATTTGGGGGACGATGAATATATATAAATAGAAAAAGAAAACCAGAAGGAAAGGAAGGGTTAAAAAGAAAAAGATACCATACATATATATATAAAAATAGAGACATAAGGGTGATTAAGCGTGTCCAACAGCAGCACTCAAAGAGACAGAGTGATGGTGGTAAAGGGGAGTGGGGTTATTAAAGGTAGATTGTTGAGTATCAGAGATGGCATACAGGAAAGCATCTAATTGAGTTGCTGCAGCTTGAATGGAAAGGGTATCATTAGATGCACTTACTGCAGAAGTGCGTCTATTTTGGCGAAGCAAGCTGTGAGCAGAAGAGGCAAGCGCCTTGCGAGAAGGATAACGTTCTAATAAAGAGGGGTCTCGATCCAAAGCTAAATAGATAGTGGAACCCAATCCATCTACATTGACAACGTCCAAGTTAGTCTTTTGACAACTTGCATAAAATACGAAAATCGAGAAAGTCCATCATTACATAGGTGTGCGTTTATTAGATCATTACAAGATATGTCGTCGTCATGGTAAGATGTTGTAATGGTAACCACCTTAAAATAGAGACATAAGGGTGATTAAGCGTGTCCAACAGCAGCACTCAAAGAGACAGAGTGATGGTGGTAAAGGGGAGTGGGGTTATTAAAGGTAGATTGTTGAGTATCAGAGATGGCATACAGGAAAGCATCTAATTGAGTTGCTGCAGCTTGAATGGAAAGGGTATCATTAGATGCACTTACTGCAGAAGTGCGTCTATTTTGGCGAAGCAAGCTGTGAGCAGAAGAGGCAAGCGCCTTGCGAGAAGGATAACGTTCTAATAAAGAGGGGTCTCGATCCAAAGCTAAATAGATAGTGGAACCCAATCCATCTACATTGACAACGTCCAAGTTACCACCCCAATGGCTTGCGAGGGACTTGGCGCTTCTCCAACCACCAAAGGCCTCCCATTCAGCACCCTCGTAATTATGTGTATCCACCGTATCCGAACCTGTTTGAGATAAAATAGAACCACAGGTAGGGATACCAATTGCATCTCGTGGAATACCAGGCAAAAGATCGCTCTCCAATAAAGGAGAAGGGGAATCCAAGCGGAAACCAATACTGGTTGGACCGCCAAAGATGCGCAAAGATAAAGGCAGACGTTTGTTTTGAGACAATGAAAATCGGCGCTGAAACCAATTTAGGGGCTTTTGACTTTCATTTCCAAGATAGGCAGACTTGAGAGATAAAAGAGTAGATTCATAGAGAACACGATGTAAAATACTTGGAATATAAAGGAAATCTGCGTCTGAATTCTTTGTCTTTTTGTTGTTTTTAAGGGTGTCTTTTTTGATCTCTACAGTGGGGATATCTTTATCGGATCCAAAGGCGAGCGAGAATTGCTTTCTTGCATCATTTACTGCTTGATGGGCAACTTGTTCTGGACAGATCTTTTGTGCATGATCTTCTCTCCATGAAAGGTGTTGATCTACGCAAAAAAAAAAAGGGGAAGAGTGGTTAATATGGATGTGCCAAGAAAGGGGGGAGAATTAGGGGTCCCTTTCAAAATACTTACCAAGTAAAAGGTGAATACCAAATCCAATGGTATTGATATTATCCATCAATGCCACAGACGCAGCGGTTGGAGTTGATAAAAGAGCGTATTTTAATCGAATCAAATTCGTGGCTTGACTTTGACGTAAACGTTGTAATACATTGGCAAAAGCTTTGGGTGAGGTGCCACTGAGAGAGGGATGTAAAAGTGTACAAATATCGCGAAGATAACTGTGAGATACATTCCGAATAATAGGTGATTGAAGTGAGTCATGAGATAGTGTAGATAATAATCTCAAGATGTGGGTATAGCGAATAGGCAACTCTGTACAAAGAAATGAGGCTGAAGTTGCAGCAGCAGGCTGTTGTTGTTGTTGTTGTTGTTGTTGCAATTGCGTATTACTATTAAATGGAAAGAGTGTAAATAAACAAGTATGATTTTTAATCATGTCAATTATGTACCTTTTGTTGTTGTTTTGTGGTAATAAATGAGATAACTATGCAAACAAGTTAGAAGAAGTGATATGGTAGTGCAATTGTGCAATAAATTACCGAAATACGAGTCTCTTGGGTGGCCCACAAGCCGGCTAAAATTCTACGTGGTAAGACGTTTATAATTTGAGATTGAAGCATTAAAGTAATAAATAATAGAGTAAAAAAGATAAATGAAAATAAGATAAAGAGCGATCCCTTTATATACTTGTTTAATTCTTTGATTTCCAAATAGAAAATACCCCTTGCATTGCAGCATAATCTCTCAACACACGCACACATAAGCCTTTTACCTACACCCCTTTTCCATCATCTCATGTAAATATGCCTTTCTTTCTTTTCTCCGGCCATATCAGTCTTTTGACAACTTGCATAAAATACGAAAATCGAGAAAGTCCATCATTACATAGGTGTGCGTTTATTAGATCATTACAAGATATGTCGTCGTCATGGTAAGATGTTGTAATGGTAACCACCTTGACTCTATGTGTACATATTCTATGATTCATAGGCTCTGAAGATAAAAAAAAAAAAAAAAAAACACGTTTGACCATCTCCTATCATGTTATTTTTATACACCCCCAATTATGCATTATTTATTCATTTATAGAGATTTCAAAGCAGTTCTTTATAAAATCTATCTGAATAACTTCTTGGCGTTTTCCGAGAAATCCATATTCCCCTTTATCATTTTATGCATACTTAGTTGCCACTCAATTCATATGTATG